>WEIV01020555.1:435383-463658 GCA_013390005.1 Calyptomena viridis
CTTGGTCTTTCTCGTCCCGAGAGGCGAGTCCCGGGCGGGGTGAAGTCCCGGCTGCCCGATGTGCGCACGGCCAGGCCAGACCCCTTTCCTGAGGCAAAGCCCCTCCAGCGGCCCCTCCAGCCCGCACACACGTTACCAGCGACCGGCGCCCCCGGAGCACTTACAAGGTCAGGCCCGTAGTACCTGTGCACGACCTCGGCCCCCGCGAACATGGCCAGCATGCTGGCGGCCAGCGCCCGCAGGTAGGTGGGCCAGGGCACGCCGGCGGGCATGGCTGAGCCGCCCACGGCCGCCACTCCCCGCACACNCCCGCTCCCCCCGGGCACAAAGAGGGAGCGCGGCCGAGGCCCCCGGGCCCGCGGCGCTGGGCCCCGGTTGGCGTGAGGAGCCACCGTGTCCGTGTCCCGAGGGGGCCTGGGAATTAGTTAATACTCGGGTTTGTTCCCGGTGGACGGACCTTCTTCTCCACGCCTTTCTCTTTTTCTTCCGTTCTTTTTTAATGAACTTTTCATTGTTCGTGAAAAAATGAAAGGGGGGAGGGTGAAGGGGAATAAATCGCTACCTTTTCCTCGTAGAACTGAAACTATTCAAATGTCCCGTAATATATATATCTATGGATAGCAAAAAAATTGTATTTCTGAACCCGCTCAAGAAATCTGACCTAAAATGTATGCAAAAATTAGAGGTTTGGGGTAAAAGTTCTCTTTCATCTCGTTAGCAAGTGGTTAGAGGACGTGTTTGTGATATGGTGCAATTATTTTCTCTGTTTAAAGGAAGTTTTATTTCCCTTTACAAGAAGGAGACTTTATATACACATAAAATAAGGCCCGTATTACAAGAAACATCTGGTCGTGGCTTAGATGCTTTCACATCTTTCTTACTCACTGTGTCCTGCTCTGTATGATTAAGCTTTTATTACTTTATAAACTGGATTCTGCATGTCTCAGTTGTGTTTCCCAATACACCTCTGAAGATCAGTTTTGTTTGGTTCAGTAACTGCACAAGTATTTTATATAAAATGGAACTCTTCCAGCAGTGGGGTTTAAGTATCCACCGTGCTCTGAAAATCTGCCATGACTTTGTTAAGCAATTTCCCCAGGAACCTGACAGACCTACATGCATATTTGTTCTCCTTGGTTCAGGACAGGTATTTGTTGGGCTGTTCTGGCATAAATCTGATTTACTGTGGGATTTTTAAAAACTCACTGTGTTTTGGTCCCTTCTTTTGAGATATTTAAAATCACAGAATAATTTAGGTTGGAAAAGACCTCTTAAGATCATTGAGTCCAACCATTAACACAGCACTGCTAAGTCCATATCAATAACTGCCACATCTACACGGCTTTTAAATACAAATACCTCCAGGGATGGGGACTCAACCAGTTCCCTGGACAGCCTGTCCAATGGTTGACACTGAACATAAAGAAATCTATCCAAATATCCAATCTAAACCTCCCCTGGCACAACTTGAGGCCATTTCCCTTTGTCCTTTTGATTGTTACTGATCCCCACCTGGTTACAACCTCGTTTAAGGTAGTTATGGAGAGTGACCAGGTTCCCCCTGAGCCTCCTTTTCTCCAGGGTAAACATCTCCAGCTCCCTCAGCTGCTCCTCAAGACTTGTGCACTGGACCTTCCCCAGCTCTGTTGTCCTTCTCTGGACACATTGCAGCACCTCAATGTCTTTGTTGTAGTGAGGGGCCCAAAACGGAACACGGGATTCAAGGTACAACCTCAGCAGTGCAGAGGACAGGGGGATGCCCTGGTCCTGCTGGCCACATGCCATTAGCCTTCTTGGACAAATATCTGTATCTAAAAATCATTTAGTGTTTTTATTAATAGCCTTAAGATGGTAAAATTATTTCCCGAAAATTTACTGTTCACAAAATCCATGCTATGTGTTCATGGAGCAGCAGAATGTGGGGACAAGAAGGTGGCTGTGTAGGTGGGAGGGATTGACATTATAAAGCAGAAGTTTGTGTTGGCGTGTGAGGGCTGTATGTGACTAATAAATGTGTGGAGCAAGAGAGCTGCATATGGAAAAATGCTTTTATGCATGGAAGGAAACTGAATCTCTGTGTGTGTGAGCACTTCCATGTAGAATAAGTGCCATATTTGCTTTGGGATCCAGTGTGTGAAAACTGAACAATATCTGCCACACAATTTGTTAAAGCTGTTTAATAATCTGCATAGTAACAAATGTTTTGTGTATTCTTAATGTTTTATAGTCCAGAATGATTCATCCTTTCTGGATCTTACCAGATCAAGTAAATGATGCAACGTTAAAAAAATCTAAAACTTGGGAAACTTGAAGTCCAAGGAGTTTTAACTCCTGTGTGTTGTAAATTGTTGGTGTGTTGGAGAGACAGTTTGCTTTGGAAATGTGTGCTACAGAATGTTTCTTGTGGAAAAAAAATGGAAAAGCTCTACACTTCACTTACCAATGTTGTGTTTAATCCACATTATAGGAATCACTGCAGAACTGTATTGTTGGTGTTGGGTTTAACTGATACCAGCTAAGCAGCCAGACTGCTTCGTGCATTTGGATGATTTACTGCCCTATTAATAGAGTTGTTGGAGAATATAAGTACCAGCCTTGATAAAGATTGGTGCTGGTACATCACTAAGCTTCTAACTTGTCGCTAAATTACGTCTCTTTTTTCTCCCTCTCTAAGATACTACGCGTATCTTCAGCAAGCTCAAGCGTTTTACACGTTTCCATTCCATCAGATGATGACTGCAGTGCCCAACATGGAAATGATGGTTGAGCAGCCGACTCCAGAGGGCATTCCAGAGCCAAACGTTGCTCAGGAGCCTCCCAAAGGTACATGACTGGCCTGTGCTGGTGAGCTAAAACAATAGTAATTGACTGGGGAAAAATACTGCTCTTACTCTGCTTCTTGGGGCCTATTGGATTTCCTTTTCTTGATGGTCTCTGAGGAAGAATTGATCAATTGTATTCTTTTAAGTAACATGTTTTAATAGACAATTAAAAAGGCAAGAAGGAAACCCAGGTGAATGTATTCGTGTTGTTCAGTCTCACACAATTTTCTTGTTCCAGGAAAAGCAAAATTTTGTTTTAATAAGTAAGTGCATAATTTTTAGCTGTTGTCATTGGTTTAATATTACATTAGAGAAGGTGGGTTTTTTTAAATTCTGAGTTCAAAATACTATTTTTTTTTATAATCTGCAAGAGAAGTACAGTATAATACTGTTTATTTGAAATATTTTTGTTTAAATGATTGCTTAGGGTATTGTAGTAATCACATCATTGGTTATATACACTAAGAATTGTTTGACTTAGTGCAGCGTATTTAAACAAATACAAGCAATGCTGGAAAGTGTCCTGTACGTGACACAAGTTTTGTACTTCATGCACTTGTGTGTTGCCTTTCTTTTCTCCCGTTAGGATTTTGTACACTTAGGCTGTACAGTAACTGTGTTCTGTTACTGTGCTTGCTCTTGCCACATAAAAGAGCAGTGATCCGTGCCACGCCTGAGTCCTGATTCAATAGCAAATACTCACTCACAGTTTTGTCTTACCTTAATATTTAGATACAGCTCAGTGGTCTGTGTTACCTGTGGCATTATGCTGTCACATGAAAAACCTCTTAACTCTTGAAGGGGTAGAAAAGTAGTTTATGTGCCTCATCAAGTCTTGGCCCTTCTGTTCTCCTCTTCATTGTAACTAGACTGTAGCTTGAGTATTTTCTTACTGCTTCCCTAAGCAGTTGCCGTGATGATGCCGTGAGAATTTCACATGGTGTTTGTTTTCTCTTTTGTTTACACAGCTTTCTTGCAAGAATAGCCCCAAAAAAGTTTGCAGACTTAGGACAGTGCCTTGGCATCTACTGTATTTATTTCTTATCTGAGGGAGATTTTCATCTATGAATTTTGAAGGATGAAATCTCAGTTTTAAAGTAATAGGTTAGTTTGGATCTTTGCTGATTGCTGCTAAGTATGTTTTCATGTTTTTCAAGTTGTGTTTTACAGCTTGACATTATTAATGAACATAGATAAAATAGAGAGCAATCTCTGGGTGGTCGTGTCATGGCCAGTACCTGTGCTGCTTGAATCAATAAATTTCAAGAGCCAGAACATGAGGAAGCTTTAGATGAGTGAACAGTGACTGCTTCCTGTTGGCATTTTGTAAAAAAAAAAATTAACAAAAATTGAGATCCTGATGGTCTCCTGCACTACTTTGCCCTGCAGAGTATCTGCTCTGTAAGCAGTATGTGAAGGTATGTGAATTAGTTATGTAGCATTCAGCCTCTGTGCTTGAATTCCTGACGAGTTCATACCTCACACAAGGATTGTGACATGGAAGATGTGAACAGCATAGCCTAATCATGGGGCTACTCTTGGTTTGTATCCCAAGTCAGTGTAGTTGTCTAAGAGTCGTGTGTGTGTCTGTATTACAGAGACAACTAAGCTGTAGCTCTGTATTGAGCCTGCAAAACCAAGATTCATCTGATAATCATTTAAATTAATTTTAATGGTAAATTTATTTGTTTGATTTCTTTTTGTATCCATACATTTAGCTGAGTCTTTTTAAGTATCCACACTGCAACATTAGAAATGTACAAAAAGGTTATTTCTGTGTGTTTCAGAAGTTAAAAAAGGAGGAAGGAAAAGAAAAGCCAAAGCAACTGAGCCAAAGCAACCCAAAAAGCCTGCTGCTAAAAAAGAAAAGCCAGCCAAGTCAAAAGGCAAACAAGAAAAGATCACAGATACTTTTAAAGTCAAAAGGAAAGTGGACCGTTTTAATGGTGTATCTGAAGCTGAACTTCTGACCAAGACTTTGCCTGATATTCTGACCTTTGACCTGGATATTGTAATAGTAAGTAACTCAGAGTTACAAGATGAGATAGAAGAGTCTTGTAGTCACTCATCGTGATTTACATTCCTTCTGCTTACTTATCTATATTGCTTATATGGCAAGATCTTGCAAGATAAAGTATATGAACTGTTTCCTGTGTGTGGTGCTGCTTCGCATTTTCTGTTAAGAGCCATAGTAACATAGTCTTAATTTCTGAGAAGTCTAAAGTTTGGGTATGATAGAGAGTCATGAGAGATTGTTACTTGATGCTTTGTTTACTGGAAGCTCTGCACACTCTGAGCTGCTCTTTTGACATTGCACAGCTAAATGAGGCACTGCTGTAAAATTGTCAGTTTTTTTAAATAATGATGGAAGGTGCCATTAACACAGTTTTGTTTATTGATAGTACCTTAGAGAGAATTGAATAAGCATCTTTACTGTAACTTGATTAAATTGCTTACTAGCAAGCCATGTTCTCATTGTTCAAATGGACTGGTATCTTTGTAGATTGGCATAAACCCTGGCCTGATGGCAGCTTACAAAGGACATCATTACCCAGGACCTGGAAACCATTTTTGTACGTTTTTGTTTTCCTTTCTTCTTTTAGAATTTGCAGAACTTTGTTAGAACATGTGGCATTTTAATCAAACTAGTTTGTTTTTTGTTTTTCTCCTGGTTTGGTTTTCTTTTTTTTGACTACAGAGAGGGATTTTGCTTTTAACCATCCAAGGGTGATTTAAATCCCTTAACTACTTCTGTCAAGTACTGTGCATAAAAGGAAACAAAAGAGAAACAATCAGCCACTTTAGATGCAGGTTTAGAATTGTCTGTAAACACAGTATTATCAAATAGCTTATTGTTGTCTTAGTGTGCAGCTTAAAGGAATAAAAATTAAATACTTCAGTTATCAAAAGTGAGTCAATAGGCATCAATTTATGATATAAAATAAAACTACACACATTTTCCAAAAAATGCATTTCACCAAGCCCTCTTCTGTTTGCCTTTAATCATCCATCTCTTCTTTAGAAGCTTTCTAAATGATGAAAAAGCAAAGCCAATTACCCTTTTTTTTGGTTGTACTCGTTTTGCCCTAGGAATAGGTAAATATATATCCATTTTCTTACTTCACAGGGAAGTGTCTGTTCATGTCTGGTCTAAGTAATGAACAGCTGAACCACATGGATGACCACACCTTGCCACATAAATATGGGATTGGATTTACAAACATGGTTGAAAGGACAACACCTGGAAGCAAAGACCTCTCCAGGTAGGGCAGCAAGGGGGAATATATCATGCTTGTTAATGAATTAATAGTTGTCATTATAATTTGGAGTACTTTTCTCTTTTAGCAAAGAGTTTCGGGAAGGAGGGCGAATTCTGATGCAGAAGCTACAAAAGTATAAACCTCGTATAGCAGCTTTCAATGGAAAATGTGAGAACCTTGACTTCTAAATTAATTTGTTCTGTCAATAGCTTTCTTTTTCCCCCACTTATCCTATCTTGTTTTCATTTTAGGTATTTATGAAATCTTTAGTAAAGAAGTGTTTGGAATAAAAGTTAAGAACTTGGAATTTGGACTGCAGCCACACAAAGTGCCAGATACAGAAACTGTAAGTATTGAGATTGAGAAACAAAACCAGACACTCCATTTCGATTATTTAAAAACTAACAAAATCTCAGACTTGCACACACTTATGATAATGCCAGTTTGACCAGAGTACCCGAGATGTGAAAGACTTTTACTTAAACTGAGAAAGTGGAATAGTGCAATTTTTGGACAAGTCTTTAATGCAGCTCCTTCAGGCTTGCACACTTTATTTGGGAAGTGAGGACTATCTAAAGTATGAGTAATGAATGCTTTTATCATTACTTTCATCTGATTCCCTCTGTCCAATACCCTGGATATCTGTATTACTGAATTTTAATACTGTGGCAGTGCCACAGTCTGGGAGAAAGAGCAGTAAGTCCATCATTGTGCTATTACATGACTCCTACAGCATTCCAGGATCTGGGCATGCCCAAGCACTTCCATCAGACTGGATCTCCTTAAGCTGATTTGCAGTTTGAAGTTAAATTGGATGCTTAAGATAAAACAAACAGTTTGGTGAAGAGTGCATTAGTCATAGACATCTAGTGTTGGAAAATATCTCGAGTAACCAGCTATGTATCATCAGAAATAGGTTTGTTTAGCACGTTTTTTTAAACAGGTTAAGGCAAAGGCAATTATGCTACCTGCCAAGGTAGCTTATTCCAAAGTTTCATTACCATGTCAGTTCAAAGTTTGGGTGGTTTTTCTTCTTACTTCTGTCCTGAATTACTAGTGCTGCAAGCTTAAGCTGTTTTTCTCTAGAAGTGAAGTATTGCCATTAAGAGCCTGAAGAACTGTTGGTGATAAAGTGCTTCCTTTCTTAAGTAGCTCTTAAAGACTTCTTCAGTAGATGTATTTGTAAGAAAGATAAATAATCTCCACTGGTACTTGTTTATAAACTGTTGCATGGTAATAAAACTATTGAATACAGTTTGTTTTTCCTGAACTAACTTGATGTCTTTAGTTAGGGCTGTTGGCAGACACATTTAAGTTGGCTCCAACCATACCAACTAACTACAGTTTCACACCCTGGCATGTGTAATGTAGATGCACTTGGCCAAGAAGCTGCCTAATTAACCCGTGGTGCCTCCCTCGCTGTTGTGGGCTGTTTGCATGCTGTCAGTCCTCTTCTGTGCACTGTCTGGCTCAGAGCTCTGCTTGCTCACAGAGCTCTGTGGTGTCCTCCACTCTCTGGCACACACTGTAAGTTGTACTTCTTGTAACACACACCAGTACTGTTTCTCCTGCAGCACATAACTGGTGAGCATTGTCCTCACTTGGGCAGCTGATAATCGGCCCCTCTCTTTAGGGCAAGAAAAATTAAAGACTCCTTTTGGCCTCTTCCACAACCACCTGTGGCATTAGTTGAAGTTTGTACAAAGGGTTAAAGTAGTTATCTTACCTGTTAAGTTGTTCTCAATGCACTAAATATTAACTCTTAGCTTGGGGACCACTAATGCTGTTGTTCTTGGTCTTTGTCTCAAGCTCTGCTACGTTATGCCATCATCCAGTGCAAGATGTGCTCAGTTTCCTCGGGCACAAGATAAAGTTCATTATTACATAAAGCTGAAAGACTTAAGAGATCAACTGAAAGGCATTGCACCAAACACAGAGGTGCAGGAGGTGCAGTACACATTCGACTTGCAACTTGCACAAGGTATAGTGGTTGTTTTGTTGACTATTAAAACAAGTGAACTAGAAGTTTCCCAGGCAAAAAGAAGTAATTTAATGGGAGGGCGGAAGATGCACCATCTTTCCTAAACTGTGTGGTACAGAATTACAGATTCCACTCTCTTTTTAGTACAGCCTAAATCCTGTAAGGGGAGCAGGGATTATCTTGTAGAATTTGTGGCTGTTTTTCAAGGCTTTTCTGGTAAAAGTGCTGCTTGATAATTTTTATTCTAAATATTAATACTTGAGGTCTTCTGTTTCTGCAGAGGATGCTAAAAAGATGGCTGTCAAAGAAGAAAAATACGACCCAGGCTATGAAGCAGCATATGGAGGAGCTTACTGTGATCGTGCGCCGTATGACAGTGAACAGTGCGGCTTCTCTCCCAATGGAACTGGTAAAGTGCAGCACACGGGGCATTCGGGCTGTGAGCCATTGCTTGGGAGCAAACACTCAGGGCTGGTTTTTGGTTTGTTTTAGCAGGAAGCAACCCACAGTACTGTGAGGGGTCGTCCTTCGGCATAGTTCCTAATGGACAATGGATGACACAGTCCTTTGCAGACCAGATCCCGGAGTTCAGTGCCGGTATGACACGGGAAGAGGAGGGAAGCAGCGTGTAGGAGCTGTTCCTCCTCGGCTATGCACACATGCTGCAGTTTTAATGCAGTGACCAAGATTGGTACCTCGGTTCTCCAACTGACGCATTTTAATGGTATTTTATTTCCCCTAGTTATTTTATTATAGTCCAAAGTAAGTGTGTGGTAGGCTGAAATCAATGAACTAGATAATCTTACAGAACTGTCCAAACTTTTTTAAAAAAGTTAGCTCTTTTTTGTATATGAGTTTTATATTTAATGTATACCATTTCTTGAAGTTTTTAACAAATTGCTTTCTCATTTGTGAGGATTTCTTTGGTGTGTTAATTTTATTCCATAAATCGTAATGTAGTAGTAACAGCAGCAGTGTACTTTTTACTGATGCCTCAGTATTTGGATATCTCATAATCCTTTTATATCCAGAAGGAAAAATGGGACGTGTACCATTCTCTTATGTGAAGCAATGTTTTTAATCATGCACAATTAAGGAAATTGTGCTTTTTAAGTCTGCCTTTTACCTTCTTAGAAACTGCAGAAAGTTGTGTTCTGCAGCTGTGAGTCCTGAGTATCTTCTGGGTGGGAAGAGAGAGCTCTGTCTGTTGTTTAGTGAGTGGACCATATTCAGGGTTAAGGGAGCAAAGACATCATCTCAAGTCACAACATTGGGGAGGAAAATTTGTATCACACAGGACAGAGCCTAAATATTCTAGCTGAGCTGTCTTAGGGTAAGGTATCCCTACCACTCCATCTCCTTCCCTCTTAAATTCCAATGTAAGGAACTGGAATTCCTTATAAAAAAACAAAACAAACAAACAGTGGTGGTTCTTGAATTCTGTGGCATTTAAACTCCATCATTTCCGTGTGATTAATCTCTTCACATGACTTCTAACAGGAGACAACCCCTTTAAACAGATTACATGGCAGGGAATTGAAAGACTGCAATCTCTGTAAAAATTATGTACAGCTACATTGTTTACATCTTGTACAATTAGCACAGGGTAAAAGAGGTTTGCAATTAAGCAGTTTTTAACATTCAGTTCTCTTCAATATGGAGGACCTTTGAGGGTGTTCCCCTCATACCTATTAAAAGTCAAAAATATTGAGTTAAATACAGGGGCAGCTGTTCCATGAATAAGAAGTTGACTGTAGAAACTATAGCTCTATTCTGAGGAACTTGCCTAAATGATAAACATTTTTGGCCAATATTAGTGATGGAGAAAGAAACGAGATTCCATCCTTGTGCCTAACCATCATCCTCTTTCCCTCTTTTACCATGTGAGGAAGAGATGAAGTAAAAGCAATAAGCTGATCAAAACACTAAAGTTTTGATGATCTTATGACAGTCGGTGCTTCACATACTTGAAAAACAGATACAAGCAGTATCTCCACAATCCACACTGGTCAGAGATTCCTGTACCAGTGTGATTTATCCTTTCTTCACAACCAGTGACAGTTGTCAATTGAGTGTAACTGGTTAGTGTAGGTTCTAATCCTACTGTAACAGAGATCACACACTGTCAACCTGTTGTAAGGCAGGCATGATGTTTACAGTTTCTTCCTAAATTATGTGGCTTAATTCTGAGCGTCTTAAATCAAGAGAGTGTGCATTATGATTCTGATTGTGTTTATTAGCTTCAGCATAAAACTATTCTGTATAGTGTCAGAAAGGTATAGGACTTGTCTTGTCTGTTATTTAAAGTGTACTGTATCATGTATTGCTGTTTACATGGATGTTTTCCTGCAGGTGCTCAAAGTATCTTGCATCAGGGATTTGTTAAAATTCAGTTTTGTTTTCAACAAAATTGGAAGCATGGAATTAGCACTGCTGAGTATGTAGCACAGTAGGATGTAACTCCTGAAAGGCTATCCTGTTTGATAGAAGAAGGTCCCTTCTTTAAAGGAGTCACTGACTAGGTTATCTGGGTATAAAATACAGTTAAGTGTACAGTGACTGTTTCACTAAGTACTGCAATTCTATGTGTCCTCCCTCAGAACTGGTGCTCTTTTTGTTACAGTAATACAGACGATCTTAATCTGTCTTAAATCTATCCATGTTTCAAAATAAAATCAGGAATTGTACTGCAGTGTCTTGGAATGTGCTTTCACATCTTGCTAGCAGGGGTCTCAGTGCACTACAGGATGTGTCATCACAGAAAGAGTCACCACACGACTCCACTTTGTAACATGGGTCTAAGCTTTGATTTCAGCCTGTTGAATGTGGGGTGGACAACCAAAGACACCTGCAGGTATTACATAAAAGGTATCTGCTCTGAAGATTTTTCTTCCAGAAGACACTGGAGTCTTATTTATAAAAACCTGAAATTAAAGTACACTGTCTGGCACTGAATTTCACCTCTGTAAATGTTTAATGAAAATACTTCATTGTCAGGTAAACTTGTCTCCTCACCTTACATGAAAGTCAAGATAATCTGAACTGTGTAATGGTCACTCCAGCCTCCCTCCTCAGCCATAAGCACACAAGTGATGGTCAGTTATTCATGTATTTAACAAATACTTTGTTTTCTAAAATCAGTTAATCATACGACATTGCATCTCAAACTATTACATGCATCCAATACACTACGTTTTGCAGTATTTAAGTGGTTTCAGTATCAGCTATCAGGACGAGTTAATTTGAACTTCCCTGAAGGGTCAGGAATAAACCAGTTTTCCCACAGATCAGTGTGGACACTGGGATAGTCCCAAGGTTTGTATCTCCCATTCCAGTGAAGTAATTTAGCTTCTTGAAGAAATTGCTCTGAGTAACGGGCATCAGGACTCCAACCTGCATTGGTAGGTTAAAAAGAAAATACTTAAAAAATCCAGTTTTTAATAATGGAAGACATTATAGAGCGAGTTAAATTCAGGTGATTTTTTTTTTTCAGAAGTGTCTAGGATGGTTTCACATTAATTGACACACTATTGTATGGTAGTGTAGTTTTTTCCAGCTTGATGCCTCTGATGTTGCATCAGAAAAAAATCTCAGCAAGTTTCCTCTCTCAACATCTCAACAGTTTTAACATTTTGGCATAGCTGAGATTAAAACCAAAATAAAATCTATTCATTTTACCATATTAGCTAAGCCATTATGTTTTTCCTAGGATAATTCACGACTCCCCGGTGAGAGGTAACTACATCCTCCAGAATGTTGACAACAAAGGCTGTCAGGCCTCCCATCTTGCACCATGCCTAGGAAAAACACGGATTTTTTTTCAGTCTCACCATGTTCAGGTCTTCCATATATTCTTTCATAGCTGGTGACAGTACAGATTGACTGGTCTTCAAACATGTAGCTTTGTCCTTGGTATTTGTGGGATTTTTCCTTTTCTCATCCAATTTCCTGACTATTAGGGGTTTGGGTTTTTTGCAGGCATGCAACTATCTTGTTCGCTTGACCTGTTAAGATCCTTGTATCCCCATGGGAACTCCCACATGCTGCCCTGCCCTGAAGAAAGCAGGACTTGTGGGGGGGAAGTGGGAATTATGTACTGTGGATCTGTAAAGTCACGTAAGGTCCTGCACTGGAATCTTACAAACCACTCACTTTAGTTCCAACTTGCAAACTGTGAGGAGTTAAACTTACCAAGATGCCTTATGTGCCACATTGGATTAATAGAGGAATACTTTCCATGAAATACAATCAGCATTGGAGAGGTTGCCACGCCTCCCCCAAGGGTGCTGCTATAGAGGTTTTCTCTGCAAAAGGAAAAATAAAAGAAGATGTCTAAAACCTCAAATCATCTTTAACACAAAAGGCAGAGGATTAAAAATAAGTATTCTGGCAAAATTCAAAATAATTTTGGACAGATCAGTTTTCACCGTACTCCTTCCTTATGCTGTTAATTGATTGTATTTGCAACTCCAATTCCCATGGAGTAAATTGTTGCTGCCAAGAAAAACAGGAGTCAGACCCAACATGAAGCCAGTTTCCTCTACACACAGCCTATAGTCCTCAAGACTGACAATCTTAACTGCAGGAAAAAAGCTGTTAACACAAAGGAATCAAACATAATTTAGCCTAGTTTCTTAAGAAAAATATGTATTTCTACGTGTTTCATTCCCTCTTTCTTCCCCTTCCCCCCATCAGCTTTTAGACCCGTAAATTAACTTCCAGTCAGATTTTGTGAAAGCCTAGTTAGTATCTAAAGAATATCAGTTTCCTTTGAATTTTGCAATAAATCCAGGGCTAGTTCAAGCCTAATCATGGCAAGGGGAGCCAGTAGGAGGTGGCAGCCATGGTGTGCTGATGGCACATGGGGAAAGCCACCCCACCTGTGGGACACTGTGGCACCCACCTAGTCCAATGAGGAGGAAACCTGGGAAGTACAGGGAGATGCTAAGAGGCCACAGAATGAAACAATCATAACCTCCTCTCAAAATTTAGTTTCAATTGATAAGCAATTTTTTTTGCTGCTATTTCAAAATGCAGCTAAAAGGAGCAAGAATGTGTTATTAAGGCATATAATCAACTTTATAGATCAAATTTGCAGTAATATCAATGGAGTTTTTACTTTTAAAATCTCTTAAAAAGCACCGCACTAGTTTGTCAGGACATGTTTCATAAGCAGAGTAAGAGAAAGACATTTGGCTTCTCACTCATTCACATGCTTCTCATTTGTGTCTCTCCTCTGCTCATTTCTGAAACTAACAAGTAATGGACACAGCCCAGCAGCACAAACTATTCAGTGTCAGGTTAGCCGTAATAAATTTAAATTCAATCCTTTGCAGAGAAAGAAAATAGTCAAGTTTTCAAATGCAGGTTAACAGGGAACTGACATAAAAAATGAACAGTGACTGTTTCACTGTGTCACGACTTATTCATGGTCAATAACAAAAAGATATCTTTCATGTCACATTTCACTCAACTAGAGAAAAAGAACTGTTTTCTACTGGTATTAAAAAAAATGATGGTGTCCAGTTACAGTTTGGCTGACACTACAAGAGAGTCCCCACACAAACAAGAAAAAAATTCCTCCTCCTTTAAGCCAGCCTCAGGAAGAGGAGATCATTAAGTGGCTTGATCCCAAGTGAAGTTGGTCACCCAAAATGAGAACCACATGTTTTAAGTGTCCCTCAGGATTAAGTGTGGTTTGTGATTACAAACCAGACTAAAATTCCAGGTGGTACAGGATTGGTCAGATTTAAACAGATGGAAATGCTGGAACATGAGCTAAAAAAAAAGACTGCTTGGATTTAAAAACCCCCAAACTTTTAAGAGCTTTTAAACAGAAAATAAAACTGTAAACCAAGTATCAAAAGTAAAGCACAAAGCTAGATTTCCACACATACTCTACATTTCTTTGCATCCACTTTTCCAACTGCTTCGTAATCCGCTGATGTTTCCATTCAGTCATGTTAGCAACAATTACTCCAGGATTAAAGGAGCAGGTGCTGGGGCTGATGCCAAGATCTCTGATGGCTTGTTTTCTGTAGTCCAGGAATCCCATGTACGTGTTCTAAGAAATAAAAAAGTATGTTTATCTCCTATGAATCTCTATAAAGATACATGTACATGCATCTCTCTACCACTGAGAGGGAGACTGAAATATGAACTCCCAAAGCTGAGTTTCTAGATAGTGGTTACCTCTTGTGACTTCCATATGACACAAAGCTGAAAAGCAGGATACTTCCAGATGCTAAATTATTTTTTCCACCGTATTGTACAGTGGAAGTTTGATAAGACTCTTCCTTTACCACACATTTGCTTTTCAGAAGTTCACACTAAGTGATGTAGCATCACACTTGTACAGCTGTAATGTTAGAGGGACACAATGCCAATTCTGGGGAACTCAGCCCAGGAATCAGCCTTAAAATTGTTTTCCTAGGTTTCATTCCCAATGTGACTAATACAAATATATATTCTGTCTCCATTAGACATTCTATAAGTGTTCATGACCTACTGATAGCAAACTACTAAATATAATTTAGTAGAATCCAGAGAACAATAGAGATTCAAATTATCACAGAAAACAACTCTGTGTAACATTACAGAGTTATTACAAAAAGTTCTGTAAAACTATTACAAGACTATAAAAAAAGTATATATATCTTTCCCTTTAGGGAAAAGATAAAATCATCTTATACTTAAGGGTAAACACATTCATTATTAGAATTCCAGAATGGCATCTTACCTGCATCCCTACACTTCTAACCATTTCATGTGTAGAAGGCAGATCACAATCATCTGAAAAAGCTGCAGCATGTCCAGGAGCTAACTTAGTATCATAGAGTTCCTGGATGTCACCTGATTACAGAAAGGTCAAAAGCATGAGACAACACCTACTGCACTGCTACAGAGTTGACAGGATAGCATCTTGTCTCATAAATGGTACTTATAAACACACCAGTTTTCAGGGATAGCCCAGATATTCATGAAGGCTGAATTTTGTAATATGGGATAATTTTCAAATTTGAGTCCTGTACCTGGATGTCTAAGGTCTATCATTAGATATTATCCTTGCTATTCAATGCATTCATATTCTGGTCTGAATGTCCAAAATCATTACTTCAATCTCTTGCACAGATCAGATTTTTCCTGGTGTTATTGCATTTCTATCCCCTAGCAAGATACTTATCTTCCCAGCAATGGCTAGTAGAAAAGTGCCTGTCACTCTTGACCATCCTTGCTGGCTTCAGAGACCATCCAGCTCCTTCCTGGTGGAGGGAAATAACATAATGCCTGGCACCTCGCTCATCTCCTGAATGGCAGGTACCCATGATGTGCCAGAACACTTTAAGGGCAGGTGGGAAGCACAGCAATGGAGTGAGCCTGCATCCAAACCCCCTGCAGCTGCCAGCTCTGCTGCTGGGCATGGGTCGGTCACAGCTAAAATGAATTATCTTGGAAGGTGACTACACCTCAAATTGCCCTGGAGGGTCTGGGACCCTTACAGAGACCCCAGCAGGATACAGTTTTTGATCTGTGTCCCTGGGAAAAGCTTCCAACATTGATGGAAAAAGCAAAAACAACAAAAATATAATTTGGGTCATAGTTTAGTTTGTCATAGAAGTGAAACTTGTAGTTTTAGGTTTTGTAGTATAGATACAAAAGAAGACAAGATGGAGGATTTTGGGTGTNGAAGGCCACACATGTCCCAGCAGACTGAGGTGAGGTCATCAAAAGACAAGTAACCGAAAACATTCCCCATACTGCAAACAATGGAACTAATATTTATGAAATAAGCAGAGATATAATTATAATATAATTATTAAATAAGCAGAGATTATTTGTCTGAACTCACCAGGTGGTTGGAAAACTTGATTTAGGACTCATGTCCCACCAAAAAGTAGAATTTGAATTAGTAGGACACTTAACTGTTGAAGATCAACATGCCTTATTATATTTTCTCATTATTCTAAACAGCTTTGATTTTCTCTTGAGAAGCAAGAACAAGTAAAAAAATAATCAAAACAAAGAATTCTGGGCTGACACCCCATGTTCAGCGTATTTCATTCTCACTGCTTTGTGGAAAGCAATGGCCAGTAAATAAATGATCCCAAAGTTCAATCCTGTTCTCTCCCTGTTCCATGAGAAGTCTCATTCACTCCCATTGCAGAGACATTTGACAGAGAGCACTGTCTCAAATTACAGCTAAAACACAGGGATTAGCTGCCTGGACAGGCTCCCTCCCTCCACCTCACTCCCAACATGTCCATCTTTATTCCCCTCTTCTGGGCCCTATGATTGCATGGCCAAAGGGTGAACAAGACAGGCTGGCTGAAGCAAATGGGGAAAAAAAAAAAGACTTCAAAAAAAAAGTTTGGTTTCTTCTTTTTTACTTTCTGTACTGCTAGTCTTCTGCCAGGTCAGCCTGCTGAATCAGAGTCTTGTGCAGCTGCACAGCTGCAGATACAACACAAGTAACAGGAGCTGCCTGGAGACAAGGAGAGGCCACTTGGTCAGCAGCAGCTTACCATGAGCTGTAACGAGAAACTGCACCTTTAGCCACAAACACCATCAGCTGACACAAGCTGACACCTCTAGTGAAAGAGAAAGCCCTACCTCCCCTCCTCCCCCAGCCATGCTGCCTTGACTGCTACCAGGGGCTAATTCAGGCCAAAAGTAATCACATTTCTGGTGAGTGCCTGCGCAGGTGCACGGGAAGTGGTGGGCCCAGCCTGAACTGCTTGTGAAACCAGAGTCTAAGAGAAGATTTTCAGAAGCTTTCAAAGAGTTAAATATTGCTGTCACCCATTGATTACAGTCAGAACAACAAAACCAAAAAGCAGAGATAGCTTCTGGAAGTCTATTGCAAATTAAAACGAGAAAGGCAGAGCAGATTAGTCATCTTTTGTAAAGAAATTAATGGCCACCCCATTAAGAGGAAATGTCTGAAATCTGCCTCTAAAGAGACAAAACTATAAAAAAGGTGTAGAAAAGCAGTGAAGAACTATACTTTTGTCATGTGTAAATTCACTAGTCCTCATATTCTTACATCAAAGAGTAATTTAGGCCAAAAAGTTTATTGTAGTTATACTCAGCCCTTTCCAAAGGACATTTGCATGAGAACATCCTTTTAACATTTCACAAGAATAGGTAACATGGTTTTGTTGCCTGTGGCCTGGCTAGGATAGAGTTCATTTTCTTCGCAGAAGCTCATGTGGTGCTGGGGTGTAGATTTTCAGCACACTCATGTTCTGGCTTTTGCTGAGCAGTGGTTGCACAACATCAGGGCCTTCCCTGTTCCTCACTCTGCCCCCCTGTGAACACACTGGTGGGTGCACATAGGCCAGGAGGGGACACAACTGGGCAGATGATCAGAACTGACCAAAGAGCTGTTCCAGGCCACATAATGTAATGCTCAGCCAGAAAAGATAACCAGCTTGTGTTTTATTTTCTTCTCTCTTATTCCACTTATCTTTTGCTTATTAAACGATTATTTGTTTGTTTTATCTTGACGCTCAAGTTTTCTTGCTTTTATGTTTCCTTTTCCTCCATTCCACTAGGGATGAGGAAAGCGAGGGAGCAGCTGTGTGGTGCTTATCTGCCCACCAAGGTTAAAGCACAACACTCTGGTTAAAAAGTGCTATGAAATAACAAGAAAATATTATAAACCAAGAGAGAACAACAACTCCACACAGAAAAAAAAATCTTACTGGGAAACAGAACCGAAAAAAACCCCACCATAAGTTAATATTTTAAAAAATAACCCTTCCTCTAATTAGATTATTTTGTATGATAAGGAAAAAAATCTTTTTTTTCAGGATTGAAATATCTTCTAACTACTCTCATTTGTCTAGGAACTCTGAAATCTCTGATCATGATTCTGAAAATTGTTTCGGATTCTGAGCTGAAGATGCTCAAAACACAGTTTGAGTGTTTGGAATTTTAAACCTCTTATTTGAGTAAATTCCTTTTACTCTCAAGAACAGTAATTCTAGATAAGGAATTGGTAGCATCTGTGGGAAATCAAATACTAGCAGAAAACATATGTCACGTACTTAATAAATACTGCAGCATGTAAGTCAAATCCATGGTACCTTTCAGCAATTGACCCAAACCAACTCCAATGAAACCAATATACAATTTTGACCACAATTATTCAAAACATATGCAGGTAAGTTCTTCCTCAGAATTTCATTTAGATAAGCAAACAGATTATTTGTAGTTTCCTGAAATTCAAAACTCCTTGCAGCTGCCTGAGCTTTCATTATAACTCATATTTCCAAATGACTATAAAAGCTCCAACAACTACAATTTTAATTCTGCAAGAAATTGCTTTTTAGATGACAGCTTACCTTGAACAATAACATCATCATCCAAATATATTACTTTCTCATGTTTCTGGATAAGCAAAGGAAGATAAAATCGAACGAAGTTCAGCTATTAAACAGGGGAAAACAAAGGTAAATGGTAAATGGTAAAGCTGTTTAAAGTAGTAGTCTCATGTTTTTGTCTCTATTAACAATCAGTTTTAACATCTCTTAACTGAGGCACTAGCCAGTGATCATTTGCTTCCTCCTCCCCAGTTTTACCAGTATCCTGAATACATTATTATTATCATCATCATTATTAATCCCTATTTATTTACTATGGCCCAAAAGAATTCCTTCTTCACAGAATCCTTTAGCTTTCAGCTCTTTTTAGCTCAAATGATTTTCTGATCTAGACGTGATCTGTCTAAATGCAAACTTCAGTCCTAACTGAATCCCTGTACATTTCTACACCCACAAGACCTTTCAGCAAGGAATTCCAAAGATGTAGTACTTATGGCATGAAAAGCATCTCTTGTTTGTACCATGACTCCAACTCATTTCATCTCATGGCCATTAGTTCTTACATTGGAAGAGGCAGTGAGCAACCATCCCCCACCCAGTCCTTCACACTGCTCCATTCTGTAGACCACTACTACTTTCATGCTAAAAGTCACATTTCCAGGCTGAACAGTTTTAACTCAATGATTCCATGCATGAAATCATTTCCATGTATTAGAAATGTCAAAGGCCCAGAGGGCAGCAAGAATAAACATTTTGGACAGACCTGAACGTTTTCTGATAGTGCTACATCTTTTTAAGTTAAGACAATGCAGACAGCACATAGTATTTAGGATTAGAGAAAACTATGGATTTGTATTGTGGCAAAATGATGTTCTCTGGTTTGATCCTTACTCCTTTCCTTTAATTTTTAACATCTGATTTGCCTTTTCTGACAGTCAATAATTTAGATTAGTCATTAGACTCTGAATTAACCCCAGACATGAGCAGAAAGCAGCCAACTCAGCATCATAGAGGCACAATGAACACTATCACATCTCCCTTCTAATAAACAGTGAATATATTCTCAAAGATACAACACATTCAATTTACCAAGTTTATGCCACCAAATAATAAGATCTCAGCAAGACAGACAAGTTGCAAGGGGCTTGTTATAGGGCATTTTTCCTTCTTGAGTCAGGGTGTAGTGTTTGGATTTGGCTTCTCTATCTTACACCTCCATGTAATAGAACAGATCTAGGACATTTTAAAGCCTGTAATAAGCAATAAAACCCCCCAAAATTTGTTATGTGGTGTTCATTTACTTACAGGCTGCAGTAGCTCAGGACGTGATGCATCTTGTCTGATTTTTCCTTTCAGTACCATGGGGTTGAATTCTACAACCTTAAATTTTATTTCTTTCAGTTTAGAATTTTCAATCCATTTTCTGTGATAAAAAAAGAAGTGACGAAAGAAATATCAAGTGTGTGGCAAGTACTTCCAGTATGAAATTCACAGGCTCTTAGGAGAAAAAGAGACCTTGAAAGCTCACTCATCTATTCTATCCCAACACAGAATCACTTATATCTACAGCTATTGCACACAGGTATTTGTTTAGCCTGTTCTTAAAACACAAAAAAACCACACCAAAAACCCCCCAACAAACAGCCCACAGGACTGTCAAAACCAGAGATTCAATATGTTGCCCAAACAACCCATCTCTTACTATCACTACCAGTAAGTGCTATTCTTCTAAGTTTTCTTGCTATAGTTAAAGATCATTACTATTATCTTATCTACCATGCTTTTAAAGTAGAGGTTAGTTTTCTCCCTTTTACAGTTTTATGTCCTTCCAGATGACTGCCACATCACCTCCTAATCATGTCTTCTTTAGACTAAACTAATTTTTTTCATTATTTTGCCAGATTTCTTATCA
This sequence comes from Calyptomena viridis, assembly GCA_013390005.1. Taxonomy (NCBI): domain Eukaryota; kingdom Metazoa; phylum Chordata; class Aves; order Passeriformes; family Eurylaimidae; genus Calyptomena; species Calyptomena viridis. Next base: position 455,684 of record WEIV01020555.1, read on the forward strand.
CCATTGTTTATTTTCTCCTCTGATCTCTCTTCTAAACCCTTCCTGAAGGCACCTAAAATTAATCACACTTTTTTGATGCCTTAATAATGTCTGCAAGATTGGAAAAAGTTTCCTCACATCTCCTCTGGTCATAAATGTCAACATGTCCACCCACTGATGCATGCCTTTTGTTTTTTGAATCAGTGTGGTCAGTTATCAGCCATAACTCTGCAGTTTTCCAATGAGTGCTACTGAGCCTCTGCTTCACTCTGAACCAATATAATCAACTATTCCCACTAACATTACTTTGTCATTCCCTCTACTGAATTTGATCATATTTTACAGTTAATTTTTCCAATTATCATGATTGTTTTCAGTTCTTGACCTCAATACATTTGCTTCTTCATGCCAACTGCAGATTCATAAAGAACATTTCCTCTCCATTAATCTAGGTTGCTGATGAACTAGATATGAAAATCTCCCTGTGGAACCCCAGTCGTTACACTTTTTCAGTTTGACACAAATTGTGGGTGCACAGGCAGTAGCCAGAGGTGAGACCTGCTAAGAAATCTGCTTTAGTTTTGATTCATGCCTTCCTCCTCTTTAAAACAATGTTTGCAAATTTTAATGCCGAAACAGGCTTTCATTACAAGCTTTTTGGGACTCTTTTTATAACCTTTAAAACTAATTTCATCTTAGAGGATGAATTAAACAGCAAGTTTTTCTACTCTGAAGCTTAAGACAGATAAGAGGCAAGTGCAGTGCCACAAAGTGAGATTGTGATGAGTAGGAATGTGTATACTTATTTTACTAAGGACTCTTCTGCAGCCTATCTACAGAAAGCAGAGAAGCACAGATATGGGCATGGTCTGGCTATTTCACACCCTTTTACACCAGTCAGTGGCTTACAGAGGACAAATGGTTCTTCTTCCTACACACACAGGATCCTGGGGATTGCTACTCATAGCAATAAATAAAAGGGAGAAGCGTTTCCCTGAGAAATCTTCCAAAGTCTGTGCCTGTGCTAGAGGGAGAACAAGCAGCCAGTTCTAACTTCAGCATGAAACAAAGGCTGGGATATACCGAATATGAGGGATGGTTGTCTTCAACCCAACTATGTAGAACAAAACATTGGCCTCTGTGTTGCTGTAGATGCTACTGATTGCTGCCACAGCTGCTCCCATTCTGCCTGCAGCAGCACAGATTACGACTGGGATTTCTTCTTCCATTTCCTCAGGACTCTCCAAATCAGCTACAAGAAACAAACCCATTTCACATCAGATCTGGGTCACGGGAAAGAGCAAGTACTTCCATAAGCAGCGGAATAATTTCACCATCACCCCATTTCCTTACCATATCCTATACACATCCCCATATGGCAGGGCACACAGCATGAGCTGTCACTAATCCAGAACCACATGCTGGTTGACTGGACTGTTGGATGCCTCCAAACAGAATATATAAGAGAGTTCTCAGCATCTTCTACTCAGCAGGGGCACAATTCAGCCTGTCCTTCATGTACCTGCTTATTCATACAGAACCTGAAGAGGTTTGAATACCTTTGAAACTTCTTGGTTACATCTAGTACAAATTGAACAATAGGATCCAAAATGATCAGAGGGAGAGGCGAGTCAAAAAGACGGTGCAATTGACGGCCTCCACTTCTTTCGGAAGTTGGCTCGAAACGATTTACGCAAAATTTTGTACCAGCAGAATTTGCTGATGATAAAAGGGAAAAAACCCTCTAAACAATGCTGAGTGAGGTCACGTTACTGATAAGGAAGAATTTTATCCCTAGCACTGACTAACTTTCAGATCTTATTTATAACTTTCAGATATATTTATACTGGTTAAAACAACCATTGAAGTCATAACAATCCCAACAAAAATATACTGAAAACACATTATTTATACCCAGACAGAGTTTGTTTACCTTGGGAACAATGAATAAGCTATTTGCGTTAACATTTAATGCCAGCCCAACCACACCAACCCTAGCATGTTTCTGTCACTATAAATATTCCAGCAAAAACTTCTGCTGTAAATGTCAAGATTTGACGGTCTTTTTAAAATCAATAAGCAGGCCAAGAACATTCCCAAAGAGGCAAGGCGTGCTCAAAGTTTATTACCAGCTTGACAACTCCAATCTGTTCAGCACAAATAAGGATATACTCCAGCTTCCATCTCAATCGATGACATCTGGATAAAAAGTTGAATCAGAATGACAATCCTTGGTCATTACCATCAATCTCCTACTATTTTATTCAAGTAATTCAGAAGCAAGAAATTTTGCACCCCAGACCACATGCAATGATGTGAGTAGCTCAGCTACTGAAGGACAAACAGGATTCAGTAACATGAAAAATGCTGTTGAAATTAACACATAAGGAATATAAAACAGGAACATAAACAAAAGAAGCACAAGTCACTTACCTGTTTCATTTTTTAATGCTGATGGCATTTGGTGAACTTTGTTATACAGAATGGCACACACAGTTAAGACAAGAAGTAACAGTAAGATCTGGTTAACTGAAACAAAAGGGAAGATGTGTTAACAATCAGTGTAACAGCTAATTCCCACGTGTCTGCTTTTAAAAAATAAATGCAATTTGCAACCAGTACATATGACAATCTGTATCTGCTGTGTTTATCAAATTCTTCTTTCTCATATTATTTGATCAAGCTAAAAATTTTATGTTAAAAACATACGTCTCCCCTGTTACCATAATTTCCAACTATCTGTTTTTTGTTATTAATTTGCTCACTGAATCATAAGATTCTCAATATATATTGGTTACCCATACCAGGAAATTCATGTTTCTGAATTTTACCAGGAGGTTGGAACTTTTTTCCTCATTAGTTTATTGTCTATTTATCCTCACAGCACATCATGTGTTAATTATTTTTACCTAGCCTTTTCTTTCTCTCATGCTTCCCTGATAAAATTTCATACACTGGAGAATGTTTCTCTGTTTCAATGTTCAGATCTTCAAGGTGTATTTGAGTGAAGCTCTAACAATTCTAGAAAAAAAAAAACCCAGCACGCTACTGAAACCAGAAATGTTTCAAACTATTTGCAAATACTTATTTTGACAGGGTAATTTTAATTACTAAAAACAAGACAAGGCATGCAACAGTGAAGACCTGACTGTGTATCCCGATTTACAGTTCCTAGGAGAATGTCTTGTGCAAGTGCAAGTCCTTCAACACAAACCAACCACACCCAGGTACCAGGATAGTTCACAGAGTGGAAGGAATACACTGTCATCATCAAGGGTGACTTCAAGGATAGGAGTTCTTTGTTTCAGACTACTTTTTTACTTTTGCACCACCATAAATGGTGCAAAAGATATAAAAAATATATAAAAAAGATTTAAGATATAAAAAAGAGCAAAGGGAGCAGAGTTTTGAACTATTTTAATCAAAAGGGCCCACTGGCCACAACTGAGCATGAGAATAAATTGAAATTGGTAAACACATGTTGCCAAATTGGCACTAACAAACTGGATGAGGAAAAAGCCCACTGACTGCAAAGAAATTTTGGGTGCATAATTAATGGCAAACAGCCCATTTTCAGTCACTGACCCTGACAGCTGGTGAGAATCCCAAATTTCTTGGGGCCACACCTCAATTTTAAGTATAAGCAGCATTAATGTGCAGAGTTCTATTTAAAAAAAAGATCAGGTTCAGTGCTCTAGGAACAGTCCACACGCAACCAGCACTCTTGAAATTTCATAATCTGCAGTCTCATGCAGTAAATCAGCAAGTAGTTTTAAGTTAATGGGATTTATGGTTGTACTTATCTGACTTAGTTAACAGGAAAAGACTTATTTGTATACTTAAAGTTAAGCACAATTTAGCAAAACTAGAACTAAATTTTGTACACAACTGTGACAAAAGTTGCACGAGAAGTTGTATTTGACATTCCTGTGCTTTTAAAAAGTATATATACTTCAAACATCTTACTTTTCTTTAAAAGAGCCATGTGTCCTGCTGGACGAGAACTGTTATCTGTGGCAAAATAAAATAAACAAATCATTAAAATAAAAAAAATCAGTAATACCAATTAATAGTGAATAGTAGTTAGTTATTTCAGGGACAAGGTTTTGAATTACCAAATTTTAGTGCTGAACTGGTAAAATTAAAACTGTACTTGATCTCTGTAAATACATTTGGTTTGTTTCATTTTTTGAGTGATTAACTAATATTCTAGGCTAGAAATATTTCATATTTTAATTTAAATGCTAACAGGTTGTAAAAAACATTTTAAGAAATTTCATCTGATCACCTACATCAGCAATAACTAAGATTCTTAACACATTTTAAAATAATGTGTAAAGAAGTATTAAAACATCCACTGATGCAATTTATAGATACTATGTTTTAGGTGAAATCAGAGATAAATGCAAGTGTCACAAATACTGATTTCTCTTGCTGGAGTATGCTCATACACACAGAAGAGAATCTTATACTGGAGCAGTGTCAACTCACAGAAAATTTCAGAGCAATAGTAAAAATATTTTCTAAGAGCAAACATTTTCTAACCTTCCACTAACAATAAGGAGGGAGGTATGTGTAATACGGCTTGTATTTAAACACGTTGTTTGTGATGCTGAAAAAAAGGAGGCAGCCTTTCCTAAAACTGTACCTCTAAGCCAGGCCTGACAGTGGCCATGACAGGCCAGAACATAAATCCTGTTGTGGAGGACTATGTGAAATACAACATTCGTTTGAATTCTGGACCCAAAATTACTGTTTATGAAAAAAAAAACTAAACCACAAAACAAAGACAACAACAACCAACCAACAGTAAAAAACAGCACCAGAAGTTGGGGGGGGAGGAACAAATAAAACTGTATGATCTAACCTTTACACTATGTAGCTGGATATAGGACAGCAAACAATTTTTCCAGTTTCCACACACACAGATATGGACATATTACAGTACAGATAAGGACATATGGTGGTTTCTATGCACACATAAAAATGAAGTTTATGCCAGCTCCTTGAGAAGACAGACAGAACAGCAGGAATTCTTGAAACCTGAGTCACAAATCTGACCACCTCTCATTGGTTAATGCTCAAGTTCAGGCAGCATCCTAAATTAGTCTCTACTTTGACCAACGAGCTAAATGACAACAAAAATATAAAAAATGTAAGATGTGGCTTTGTTCACAAACCACTTATTTTCACATGTATTTAGGTCCCAATAGAAGACTAAATTGCAGTGAGAAAGGATTATTTCTGGAAGTTCTTTCACATCTGCACTACTTATCTACATTCCAGAAGACAACTCTGTTCATGTGGCATTAATTTACACAGAGGAAATCAAGCCTATCTGTGGAAAAAACCCACAGCTGAGAAAGCCCTTCTCTCACGCATTACACACAAATGCATCTCCTTATACATTTAAAAACTTGACTGTTAGGCAAACAGAGAGACAACAGAACCTGCTACACTCTTTAGCTAATCACAATGTTCCGCTGATTTCCATAGAGCTGATTACTATCCTTGAATTAGCATTTGTAAGGATAACCACAAACAGTCCTGATGATCATGGCAAGATGAAAGTTGCATAGCCACAGCTTCATGGTATCCTCAGAAATTACTAAATCCACATAAACTGAACCATGTTTTAAACTTTAAAATCCAAACTCAGACAGGCTCTGACACAAGTTTGAGTTCTAGGACCACAGCATTCCTATGCCTCAGAAACACCAATTGATTACCTACTGAGTTTTAAGCAAAGAGAGCTGTATTTGTTCCCCTACAAATATCTACTAATTTTTCCTGCTTGTAGACATTATTTCCTGGAACCTGGCAGTCTCTAACTCAGTTGCCAAATCCCGTAACAAAACGAGGGGCTGCAGAAGGGAAAGCTGAGAAACAGTGACATTACTGCTCAGATATTTCCTGCTTTAATTAGTCTTTTTACCTCTTCAAAGCAGCACAGTATTCGGGACTCCTCTCTCCTGAAGCGCTGCGGAGCTATTTACTTGGATCCTAGATAGCCCACAGCTGTAAGCACTCTTGCCAAAGCTTCCTTGACCGCCATCCTCCTTTGAAGTCACCCGCACAAGGGCCTTACAGGGCACAGTAACAGTTTTACGATTCAATTCCTTTTTCAGACTCTTCAAAGTTTACTTTGGAGTTGTGCTGGTTTTGTTTTCTTTCTCTGCTGCTGAGGAATAGCACAGAGTCCAGACGCCGCACTGGAGGAATGAGAGCCCATAAACCACTTCCAGATGTGCAGAATGATGATGCAGCCCCAGATCTGGCAAACTTGCCTCAGAGCCTCAGCAAACAAATCCCATAAGACAAAAAAGTCTTAAGGGGGTGGGGGAAAGAGAAGGAAGCAAACCCTTCCAGAAGTTACTTCAACAGTCTAGCTGCAAGTTAGGTTTCTAGTCATTATTTATAGTCAATGTGAACAGCTAACTAGTGTGCAAGAGCCAAAATACAACATGCCAAAGTCAAACTGAAAGCCAAACTTTTTCCAATGTCTGCTGGCAGAGTGCTTGCAAGTCAAAAGCTAAGGGAAACCTGCAAAAGTCAACTCTGAACATGCATTTTGACTTGAATCATCTCGTTTCCAAATCTTCGAGCATTTAACCCACAGGTTTGGTTTCAATTCAAAAGGTTCTTAGCTCAAGGTAACCAGCACATGTTGATACCCTTCCTCCTAAGCTCTCCTGGAATGCTTCTGCAGTTTTATTTCTACAGCACTTCTTTTATTCAAATTATTTCTCTCCCTTCCAGATGATAAAACATTGTTTTGTCACAAGATTTCAATGAGTAATGAATAATAACAATTATCTGCAACACTAAACTATTTTTCATATTTTTACCATGAGGCAGTGTAAAAATTAGAAGGAGTACTTGGCCAAGGTTTTAAAAATCTTAAGTGTTCTAAATGAAGACTGCTGTTCCGTTTTCAGGAGCTGAAAATTAGGGTCTCCAACTGTATGTCTCAAACATGCCCAAACTATATTATCCATGTCTGATTTTGTACAGAAATCCATCTTTTGCAGAGCTGCTTGAAGGAAAAATAAATTAAGAGTTATACATACAGTTATATGCTTGTGCAGATGGCCACAACTATTAGTACTTTTCCCATACTGCGGTATTTAAACTGTATTAAATTCATGTTCATCAAAAGCCACGAGTGTTTTTTTTTCATCTCCCTTTCATTTCAATGTGAATCTGAACAGATCTAAGCAGGGTGCAGCCGTATGTGCCTGCAAAACTGGGACCAGCTCCTTCACCTGGCAGTAACCCCCGGATTACTGGCAATGCAGCAGCACCTTCACAGCATCAATCAAGTTGGAAAAAACCTCTGAGACCACGGAGTCCAAGCTCTCACCGAAACAGCACGTCAACTAGACCACGGCACTAAGTGCCAAGTCCAGGCTTTCCTTAAAACACCTCCAGGGACAGTGCCTCCACCGCCTCCCTGGGCGGCCCATTCCAATGTCTAATCACCCTTTCTGTGAAGAAATTCCTCCTACTGTCCTGTCTAAACCTCCCCTGGCACAGCTTAAGACTACATGTGGTATTTTAGATAATATTGACAGTGCTCAATTACACATCTCGGCATAATAATTTACTATGTAGAGCTCAACAAGGAGAAGAGGCTTTTTGTACCAGATACACCTTCTTTGGATTTCCCTCAGCCTCACACGTTTATAACCTCATACAACCCCCCCTCACACAGGAAGGGGAGCAGCTTCTGTCCTGCAGAATGAGACCTTCGAATTCGCTCAGATCACCCCGATAACTGTAGAACCGAAACCTTGGTTTCTAATCTCAACCTTCAGTGCCTAAACAGCGACTCGTCCCTTTTTCACGAGCACACCTCGCAGGCAGCAGCGTTACCTCGCCTACCGCTAGCCAGTTAAAAAAAGAAATCAATCTGCCCCACGTCCCTGAGGGCTCGGAGGCAGAGCCGGGTGCCCTGAGCTGGAGAGCACACACCGTGCCCCGAGCACGGCCACGG
>WEIV01020555.1:463700-505274 GCA_013390005.1 Calyptomena viridis
CCCGCGGGAGGCTCGGCTGAGGCGGCGGCGGGCGGGCTGAGAAGCTGCCTGGAGGCGAAATGGCGGGGCGGGAAATACGCCCCGGCCGGGGCTCGTCCCCGGGATAGCGCTGCGCCCTGGCTGATGCTGCGCCGTTCATGGTCCTTTCTGGGGAAAAGCAGCCTGGAAAATCTCTCTATGCGCCCCGCGACTGCTCAGCTTTCCCAGCCCCTGGCGCAGGGGTGCGGAGTCTCCCTGGCACGGCTCGGCTGAATGGCGGCAGGCGGGATTAGTCCCCGCGATCCGAGTGTCCGGATCCCCCTTCTTCCCTCTGGTGGCGGCAGCTCACGAGAGCTGAACGCGCTGGAATAGGAATCTCGGTTGGAAAAGTGAACATGTTGGCATTGGGAGCCTTTCCAAACAGGAAGCTCCCCAAGACCGACTGTATTTGTGAAAGATTAGATGCCTAAACACTTACTGTACGCGATCTCGGAGGAGGCTTGAAAGCTTGCCTGTAATTTCAGAGTTCGGGCCGAGCCGGGAGAGTCGAGTGACTGCTCTGTGCTCCTCAGCCAGCCAGTGTTGGCTGCTTGAGTTTTTCCAAGCAGATCTTTCTGCTTTTTTCAAGTTTAAAAATCTACTCCTCTTAATCACATTTTTGGGTGATGAAGAAAAAAAATCTCTTAACCTTTCTGTTCTGACAAGTAATCCAAAGACAACTCTCTATCCAGACGATACAGGTATCCTGTCTGTTAGAACAAAGTTCTGATGGGTGGCTTTTGAGTGAATCGTAACATGACTTTTGGGGTTTTTTTCTGCCCAAATTTTCTGCTAAAGGTGTTTCACCTTTACAGAAGTGACAAGAAGGATCATGACTCAGTCGTTCCAGTTCCCAGAGGAGTGTTTGGCTCAAATGACCTTTTTTCCTCTGGGGTTTAAGGAGGGGTTGTGGTGGGCTGCCCGAGTGTGAGATGCCATCCCGTCGCTCTTGCTGTGCCGGTGATTATTTCCGAGGAGCTGGCACACAGTGAGAGCATCTTAATCCCCTGCAGCAGCGCTTCTAATTTGATCCTTTTCCTCCTTATGCTTATGAAAAAACCTTAGGAACAAGAAGACAATATCTCCTGTAATTCTTTAATTCCAGAACAGTTTAAACACCGATGTGCTGCTGCTGGATCAGACAGTCTCGGTTGCCCTTTCTTGATTATGTGCCTCTCCTCTCCCATGTATCAGTGCAGCGTTCTGTGGATATTAACTTGGGTCCCAGAACAGTGAAATTAGTTTTTGAATAGGGCTGTTAAGTCCAGGCAAGCTGCCATGCCGCTGTAGCTCTAATAATTCTGTTTCTAGGGCTAGCTCCCTCCGAGTTAGCATAGTTACTGTCTCTTTTCTGTGGAACTACACTTGTGTTCCTCATTAGCCTCGATTCTGGCAAGTCTGTTACATTGCTGGGTGACCCTTTGTAACTCAGTTACAGTGACCTTATGGGCTCATTCATATATTGAGTAACACTGGTTTGATAGAGGTGTTTGTTTTTCTTCTTATTAAAAAAATAATAATCCAATTAAAACTTGGTGTAAAGCAAATAACCCATTCACAGGTATCTATAGGTTAAAGGTGCTCTCTTTAGAGAACAGAGGTGTTTAAAAATACACTTTTCGGTGTCTGAAATATTTTTCTTTTTTTTTTTTTTTTCTTTCCCTACTATAGTTACAAATCAATGGTTCCTTCCTGCTGTAAGGGGAGATATTCCTCCAGGCTGTGCAGCACATGGGTTTGTTTGTGATGGTACCAGAATACTAGTTTTTGGAGGAATGGTTGAATATGGAAGATACAGTAATGATTTATACGAATTGCAGGTAGGAAATGTGTGAAGATGTTTCAGTTTTGAGGACTACTGTATTTATCTGTTTATGAACAAACACATTTTATTTTGCCAACTGCAGAAGAAAGTTAGGTGAGCTTTGCTCTGCTCCAGGAAGAATAAACTTTAAATAGATTCTGAAATGGAGAAAATCTAAATACCTTTGAAAAAGAGACTTCCATCTAATCTAAATAAAATATAAAATATTTATTGTTTTATTAAGGTTAGCTCATACATGTCCCTTTTAACATATATCCTAAGGAAAACCCAGCATTCCCTTAAAAATAATTCAGAAAATATAAAACTGTTAATATTATCTGAATTCTATTTACTGTGAATGACTATAAATGAAGATATTTCTGAATATATTTTTCTTGTCTTCAAGGCAAGTCGATGGCTCTGGAAAAAAGTAAAACCTCAAGCTCCTTCCAATGGATCACCACCCTGTCCTCGACTTGGCCACAGCTTTTCTTTATATGGTAACAAGTGCTATTTATTTGGTGGCCTGGCAAATGAAAGTGAAGATTCAAATAATAACGTTCCCAGGTATGCTAATTTACTTTGAATTTAATGGCTTTAAATGACCAAATATGACAACTTTGAAGAGGAACATTGTAGGCTGGCTGTCCTGGGTACCAAGTGCTCACAGTGGGATAATTTGTGCAGTGGAGGGGTTACATGCGAAGAAGCTCAAGTATTCCTTCTGCTAATCTCACAATATGTAACACTGAATTACAGCTCTGACACTTTTGTGGGGAAACCTGAGTAGAATTGGGTATTTTTCCTGGTATTTTGGGTGATGTTTTTAAGAATGACTTGTTTGTTGGAATTACTTGAATCAGCAAAGTCTCGTGAGTCATCAGGGAATTCATGATGGATGTTTCCTCTGTACTGCTGTGGAAGATAGTTTTGAATTCATCTGGAAAATTTTTTCAGTAACAGCTGAAGTTGCCTTTATTGTCAGTGAGCAGTGCTATGATGCTGAAATTGTATATCCACGTTCACCTGCAGTTCAGAGCACTTATGTCCACTGAGCTATAAACTGGCAATTTAAACTCAGTAAACAAGGGGTATCTGGTGTGAATGCTAAGATTCAACGACCATTATCTAAAAATAACTTGCTAATAGATTCAGCAACAAATGGCTAATTGTCTATTAGCAGCCTGAAGACACGAGAAAAGAAACAGTTTCTTCTCACCTTTGTTGCCTTGGAGTTACAGAAATTCATCTTTAATGCCTCTGGTCACAACTTTGCAGTTTATTGCAAATGTGTCCATATGTAGTAATTTCTGCAAAGACTGTTGTTTACCCTGGTTGAATGTTTCTTTCGTGTAATACAGTGTAGCAAATATATGAGAGCATGTTTCCTTAGAGGTAACAAATTACAATTGTTTGGGTTTCTTTTATTTTAACTGTATTTTAAATCCAGTTTTGGAACTGTCCTCAGTGCATCAGATGTTTTGAGAGTTTAAAGCTTCATTCTCTTGAGACAGAAGTCTGTAATACTTGGAAGGGGTCAGGGTTTAAAGTGCACGTGTAATCCTGCTTATCAGTGAATTTTTCATACTTTGACGATGATACCGTAGATATTTAAATGATTTCTATGAACTGGAGCTGCAACATGGTTCTGGCGTTGTCGGCTGGAGTATTCCTGTGACCAAAGGAATCTTGCCATCTCCCCGAGAATCTCACACAGCCATCATATACTGCAGAAAAGATGTGGGAAGTCCAAAGATGTATATTTTTGGAGGCATGTGTGGCTGTCGGCTTAACGATCTCTGGGAACTTGACATAGGTGAGTTGATTTGCTGGTAGAAGTTGGTGCTGCTGGCTGAGAGGAGAAATTACAGTGTAGAATGGTTAATGGCATGATGTGGTGCAGATATTATTGAGGCTTAACAGCATAGTGTTAACCTCTTATAGTTTTTTGAATTAAATAGATACGGCATTGTTTGCATGAATTCTCCTCACTGATTATGCACTGTGAGAGGGTTACAGCAGTGATAACCACTCTAAAGCACTCTCTAAAGAAACAAAGCTGAATAACCATAATGGAACCATAATATATCTTTTTGATAAACAGTTAGTTTGTCAGTATTTCCTGTCGCTTTTGAAAGAAGTTCTTAAGTGCTTGTTACTGCACCTTCTTTCTTAAAGTAGCCATCTTAAAAAGGTGAAATTTAGTTTTGCTGAATATTAGAGCTATGTTCTCTCCTAAAATCCAGGGAGTGAAATATGAAGTGACAAGATTTCTTTGAGGATTTTTATTCTTTTTCTTTTAGAAACCATGACCTGGTCAAGACCAGAAACCAAAGGGACAGTACCACTTCCTCGCAGTCTCCATACAGCCAATGTAATAGGAAACAAGTATGTCTGTTGTTAAAAGCTCAACTCTAGAAAGGTACACTCAGTAGGAGAATGATGATGCTTATCCACTACTGCTCAGTATAAACCATCAGCCCTGTAGAGTACTTTCCTGCTGCTATTTTAAGTATCACTATTAACTTAAGAGTATCAAACTGTCAGTATTTCCATACAGCAGAACAATCTGCCCAACGTACAAGCAGCTTTCCAGGCTCTTTAAAGCACCTTTGTGTGTTCTGGGGCAGTCTGAGCTGGCTCTGTCAGGAGAGAGCTCAAGTGCCTCTGGATGTGTGACACAAGTAAAATAGCTGTGCAAAAAAAACTGTTCAGAGAGTGGGCAAAGTTCTAGGCAAAAGGATTCCACGCTTTTTCTGTAATCTGTTCCTCATTACCCTGCTTCTTACCATTATGGTTTGTTTTGGCAGGTAGCATTGACAAAGTGGATTTTTAAACGTGGGCTTCAGTCCATTTTGTATCAATTTACAAGCTGGCTTTACAAGTTGGCTTGAGGAGAAAGAGGCAAGGAGGGAAAAAAGCACGAAAGCCTTATATCTTATGATCCAATAGCTTAGCTTTTTATTGCTTACTTAAAATGTTACTAGTTTGTAGCCTGCATTATATTTTAAAATTTTGGTATCTGACTTAGATACCAGTCTTCTTATTTTAGCATGGTTTATTGAGAGATCTGCAGTAAAGGATTGTAGAAATTCTGTGTAAATGCGTGATTTTTGGAGAGCGTTAGCAGTTTGGTGGTTTGTAAAAAGTTACAGTATTAACTTATGTTTCTGGGAAGTTGTTTAAGGAGTTTGCAGGATTTTTGTTTACTTGAGTTTTTTAATCAGTTAACTTACTCAAAAATTTCAGAAGGTAGATGTCTGTAACAGTACTTTATAAAGAGAGTAGATACAAATAAAATTTGCTGTAAACCAGAACTGTAGAGCACTGGAAATTTTCTGTTTTGTCCTAGTTTGAGAGAGCACATGCAGCAGATCTGAATGTTAACTGGCTTTTCTTTTCTTTTTCCCTCTTCCCTTTTTTCCTATATTTCAGAATGTATATTTTTGGTGGATGGGTTCCACAGTCAGCAGGAGGTGAAATTTCTGCTCATGATGGTGAATGGAAATGTACTGGTTCATTTGCTTACCTTAATTTGGGTTAGTGTTTCTGCCTTTCTTGGAGTGGGCATTTTGAATTAATATTTTCTTAACTGAGTAAAGTAACTATTTTGAAGACCCTGAGAAAAGTGTAGGATGTGTAGTTGTAATCCTAGCTGACTAAAAAAGTTGCCAGTTTTTTACATCTTTCTTGAAAACTGATATTTTAATTATTATTTTCCTTTCAAGATTCAGCAGGCTTGCTTCTGCAAATCTCTGTTAATACAACTTTAATATTAAGTAATATAAAAATATCCATTCTTCATTTATAGAGGAGCACAAGAGACAGATCCTGAAATGAGGGTTTTCTAAGCATAATAGTACTATCTGAATCCTCAACTTCTAATCCTATATTTTCTTTAGAGAGATAACCAGAGGTGAGAAAATTCATCCTGTATTAATTGATTGTATCTTGCACACTAACTGGAAAGTGGACTTCTCTTTGTAATGCTTCAATTTTAAATGCAATTGTCTATAAAACCAGAAATTATTTATTTTCATATTTTCTGAGTGGTTAAGTACACTAACATCTTTATTTCTTGTTTTGGAAAACATCTGGACACTAAATTTTTTGAGTTTCATTTACTAGATACCACCGAGTGGATAGGTCTGATCTCAGATTGCCAGGAGGACAAAAGTAACTTGTTCCCAGGGCCAAGAGCAGGACACTGTGCTGTAGCAGTTGGCACTCGTCTGTATATCTGGAGTGGTAGAGATGGTTACAGAAAAGCTTGGAACAATCAAGTCTGCTGCAAAGATCTTTGGTACCTTGATACTGGTGAGTCAGAACTGAATGAGGGACTTGTACTCTCTTCTGTATTCTATTAACTTATGGGAGGCTTGCATCATTGCTACAGCTTTGGATGTTCTCATCATCAAACTCAAAGATTATTTAAAGATTATTTAAAAAACCATGCTTCACTGTTGATTTTTAGAAGGCTAGAGCTACAACTTAAACTGAAGAAATTAGGAAGGCTTGCTTAGATTCTGCATTGCCTGCCATAGTCAGTTGATACAAGATGCTAAAGGGTGTTTTGCCTACACTCAGGGTTCTTGGCCTCTCCTTTTCTGCTACTATTTACTCTTTTTTACCAGGCCTTTGCTTCTCTTGGGATCATTGCTGCTGCTGCTTCCTCATCTGTTGGACTGCAAAAACATACTGTAGAGTCTGAGAAAAGACCAAATTGTTCATGGGGACAAAAGGAATTCTGGAGCACTAATCACTGATTAGTAGCTGGATTGATGGCAGGACACTGAGATAGTATTGGGGGAGAGGGATCTAGAATGGAGCTTTTGGGAGCAAGTTGTTACGTGTTGAAGCGAAAGTACGAGAGTTGTTACTGGAGATTGTGAAACATGTAGATAGTTAGTTGTTTGGGTTTTTTTCCCTTTTTTATTTTTCCTTCAGAAGATAAGAAAATGAAAAAAAGTAGCAGGGGAGGGATGTGCTTGACAGTGCAGCCTAGTCAGGCATCAAGGCAAATGAGAGGAGCAGGCCATTGGCATCAGTCATGTCTAGTCTTCAACCTCTGCAGAAGTTGGAGGGAAAGCTCCCTTTAGCTACAGAGGGCAAGCAGAAAGGAAGATCTGTGAATTCTTCTCAGGAATACGTAAAGCTTTAGGCGCCAAAGAGCTACCTCGAGCCTTTTAGGAAAGCCCAAGGATCCCTCATCTCTGTAATCCCTACAATGGTGTAGCTACAACCCAAAGACTTACTGGCAGCAGCAGATCCATTAAAAGCAAAGCAGAGCATTTTTGAACATGCCAACAAGACACTTTGTCTTGCTTTGACAAGGGTTTCTTGTTGAATTTGGTATATCTTGTACATCAGTGAAAAAGGAGCTACTGATTTTACTCACAATTTATAGATACTTAGCCAACCTATAAGGGAGGGCAATTTCTAACATGCCATCTGTGTTTTCTTGGTTTCTTATAGAGAAACCTCTAGCACCATCACAGGTACAGCTGATCAGAGCTACAACCAACTCTTTTCAATTGAAATGGGATGAAGTACCTATGGTTGAAGGATATCTTCTTCAATTACATGCTGACTCACCAGTGCCACCTGTGGCTGGAATTCCTGTTACTGGCGTTCCTGAGACATCAGTGCTGAGTTCACAAGGTAGTAGCCAGGTCACATTACACTAATGTTTGTGCACAGGCAGACTAAAGGATTGCATAAGCGTTTAATATGAGTTTGGTTTTGAAGAACCATTTTCTGAGAGAGAGACCCCATTTCTTTAGTTATTACCAAATTGGTTTCTTTGGTTATTCCCCAAATAACCAAATTTCTTTGGTCATTCCCAAAATTCCATCACAGGTATGGAAAACTCCCCTTTGACTTGTTTCTGTCAGTTTTTGCCGGCTATCTGAATTATGAAGATATTTATACAGGGCACTATTTGAGAAAGGAAACGGTGAGGAAGGGATTTTCTCTGTACCATGCAGTTTCATTTCAGACTTACAACAAAGTTTTCCTTCAGGCTATTTGGGGTCTCCCTCTACCTTACTGGGATAGGTTCCAATGAACATAATACTAAGTTTTACATAACTGATGGGAATTTGTGGTTTTTTTACCTGCAAGGTGGCTGTTCTCTACATCAAAGTCCACAATTATTGCCTGGCATCCCTTATCCAGAAATGAAGGTGGATCATCCCAGCCAAACAAATAATCTCATTCCTAATAATGTAAGTGTAAACTGAAAAATGCACGAGTGGCAAAGTAGTGTGGGAAGCAAAAGAACTGCCAGAACACTTTCTCCATTTTAAAAGTCCCTGCATACTTTTTAGGCCTTAGAAAAAAAAACTGAATCAAACAAAAAGACAGATACTTGCTGAAGTAGTTTTGTCTGGTTTTTTTACATGCTTTTTACTTCTATGATTGACATACACTCTTTCAAGTCCTCTTCCTGGTAATGCAGAAAGGAATCTGTAGCTGTATTGACTTCCAGAATGCTAACTGGGAGCCTGATATCAGTAGAAATACTATTCATGCTTAAAATGTTGGTGAAATTAATGTGGGAAGCGAAAAGAATAAGGCATATTCCTTCTTTGTTAGTGCAAAATGCTAGTCTGATTAGTTGTAGGTTCTTACTACAATTAAACCCAATGATTTTCTGTTCTGGTTGTGCAATTGTACATGTTCCACTGTTTTGCCAATTTAACAGAAAGAGTGAGGGCAAACTGGCTAAAGGATCACATTTTTAGAACTTTGCACTTTTTCTTAATTGAGAAAAGTCTCAAATCTGTATGGGATCCATAATGTATTCCTGAAGAAAATACATGTAGAAATACTATAAATTCTACTAACGGTAGAAATATCTGAAGTACGTGTCAGGAAAACAAAGGTTGGAAACATCTGTAATTGTGATTTTCCCCATCCTCTCAAGTCCCCCCAGCAGACTAAATGTGTGCATCTATGAAATTCCATGTAATGACAAAAGAACATGAGCTCACTCTCAGATAAAATTTAGTATCTGTCAGGGACACTTCCAAGTCAACTCAGAGTTTGAGTCTTTGTTTTATAATGGGTAAGATGAGGTGGGTTGAGAGGTTGGTTCCTTGGTTAAATTTAAAGTACTAGAGGAAATTGGTGGAGGAGTTGAGTTTGTTGCATTTTCATACCATGTTTGCAACTGAAATTTCTGAACTTTGCAGTTAAACATTAACAATTGTGTTGTTTTGGTCAGATCCAAGTTTCCCTTTCATCCAACTCATTGAAAGGAGAAGGAAAAGAAAAGGTTGCAGCACCTGAAAACAAGAGTACACAGGACGTTATGAAAAACCATGCAGATGCTACAGGATTCAAAGAATCAAATGCCCCTTCTCTTTTGCCTGTTTGTACTTCAAGTAAGATGACTATAGAATAAAAATTAATTAAAAAGTGAAAGTTAAAATTCATCTCATAAACATAAAATTATTTCTGTCTTGTAATTTAAAATTATTTTAGTCTTTTGTAGTTTAATGAAACCAACTTGTGTTAGTTATTACTGAACATATTTTTTGAAGATACAAGGGAAATCTTAAGTTGTTTGAAGTTGCAAGGGACATGAAATTCTCAATATATTCATTATTATAATGGCAAATGTGTCTAAACATAAATAGCCATTTTTAGCGTCAAATAAACAGGGACAGAGACATTTTACAACATTATTGGTGATAGTAACTGCAAACTCTTTGACACTGTGTCTGTTAACAGTGAAAAGCTATTGGCCAATGTAAAATTTCAGGCAATGTAGAGACAAGGATGCTTCTCTCTAACTGTAGAGGAAATAGAAGATGACAAGACACTGATTTGGGTATTTCACTGAAGTGCCTTAAGTTCAGTGTGATGAATCCAGGCTTGATTGATCTGTTTATATTTGACTTTCATGTACTTTATACATGTAATTTAAGTATCATGGAAATTTTGGTTCTTAGTGCCAAGTGAGAAACAGACTTCCACAGGGGTTAATTTTAAATTGATTGTTACAAATCTGTGATACTGATTTGCGTGGGTGCTTCATTGTAGTGCTTTTTTTCCCCAAATGAATCCTTTTGTAACCAAATGAGTATAGAATAGCAAGCTTAAAATAACTGTTTACATGTATCTGTTTATGACTGTGCAGATAGACTTTAGTTCAGTTATATACCTAAAGAAAGCACTTGTAATCAATACAATCAGATCTGTTCTAACCTAATTTGGAGTTAAACTCGGGCTTTCCAAGAAACTAAAGCCATTAGATCAAGTTGAGACTTGTTATGTGTTATCAATATTGATTTCTGATTAATATTTTCTTTTTTAAAGGTGCTCAGACATCAGCAAATGTAGGTGAATTACATGACTTGGACAAACAAACTGTAAATCCTGATGCTTCTGTATCCGGTACTGTCTCCAGCACACAAACTATGGTAACCCAGCAGGCTGTTAAAACTGAATCATCAAGTACAAATGGGGCAGTTGTTAAAGATGAAACTTCACTAACAACATTCAATTCAAAATCTGAAGGTTTGAAATGTGTTTCACATACTGTATTTTGAGCCATATTTATCTTAAGGCCATCAGAGTTTCTCTAGTGTGGTGGGATTCCCATCTTGACTAGTACCTGGGATGTAGATAGGGCTTTGGGCATTGAAGACCTTGTGCAGCCTGGATGATCTCTGCTATGATTTAAACATCTTTTAAAATCCAGATATCTCTTTTATACATTTGTAAATCACCATGTTTCCTGTAAGTGAAATGTCCTTTAAAATCATAATTTAACGTCCATTTTCTAAATAGTAGCAGTGGTGGCCAGTTTTGGTGCCCATTGCACATTTGCTTTCATTCAGTGATTGTCTGTTTATTTAGTCAGCAAAAACTAAAATAGTAACCTTAGATGATTTTGATTTTAAGCAATTGACCTCTCTAACAAATATGGCCAGTGAACATGGCTAGCTCACTGCTACTCTAATGTGCTGGAAATACCCAAAATAAGCAGCAAAGCAGAAAATAAACAAACAGGTAGTTTTTCAAGTTTTGTTTTTCACGAATATCAACAGGCTGTGCTTGTTATTGTTTTGAGTGTTGACTAAAGAACTGTGTTCTCACATTGATGTTGTGTGTGTAGTATAATTTTTACCAAACATATGGTATTTTAAAAGCAAACCTCAGAAACACAAGTATAGAATACTAATATTCCCTTGTGTTGTTCGTGTGCATAATTTTTTTTCTTTTTTTTAATACACCATTTTAAATTTTATGAATGCTTGTTCCCATTTGGTAGGATTGTTTACAGATTAAGTGCTCATGTTCAGATTCAGATTGTATTGATGTCAGAAACAATGCAATCAAATTAACATTTCATGCTTAGATTCTTCATAAAATGTCATCAGTTTGTGCTTCAATCTGGTATTTAGATTTGTTTGCAAATATTTTATAGTTCTGTCACTTTTTAGGATTTTCTGAGTCCTGCCTTCTGTTTGTGTTATCTGTAGCAGTCTCCAATGCCAGACTCTCAAAATGGTTTTGTGAATATGACAGAAGCCAAAATTAGTTGTTTGTGTTATAAATAGAACTGCATGCAACAGAGCCTGAGATGGACTTGTGCAACAAATACTTGTAAATGGCTGTTGAGGTTAACTTTCATAGTCTGTGGATTTTGTGTTAAATTTTTTGTATCACTTAAGCTTTTTAAATTTAACTGGTTTTTTTTAGCTGCTGAAACCACTTATATCATGCCTTCAACAAGGGTCAATACTGGACAGACAAATGATTCACACTCCTCTGTAAGTCTGAAAAAGTATAATCTAATTGCTGTATATATTGTTCTGTTGATTAATTGTAAGGGCTCTTCTGTTTTCCTTTAATTATATTTCTGAAAGAAAAGCAATGTTTACTTAGGGCTTGAAGTGAATAATAATACAGGGGTAAACATTTCTGTTGTAAAACTAATTGCATTGTGTGGGTTTGATGTGAGTCTAAGTAGCAGTTGTGTAGTTGGGAGGAGATCCAAGTACATGTTTCAGCTGTTGAGTCATTTCTATTGACTGGCACAGTGGAATGGTCTCTCTGCTGCATGATGTGCAAATGTAAAAATGTTTTTCTCTATGCACAACTGAATTGAAAATGAAGTGTGTGTTAGATCAGACTAGTGTTAGCTGCTGATCTATAGATTTGAAACGTTACTTAACTGACATCTTGATGTTTTTCCCTAGAGGAGATGGGGACTGGCTATGCAAGCTGTAAATACTGCCTGAAAAAAGTAAATGCTTCCTATTTCACCTGCTTACAACTTAATACACAAACCCAAGGTGCCACTGTTGCCACCAAAAGCGAGGAACTAAGGATGAGGAGAAGCAGCTACTACCTAAAGGGTCGGGGTGCTTTTACCAAGAGCAGCTGCAGTTCCTACCCTGTTTCCATGCCAGCAGGATCATGGCCTGTCTGTGCTGGGCACATTGGCTGTGCAAGTGCTCTCCCTGGTGCCTGGAGACAAGCAAGAAAGACAGTTTGTCTTTCTGGGTCAGTCAGGAGCAGTTCACATGCCCTCCACCACCATGGCCCCAGGCCACAGCAGAGGCCTGTTCTCAGCTGTGGGCAAGTTCAGCAGCAGCTGAGAGGGAGCATGTTTGAGGCTGAGGTGTAGCTGAATCCCAGGGAGAGCTGCTGATGTTGGACCACTTTGTGGAACTTCTTGACCTCTGAGTGAAATTTAACTCACAACTACATGCTGCTACAGACACCTAGTTCTACAGCATTAAACTTCTTCCCTCCCCTGTTTAGAATATCAGATGTGACATCCCACCTGTTGCTTTTTAAATGACAGACTGTCAATGGATAAGAACCAGTTGGTTTTGGAACAGTATTTTAATAATGTATGCAGATTCATTTGAATTACAAGAAAGTAATACTGGTATAAAAGGGGGTTGTCTCTCACATATACTAGAGCCTTCACATTTTTTTACATTACACTGAGTATGGGGGAATCCACATAATGTGTTCTTCAAATCTTAGAAAACTCCACAAAGACCGATGGCACCGGTGAAATCACGAGACCGGCGGTGGTGTGATGTTGGAATTTTTAAGAACAACAGTGCTGTGGTGAGCCAGTTCTACCTGCTGCCAGAGGAAACACTGAGCATCTCTAACAAGGTAGTTGCTGATTCTTCTCTGACATAACTTGCACATATGTGTTTTAGGATCTGTGGAGTTGTATAGTTGACAACAGGATGTGGGATTTTCTGATACTGCTGCACAATCTGGTGCTTATAGGAGTTTTGTATTTTGTGACCAGTAGTTCTTCACTGTGTTTTTCTCACTTCTTTTTACCATTTCCTAAACCAGATGAATTTTCTTTTGTTTATGTATGATAATATGGAATATCTTATTTTGCTATTGCTAATTCTTTTCTTATTTCTGACCTTAGAAAAGAATTTTAAACTTAATAACCTTTCGAACAAGTAAAAATTCTTAAAAACTAAAAGACCCACAACTTTTTGAATATGTTACTTCAGTACAACATCGAAATGTTTCAAAGTTTCTTTTTTGTTCCCAGAATTGTTGCTTAAAAATTGTTAAAGATACTAATAAGACATAGGCTAGGCTGTTTTAAAAGACTAGATCTGGGACTATAGTGGGTTTTGTATTAGATCTTTCTATCGTAATGTTTCTGTACATGTAATATGAATATATTACATATATATCATATATATGATATAAATACAGTATATCTTCGTTTTAAAGAGCATAGTACATTTTACAGTGTTTACATTGATTGTGTTTCTTGGACATTATTCAGAAGGAAAATAATTCCATGATAAATTTCAGTGATGCATCAATGCATATTTTAATCATGGAAGTACAGTAGCACATAATGTTTTGGAAACCTATTTGTTACTATCTTTGAGTTTTTCTTTCAAAACATTTTGATTACCTACATTTCAAATTGCAGCTTCTAACTACAGGAATAACTGCTTTTGAAATACAAATATCTTTTAGGACAGAAGATTATGCTACCTGAACCATAAATTATGTAGTTGTAAATGTTACTTTTCTTTTACTTTCCTGAGTAAAAATAACCACAGGGCACAGTTTAATTTAAATGAATGAAAATAAGGGGCATTTTTTTGGTTTAGAGATATAGTCTCTCATGTTGCATCTTAGATCAGCCATTTTGAGGTGAGATAGTGCCTCAGTCAGAACCTTTTTGTAAATTCTGATTTAAGTACAAAACTATTAGATAGATCTCCAGTTTCAATTAAACTTAAACTCAATTTATCACTACCCACCTTATTTTTTTTAGGCTAATTGTGTTTAGAATATTTTAAAAATTAACACAAATGTTGCTGTATTTTCAGACGGAAGCTGCAGATGTACCAGACTACAGATTACTTAAGAAACAAGATCTTTTTCCAGGCACTGTGTACAGGTTCAGAGTTGCTGCAATTAATGGCTGTGGTGTTGGGCCTTTCAGTAAAATCAGTGAATTCAAGACTTGCATTCCAGGTTTTCCTGGAGCTCCTTCAACAGTCAAAATCACCAAGGTGAGAAACATAGGTAATTCTAGTTCTGATGTATAAAATTCTGGTCACCAGCTTAATCTCAGAACTCTTGTTTTTAGTTGGTTTGTTGTTGGGTTTATTTTTAAGTTAAAATTGGCATATAGTGTCAAATGCTTACTTGGTTAATTCTGCTCAATATAATATTCTTTAACAAATTTGCTAAAAAGAATTCTTTTAAGACTTAATGATCACGTTACCAGATAAACATCTTATTCAATCATCTGATAGTTTCCCCATGATTTTCTGATAGGGATATACCATGCTTTTTTCAAAGAAAAAGTCGAAAGACACATCCTTATCTCCAGAGTGATGTTTAGGTTACAATTTTCAGATAGTCTTCAGAATTTGTTGGGGTTTTTTTTAATTTTGATATTGTTTCTATATTTATGCTTAGCTACATACTATCACATTTTTCTCTCTTTTCCTTCAGAGCGTAGACTGTATCCATCTTTCTTGGGAGCCTCCTGCTTCACCCTCCGGAAATATTTTAGAGTATTCTGCCTACTTAGCTATCCGGTCCACACAGTTACAGGAAAATCCAAGTCAACTTGTTTTTATGAGGATATACTGTGGTCTTAAAACATCCTGTATAGTGACTGCTGCCCAGCTTTCCAATGCCCATGTTGATTACACTTCCCGACCTGCCATAGTGTTCAGAATTTCTGCAAAGAACGAGAGAGGGTACGGACCGGCCACGCAAGTTCGGTGGCTCCAAGGTAAAGTCGGTGTCAGACACAGCATTTGAGGTGCATTGTGACCCCAGAACCAACTCGGCAGTGCATGCGAAGTTCTTGAAGTGTTGTCGTGTTCCTTATAGGAGTTTTATGCAAATTTAGTTGTCGAAATTGGCATAGCATTGAAAAAAATTTTTCTATTTGTTCACAAAGCAAAGACAAGTTCTGAAGTGTTGGTCATTGAGTCTTTCTTACCCACTCCTTCAAATTACAGCTGCCTAGTAAGCTTCTGACTTCCCTCAGCTTCACTTCAGCTCAAAAGTTTTTCAGTCAAAATAGGAGTAGTCCAGTTACGTTCATGAATGTGGTCAGGGATTTTTTTTCAATCTTTTCACCTTCCTTAATAGAAAAAAAAAATCATTAGGTGACGTAAGGTGAATTTTTGTGATGCATATACACTTTAATGCCTGTATTAGAGCCAGAAGAGGTTTTGTCATCTCGTCCCTGCGCTTGAATTTGTACAGGTTCATGCTGACTTGGAGATGGGAGTGGATCCACTGAAAATAAACATTAGTTTAGCATGATCAGTTCTGACTCACTTTACAAGTAAGCCGGTCCAGGGGCTCTAAACAAGAAGTTTTGCTGGCTTTTACTCTCATCCCACAAGTTCCACTTCCTGGCTTATCTTTGTTGGGAGTTGGCTTTGCTCAGCGAGAGGTCCTGTGAGCAGGGAGGAAGGTTAAGAAGGGCAGAGTGCCCACGCCCTCGGGGAGCACTGAACTGTTTTGTGGGTTAGCTGACCTCATTCTGTGAGCTGGGATCCACAGAGGGTGGCTGAAAGCCACCTGTCGAATTCACCACTGCTTGGTTTTTAACATGTGTTTTTCTAAGATGGGGAGTAACGGTGAAGAAGTCTTCCGTAATTTCTAGTATTTTTTAATAGTTTTAACCCTTTAATTGGCAGGGGTTTTCACCACGATCTGTATCCCAGAACTGTGATACAGTAGTTGTTTGAAAGTCTTTGACCATGTACACCATGTGAAATTATGAAGCATTTAACTATGTCTCCTTCTTTTTGCAGATATGAAAACATCAGGCTCAAAGTAGAAACAACGTAATAAATCTCAAGTTTCGAATGTAGTGTTTAATGTAACTCTTGTACTATTTGTAAATGCTACAAATACTTTATTTTTGCATTGTTTTTATCTTAAAAATATATAGCCTTTTTTACGTTTGACACATCAGCATTACACAGCCTTGCTCAGGTATGAGTACCATATAGAAACTATATTGAAGATGGTGGAGTGAAGACACCCCATCCAGTAGCTCTTTTTGGTAGTGATAATTAAAATATAAAGAATACATAGTTTCAAATAAAAAATAAATAAAAAATTTGGCACAAGCAGTAGTATTTGAGGTAGAATCCCCATGATTGCTACAGATTTTGCGTAAATAATTCAAAAGATTTGGTATATGAGCAAATTCTGTTTGGTTTTGGTTCCTTATACCACATTCCTCATTGTGGTGCCTGAGTACAAGGCAAAAATTTCCAGTTATTATATAGTAACTTAAAATGTATAAATATTTTAATATATACTTTTTTTGTAAAGAAATGATTTTTTCTACTATTTGTAACAAATACCTTAATCTTGAAAGATATCCCCTGAAAATTTAAAAGGAAAAAGATAAACTTATCCATTGCTCTTATTACAAAAAACGTAAATTCGTTGTAAATGCACTACTAATATTTAGAATTATCCTTTTGTAGTTGTACAAATCTTAAACTTGTAAATACCAATGTTTACAAGAGACCTTTCTGGTCTTGTATCAAAACTTCCATGAGATTCATTCTCTTTTTTTTTTTTTTTTTTAATAAATCCATATGCTTTGCTTTTAGCATATGCTTGCTTTTTGCACTAATAATAACTTACCTCATTCCTGTGTTTGTAATCACTTGTGTTGCTTCCATAATGTTTCTGTAAAACTTCAATCTGAAAATTTTAACCAAAGTTTAGAATACATGGTAAGCAATTTTGCACATATTATATGGCAACTTTCAACATATTTATTCCAGTTAATCTTCTTAAGTGCTCATTTGCTTTACCAATATATTCTACCAATCAAGTTCAGTATCTCCCTTTTACTATGCATCATTTTACATTAACTAGCTAGCTGATAAAATCAACAAGCATTACTTCTAGGAATAGGTTGATCCATTCCTATGCTAAAAGAAAAAAATTGTTCACAGTAGTGAAATTAAGGTAAACATTTTAAATGCTATTTATATCTCTATATATAAACCTGTGTTTACCAAAGTGTAGAGGAAAATGGCTGAGTTGGACAAGGTCACTAGGTGAATAGATTGAGGCACCTAAATAAGATTTATTTTAAAATAGAATCTAAATTATTTACTGTGCAATGAAGTTTATACTTTGCACTTTAATTTTGCCCCGAATGCCAAAAGATTATCCATCAAGGTAGAATTTCTTGCCTCTTCCAGTTAAATTTGTCTTAAGAGCATTTGTAAATATATAAATTAAAATAAATGATGTGCCTGGTTTGTTGGAAGAAGTATCACTAAAATATTAGAGATTTAACAGCTCGAGTATCCCAGAGCAGATTTAATAGCCGAGTTTTGGCTACCCTGAAAATCAGGGTTATAATGGAAGTGCTGATACAGCCTTAATTATTGCAATGCATCACATGCTACAATAGCATATAAAAAGTGCTGGGGACCATAAATCGCTATAATAGTGTTAATTGTGGCGCTGGAGGGATACACGTGGTTTGACTCCAGAGGAAAATCATGTGTTTGGGACAATGACAGAGATCCCAGATTCACTTTAAACAGTGTTTATAGTATGAATGTATAGGACTTTTCCTGAAGTTAACTGGCTTTAAGATATTTGTGTTTTAATGGTCCATTTTGTCAGGTATGATCTCACTACCAATACTGTCTGATAACTAAAATATCATACACATGAACTGTTAACTAGAAGAATAGAACTTGGTTTTTCTTATTAGTACTGTGAAAGAAGCCTTTAGAGAAAACACTTGTGGCTTTGATTTTATTGGTTGATAGCTGTAATTGTAGAGTTGTTATTTAAGAATAAAACCTGTTGGGTATGTCTGGGTGGAGTTTTTTTGCACTTGGTTTCACATGCTTTGCACAATTTCTTTTTCAGTGGGTATGTCACAACTACCAAAGGGTAAAACTGTGGCGTTTTCAATGAAAGTATAATTTCCTCGTAAGTGTGCTTTCCTCAGCTGACTTGACATAAGATGTCACTTGCTCTTTTTTGTCCAAGTTGGTGACGTTGAACAGTGACCATATGCAAATCTTCAGTTCCTCACAGTTTTACTTTAAACTGAAATCGTGGTACACACTGTAAAAATACACTTTGTGGTCTGTTTTTAGAACTGTATTTATAATGTCTAAATTCCACCTGTTTGCCTATCAACTAGGTATCAGACAAATATTGATTGTTTGATTTTTCAGTTTGTTTAGAAGACTGTTGACACCAGCTCTTTGAGAATCCGTGTTATCCATTTATTTCAGATACTGCTAAAGGACATTTAACAGAAACTGAAATCTGTTAGATGACAGTATCCATATTGTAGAAATGTCTAGGTTTACTAAACTCCTTAGGGAAGTTGTGACTGTGTAAGTATAGGACAGTCATGCCAGTTATGGCAGACACTGCTACAACTTCACCTTAAGAATGTTCTTGTGAAAGTGGAAATGAAGTGAACAATAACCTACACTTTGTGTTTTCAAAGTAATTATAGCAATATCTTTTGAATGTAGTTTGGAGTAGAGCACATGATCATGCCATAAACTCTGAAGATATAAGTATTACTGTTGTTATCTGATATTTCAGGATAGCGAATTTGACGTGAACTTAGTCTTACAGCCTGTTACTTAATGACCTCTACAAGGAAACTGACATTTTGTACAATTGAAGTTGATTAGTCTTATTTTGAAGCATTGTTTGTTCTTTGTAATAAAGTGGTTGTCCTATCAAATGCATTGTAAACACTGAAGTGTGTGTCTGTTTTTTCAAAGGTGTATGTGTACAAGCCTTGAATTTCTGATACAAAGAGGAGAGTGAGTATGTTTGTCGAGGTGGGGAAGAGGGTAATAGCATTGTAATACTATTACTCTTTCATAAATATTATCTCCAGAGTTACTTCTTGGTTACCTGAGCTTTTTCCTTAGTTGAGGTTCTCCAACCTCCCTGCCCCATCTTCTCCTGCAGTTGCTGTGTGCTCACCATTACTCTGCCCCCTGCCATGCCTTTGTGCCATGCAGTTTGCAGGCTGTGGCCTCTGAAGTGAAATTTTGAAATTGCTTTCCCATGTCTAAACACCAGCCGCTATTCAGAATGAGTGACAAAGACTTGGGTGTTGCTTTGTTAGTTTGTTAAGAAGATGGGAGATGAGTGAGTACTTAGCAGAAGCTCAGAAGGCTTGTGGTGAGGATATGAATGGCATTCATGTCCAGCTCTGCTAAAAATGACACCATCCTGGGGCAAGTTGCTAAACTTGTATGGCAGTTGACTATGGGGAACTCCTGTGGAAATAAGTAATACGTGTTGCCAGAAGCAGGGGAGCAGAGGAACAAGTGAACTGAAAGGTCTACTGGATTGTTTCTAGGCCTCCTTAAGAGACTTTGTACAAGAAGCTGCTAGAAGCTGCCTGCTCCAGATTGATTTCTTCCTTGTGTTCCTAGCTATTGTAATAACTTATTTTGTTGTTTGCGATCCTCACATTAGTTGAAAACAAATGGGAAAACCCAAACAATCAGAGAAGGATTCCCTTGTGCCATTTTCTTTCTGTTAACTCCTACTCTGAGAATCTTATTATTTTCTCTTAAAGGCAAATTTGAATTTGCTGTATGAATTCATCTTAAAACCAACTCAGACTTATATATTTTTTCTTTATGGCATTAGCTGGTCCCTTTTGTATTTTGATATTTTGTAGTGAGCTAAACATCCAGGCTTTTATTCTGTGGCTTCCAGTTCTGACACTGAAGCATTTCCATATTCCCAGGGCAGGGGTGGAGCACTGACTGCTGGCCCTGTGTTTGCAGTGAGTGTGTTCCCCCTCCTGCTAGTAGTTTTGAAATCTTCATTTTGATGTGTTTTGCATTGATCTGAAAATGGAGATATCTTTTATGAGAACATCCAGAAGTTAGTTGAAAGTATCAGGAAGATGAGCGTAAAATGAATCATCTTGTTCCATGACGAAGTCTTTAGGATACTGCATCTTCAACACTTCCCCCAGAGAGAGGAAATCTCTCTGGTGTGCTGTGGGGCAGGTGGGGGTGTGCCTAATATGTGTTCCCTAAATCCTTCAAAAGCCTGAAGTACTTCCCAGTACTTGTTGGACTTACAGCCTGACAATAACAACAACAAAAACGTCTACCAAACTGGGGCTGGGCATAGTTTGCTGTTATTGTTTTTCTTTTTTTCTTTTTCTTGCCTCTTACAAGCATCTGCTTTTAATATATGACATCATTGTCAAGTTGGTACAGCAGCTCCTTAAAATGAAAACTAAGTCTTGGATGTGGTATCTTCAAAGAGAAAAAGAGGCAAAGCATTTCAGTGTGTCCTAGTGTTCAGAGAGTTATTTCTGTATCTGTTTAAATTATGAAATACTGTTATCCACACATGGAAGTTATCAAGACATAGTTATATCCAAGTGATTCTTAAAAAAGGCACACTGGGTATATGCCATTTTAGAAGATTCAAACCCAACATTTCCTTCTTTTTTTTTTTTGCATTCACTCATTTAAATTTTATTGCTGGGGACTTTTAATTGCCTTTTAGAGTAACTATCACTCTTACATGCAGTGCTGATAATTGTCCTTTAGCAAAAAGTTACTTGGTACAAGTAGCACCTGGCAACTTTGAGCAGTATTAAGAAATATCCCAAATTTTTCTTTTTAGTAGCAGCTTTGTAATTATTTCTTCATTGTACTTTGCCTGAGCAGGGAAGAGATTTTTATATGTTGACTTTAAATGCTATCTGCTCCAGAAGGAAAATGGAGTCTAGAAGCAACTCTCTGAAATTACTGTCTTGAAAAAAAAAAGACGTGAAATATCAATCTAACAGTTTGAGGTTCCACCTACTTATGTTATAGCATAAATGGTTTAGTATGAATGTATATATTTATGTATTTATTAGTATATGTATTTGTATATATATGTGTATATTTGTATATATATTTATTAGTATAAATATATATTTATGTAGTTATTATTGAAAGATTACTGAAGAAAGTTAGAAAGATGAAGCTGCTGTAGAAAAGTGCAGCTGAGCCATTGAAGCAACATGGGAGCTGTCAAGCAAAACAAAATGGCCAGATACTGTCAATGTTTTTTTTTCTGGTGGGTAGAACTTGATCCCACCACGTCCACTTCAGAGATATTTTGGATGAGTTTCAGCTGCTTGGCTTGCAAAACGTGGCTGTTGCTCGTGGGTTCAAATAGAGCAAGAGCAAACTCGTCCTCTGATGCAGCACTCCCCAGGCCCCACAGTCCCTGTGTTCTCATCCCGAAGAGATGGAGCCTGTTTCCTTGTAGCAGAAATGCTCTCCAGCTGTCTGGAGGTGAGATTTTTGGATCCTTTTCCCTTCTCCCTCAGTACTTGGCTTTTCCTGTCAGCTGGCTCCAGGCATCTCCCTGCTCACCAGGTTCTTTTCCCGGCATGTTACATTACACAGGGAACTTGGGTGTCTGGCAGGGTTTGGATTTCATGGCTGGGGCCAAAGAGTTGGATGCTGCAGAAACAAACCTCTGAATGCCAGCACCCTTTATCTGTGCTACACTGCTCTCGACAGTGATGGGATATAAACTCTGCTGGGGTCGACTGTCTTCCCACAGTGTGCAGAGAGAAGTAAAAATAGCATATACTCCTCCTAATTTGCTTCTGCATACAATGGTGGCCATGTTTCAGCTGCAGCTGTATTTTGGATGACACAGAACTTCTACCCGAACTGGGAGGCTCAGGTGTGATGCTGGAAGGTGGTTTTAGTTGCTGTTCATGTCACTGTATGGGCTGGGCCAAGTTAAGTATCCAGCATGCACAGATTAGATTAGCAGCCCCAAGGATGCTCTTGGGTCCAGCAGATTTAAACCCTCAATAGTTTTCTTTTATACAAAAGCAAATCAGGTGCCATTGCTCTTGATAAATGGATCCCCTGGCTCACAGTCCTGCAGTAAAATATTCCAGGACATGATCCTGGAAACCTGCCTGGAAGATTTCTTAGAGTAGCTGACTCCCTGCAAGCTGCTGTGCTCACCTCTTGCCCTGCCTCCACAGCCATCCTTGGAGGCTGTGATTTAATAAACTCAGTGCAGCTGGCACCAGTTTGGAGACTACTGTGCACAGGAGCAAATTGTCCCCACTCCCAAGAGCACGTGGCCTTGGATGTCACCGCAAGCTGAACTGGCTTCCCATTTTAGGAAGCTTCCCATTAAACTTTTACATGCTGAGGGTCAGAGGTGACATTGCATTCCATTATCATCCCGATTTCAAAAATCAATAGGTACACGGATCAATTTTTGGTTGCTTGAATGTATTTTTTCAGCCATTTAAAGGGTGATAGTGTGAATTATTTGGCCAGAACAACATATCTGATTTTTGAAGAGGAGAAATTGATTTGCATTTTCAACTAGCTATGTCTTAAAGTGTACCCCATCCAAAAGGCATCCTTCCACCACTGCTCCTTTCACAAACCAATTTGATAGGAGAGCAGTAAGAGTAAACACTGTCCACATTATCAGTATTTAACTTCTTCTCAGAGGACTCCTTGGGCCCTATATAAAATAGTTTCCCTATCACATTTTTCATCTTAGAATTTACATACAGGGTTTTTTTTTCTTTGTCCATAGATACAAGAAAATTCACTTCAAATTTAAGTGAAAAATTCATTTCTCCTACTTTACTTGGTACAAACCAAAACCAAAAAAAGTCAAGCCTGCACCATTTGGGAATAGCGTGACTTAAAAGCAAGTTGTCTCACCACTGTAAAGATATCTGAAGCAACCAGTCAACGTGACAACTACAACATTAATTACATTCAAAGCCCTGCAAAATGAGGAATATTATAGCTATAAGCAAAGCTGCTGCCAACTGTTATCAAGACAGCAAGGTGCTGGGGAAAATACTAGCCCTTGGCTGTCTCCACTGCTTTGCACTGAGGAAGCTCCTATGTGTTTGTGCTATTGCCCATATGCTTCCTCTCTTGCCAAAGGCAAGAGAGAAATCACCCATATATGCTTACAACATGTTAATGAGCATCATCCTGAAACTCTGCAAGAGGGATCGTCTTCTAATCTGACATGATTCACAGCATATCCAGGGTGCAGTTCAAGGAAGACAGCTATTTAAAGTACACCCACATAATTCAGGCTGATTTTTCCTACAGGCAGATAAGCATGGGTCACTAGATATTTAGGATGTACTACCTCATGCCAGGACTCCATCTGTGTTCTGGCAACACCATCCGGCCACACATTTTAGCATTCGGTAGAGATCAGAAGAGAGGAATAAATAAATAAATAGTAAACAATGCAAATGTACCTGAACACGACTGGTAAAGGCAGAGCCTCAGCTCCCATCACACCTGTAATGGAAAGGGAATGTAGAAGAACACCACCTAAATTAGCTTTTCTCATAACTGCATTTTGAGTAGAGATAACAGCGCTTCTGTGCTTATAAAGACACCACAAGCACTCTATAAGGAAATATCAGAAGGATCAAGTTACATAGAAATTCATTTTAAAAAAATTACAGTGGTAAAATCTGCTTGTGTCATGAAAAGACACCTAAAAAAACCCAGTTGCTGTGCTTGGAAACAGATCTTTGAACACCACTGCTATTGCAAGCAGCCTTTCTCCAAGTCTTAGCATAGGCTGCCACCGCTGTGTTGAGCTCAAGATCAGTTTGGGGTTACGTTAGTTCAAGCAAAACATTCAGAGAACCAAAGACAGCAGTTTTGCAGGAACACACGAGATGCAGCAGGAATGGTCATTCTTGGTTTGAGTCAGAGCCATTTGTAAACTTTGAACATTTCCAAACAGAAAAGTGAGAACATGTATCAGTTGTTAAACAAAAATAAAGTCTCTGCAGTGGTTGTGCTACTGCTAATATAAATTAAGCAAGTATTTCTTCAGACCACACTTGTTTTATTTGTTATACCACCACTACAGTGCCCTGCAGACTTCATTAGAATGGTTTCACAGAGAGACAGAACAAAGTGTTGTAGAATTACTTCTGTGTGTGTAGTTTTCAGGAAGTGAATGAGCAAGTTGGTTGCAGTTTTGTCCCTGGACCTCAGGGGCAAGAAAGAAGTAATAAAAACAAAGTATTGGCTCCTTTGCTGACATGATGGTGTATAAACCACAAACTCAAAACACTTTAAGTTAAACTCACAGAAGAGGGGGCAGACTGAAAAATTTTGCTCGTTTCAAGCAAATGTGTGGGATGACCTCAGTTCCCTTCCTGCACATCCAACTGCCAAATCTCTCCTAGTTTCTCCTTAGCTGATATCACAGCTTTTTTCCATTGCAAACCTGGGAACATCAAGAACAGGGTATGTCTCCCTGAAATAAACAGAATACAAACAGAAGGGGCTCGTGTAGGGATTGTGTTATTCATTTTTACATTTAATGAAAAACTCCATTTGTTCAGTCATAGCTGCTGAAGAATGACAGGCTGCCACAAAACCCAGAACATCCGTCCAGACCGCCATGGAATACACTGGATTGCCTCCAGAGGCTCTGCCAGCACAATGCTGACTTGTAGGAAACACTGTTCAAATCTGTACATACAGAAAATTTTTGTTTAGCAAAGAATTGCCTATTTCAGGCTTCTGGAATGTCTTAGTTTAAGCTATTTTCCCAATATTGAACTATTTCTTTCTTTCTTTCTTTTTTTTTTTTTTTTTTTTAGAAAAAAAAAAAACNTTAGGAAAGACAAAACCAGCAAAAACTTATATGGCAACAGTTTCAAGGTGTGGTTTGCTTAAATTAATGACAGGTACGTGGAAAGATAATTATTATATCACATTTCAGTCCACTGCAAACAGTAAAAATACCAAAGGTCCCAAAATTCAGTCTGAGTAAGATATATTACTAAAACCCACGCCCCTGCCCTAACAGCCTAAGACATGGCAACAAAATTACCCACCCCATTATTAAAAAAACAGCAATCTTGCTAAGAACAGCTAACTAAATATACAGAACTACATTACCTAGGTAGAGTTTATTGCAAAACCAGGAGACTGCAAACTAGAAGTCTGTCTTCCATTTCAGGTTTGTACCACTTGTTCAGCTTTCAGCCACTTGTGCAGACACACACACACACACACACACACACACAGAGGCAGCCTGGACACAAAGTCTCTAACACATCTGAGTTCCCACGATCTCACAAGAAACCTTAAAACATTTCAGTAAAAAGTTAAAATGAGATCTTTTACCACAAGGACTATAAAATCCCCCCCTCATCGCCCACTACCCTTGGATTTCTAAGTTTTGGATTCTAAAAACCATACATAAAAAGGAAAGCAGAAAGAATATCTTAAATAGACCAAAGTAGGTCTAAGAAGAGTTAATGAAACTGAAAAAAACCCCAAACCAAAACCACCTGCATCGCACACTGTCAGTGCTTTCATCAAGCTCTAAGCCTCTAAATGTAGTAGAGCATTCATTGGTTTTGATTAACTTTTAATGCAGAAATTACATTAAAAAAACAGTTGTAGCAATTCTTTTGAGCTGCTAGTTTCATAATGAAAAAGTCCCTTTCAAAATTTCAATAAATATGCTGACATGTAAAGTTAGTTGAGGTTGTCATGCAAGACAAGTTACACAACCAAGACCAACTCAAACTTTATAATAAAGGCAACTTGCATTCAAAAATGAACTTTACCCTTACAATTTTATTCAAAGGGTAAACATGAATTAACCCAGCTGTTTACCTGAATTACAAAAGTAACATGATTCAATATGAAAATAAGAAACTGTCTACAAATCTCTGACAGTAATAAATTGCAATATACAATGCATACAGGAGTTATACAGAGCAACAAACTCTTGTACAAAACAAAAATACTTTAATACCTTTAAAATCCAATTATTTCTTTTAAAATCATCATGAAAAAGATTTGAGTCAGAACTCACACCTCAATTAGTCAAGCTTCTGGTAGCTACATTACAGCTATTTAATATACAAAGAGATAAATCTCTTCACCAGTCATTAAAACTGCCTCTTCGTTAGAGTTGCACAGGTTTTCCGTCTCATGTTCCCAGATAGAAAGTTTTCTTCAAAATCATGAGAACTGAATTTGTTGAACACCAGAGATCTAGAGAAAGAAAATGCAAGTTTATGTTCAAATGCACCTTTTCTGAAACTGCATGGCAGCAGCAGCTGTGAATTGTCAGTGTTGGTAATGGCATAAGCCACCACCAAAGGAGTAAAGGAAACTGATTCAGAACAAAGCAGCTGAATTAACATTTGAATTTAGCAGCAGAAGGGAGAGTAGGGGATGTGACACAGTACCTGTTGATATGATGTTGTGTAGACCATAACATTCTGTTGTTGGCCATCTGTGGTTATTAAGCCTGCTGGCAACTGGTTAGCTGAAAGAAAGAGCATTTTAAGACAGTTAGACAGGAACTGCTGGGTATACAGAGCCTTTTTTGATGTGTCTGTCACCACTAAATCACCTTTAATTGTGGCCACTCCAGGACCACGGAGCCATTCGTCTCCTGACAGCTACCACCCTACACTGAATACAGACACACTTGTTGCCAAGAGTTACAAGTAAACAAGTTTCTTCTCCTTAAGAAGAAACACTTAAGAAACAAAATTCAACTTAATTTTACATTAGACAATCTAAAAGTAAGCATCCTGTATATATGCATCTGAAGCAGCACATGCACACCTGTGCACTGGCAAATGGAGTGGAGTTTGCCATCCTGACCACTGAAAAAGCAATCTCCAGTGTTCAATATCCCAAGAAACCTGGAGAATTCAGTTGGTTTTGGTTAGCACTGGAGCATACTCATGTGTGAGGAACTCAATGGAATCATTACACTACT
This sequence comes from Calyptomena viridis, assembly GCA_013390005.1. Classification (NCBI taxonomy): domain Eukaryota; kingdom Metazoa; phylum Chordata; class Aves; order Passeriformes; family Eurylaimidae; genus Calyptomena; species Calyptomena viridis. The sequence goes on from WEIV01020555.1 coordinate 490,867, forward strand.
TTATAAAACAGGATCCATCAGGAACTCTCTAATATGGAAACCTCATGGAGGGCAGCAGAGACAAACAGAGACAGGCAATGACAAAAATAAAAGGCACTGCCATACCCTGATGTTACACTGGTTGGCTTCAGCATGCTCTTGAGGGTATGTACAAGAGCTCTGAATTCCACACAGGAGACAGGAGGCCACAGAAAGGAATAAAAAGTACTTCTGAGATAGAGAGAAAACACGGGGAGTGATGCTCTAAGGTAAACCTTTGCAATAATATGTATGCTCTGTGACATTCAGAGTAGGTATGTTACAACTGCTACTTGGAAATAAAGTAGCAAAACTCTTAAATTGTAAGTTAAGTCACTGTAGCATAATGTTTTCCTCTAGGACACAAACTATGGGGCTTTATTCTTTCAGTCACTGAGTATAAACAAGATGTATAACCAATAACAGATTCTGAAAACACAGTATAATCCTAACAGTTTTCATTTGAAAGCTGGTGCTTGGGGACTTTGTAACTGGATTTTTGGTTGATTGGGGGTTTTGTCCTTTTTTTATGTCCCTCTTCATTGTACAGATTGTCAGTTTTTTCAGTTGCAAGTTAAGAGATGCATAAGATCATAGTGAGAGCAGCTCTGCCAGGTCCAACACTTCCATCTGTATGTTCCACATCCAGCACATCTTAATGACAAGCCTCTGACCCAGCCCTGGTGTGAGGTTAACACAAAGAGCTGAGGGTGATGCCACCGTTCTGGACAGATCTGTAGCTGCCCCTCTGGAGGGAAAGACCTGCAGCACTTGACATGGTCAGTTATTTTACTTTTTTTTTTTCACCTTCTTCTACTACTGCAACATCTTCTTTGCATCCTGCCAGGACTTAATTTTCACTTGTAAAGTTACTCTTTTCAAATCCCAGCAAAATAAGGTTTATTTTATAGAGCACTTTTGAGGCTCCTAGGCCTGAGATATTTGAACAAGAACTAGGAGCAGCCCTTCAGCCTTCTGAAGCTTCACAGACCACACCGAATTTGGGAGGGGGACAGAAGATCCACAGGGGAAGGTGATTCCTTGATTCTGGTTTCTGTTTTCTAGTGAGCACTGTACACAGGCTGAGCAGCCCATGAGCATCAGAAAGAGAAACTTCTTGTGAATTTGCCTCTTTGCCCATATAAAACAAGATACTGGACACAGACACAATGAGAAGTTTCCAATTCCATATTCTCCCTCAGTTCTTGAACAGCAGATGCTTGAGGTAAAAATCAGAATATACACAAATACAAATCAATATATATGAAATAAAGCTTTTAGAACAATTTCTATATATTGATTTAACAAGCTTCCAAACTGGTCAGACTCCCAACAGCTGCAATCTAGAAACTATTAGCAACATACCCAAGGTAAACTAGTAGGGCCCATAGTTGTGATAGTGTCTTACTACTTCAGAACAAATAGAGTTATTACATATGAGTGACTATGGATATGAGTTTATTATTTGCATTGCCTAGTCTTTAATTATAAAATTAAAATAGTCATATTAAAAAAATAAAGCTTTCTATAAGTCCCTTGCAATATTTAGATGTAGATTCTTAATTCTTTTGTAGCTTCCAAATTATTTTCTTATATCAGCTTCAACATTACCAACCCATAACATTTAAAAACCAAGGTGAAGGCTACATGGCAGAATCCAGCATCAACAAAACTAGTGCAAATCCCAACAACTGCCAGATTTTAATTCACAGTATAAGGAAGAAGATCTACAGTGAATGCATAGGATGCTTGTTGCCCTACATCTTTTAGTTGCCAATCTGTGCATTCTTTTGAATGTAAGAAATGCTAAGTGTTTTAGAATTATACGAAGATGATGTTCTTCTCTGCCTCATTTCTCAAAGATGAGCTCCTCAAGTCATCAAGTGGAGTTTATTTTACTTTTTTCCCAACAGTCTTGCAAGCAGAACGAATGTGGCCTAAATATGTAGCTACTGGGGAAAAAGAAAAAAAAAAGTTTGTACCTTTCATTACAACCTGTGTTTAAGTGTAGAGAAAAATACTAGCACTAATATATTATAATAATATATAATCATTATATATTATATATATAATATATAATATATTAGCTATTACTGGTGTGTCATCATTTATCACTATATTACTTCTGACCAAAATTCTACTGACTGGGAGGAGTTTATCTGAGCACAAGTTATCCTCCAGACATCTCAAATGAAAAATCTCAGTGGATTACAGGTGTAACATGTGGCAAGTCCAGGATATATTCCTCAAGTAAGAATTCTGACATGTAAAGGAAGTGCTGGTTTTATAAAAGCTGTAGTAATAACTTAATAAATTAAAAAGTATTACTTACTAAATGCTTCCTCTGTGAGCTCCTCACTTAGACCATNTCTTTTAGTTGCCAATCTGTGCATTCTTGTGAATGCAAGAAATGCTAAGTGTTTTAGAATTATACGAAGATGATGTTCTTCTCTGCCTCATTTCTCAAAGATGAGCTCCTCAAGTCATCAAGTGGAGTTTATTTTACTTTTTTCCCAACAGTCTTGCAAGCAGAACGAATGTGGCCTAAATATGTAGCTACTGGGGAAAAAGAAAAAAAAAAGNAAAAAAAAACACCTTGAGATTTTTTCAAAGCCCCAGGTGCTCTAGCCAACATCTGAACTTGCAGAAAAGTCACTGTGCAGCAGCTGGAGCTTGAAATCCAAGACCTGTAAACTCTACGGAGTTTGAGAACGTGTATATTACAAGAGTGTTTTTCATTTTAGCCACACTCCTGAAACAAAAACTTGGCAAACTAGGACTGTGTACTTCTAAGAAAGGCTTTTCACCTTCTGCGGGAAGTCAAAGACCTGCAGTAATCCAGAAAGAACAGTTGAGAGCATTTACAAGAAATCACAGAATCTCAGAACTACCAAGAATGCACAACGGTTGCTTACCAACCATACACAAGCACCATCATCATACAACTAGGAGCTGACATTTAAAACCAAGATATTGAATTTCTTCTCCCACATCAAGGATTACAGCCAGAAAAGATATCAGCACAGAGAGCCAAGGCCCCCAGTCATGGCAGTCAAGGCATGCAGTTTTACAAGTATGAGGTTTGATGCTCTACGCTATTACATAAAAACATCTAAGAAAATAATATGGGCATAAAAAGTATTCTCTGCAACTGTTTGCTGCAGACTAAATACTCAGGTACAAAACTACAAACCAGAAATATTTCACTGTATATGGCACCCTGAAGACACTGTAGCTGGAGTGGAGATTTAAAACTGATGAGCAAAGCTATCCAATCCACCCATGCAATTAAAACCCAGTCCAACTACTCTGCTACCACAGCATATATAATCTGCAAAAACAATCAGTAAGTTAAGAATGAAAGTAGCATAGACCCACTTCAGACTTCTTCAGTAGTACTCAAACTAGTTGGGCAATACTTGCATTTTTAATTAAAGCACATACAGCACTATCACAGTATGTGCAACTGGAAAAAAACAGTACACAGCAGTACTTCAACTTTTAGATTACACCTCCTGTCACTCAGCTAACACAGCAAATGACCTTCTGGGGAGGGGAAGCTTTAAGTGCTGTCAGCAATTCAAATATCATTGGCAAGTCTGACCCCATTAATTAAAAAACCCTTAGGTTTATAAAACAAAGAAAGTCTGAAGAGCATCTTCATCTACAGCAGTGCCAATTTAAACAGGGCGAGGCAGAGCAGAACAAAAAAACCCAAGCAGAAGCAAAATTCCCTTTTTGAAAAGTCTAAATTGCTGAAAGGAAAAAAGTTACTTTCTGCTAGAAAAGGCCTAAGTTAAACTATTTGGACCACATACCTAGCATGTACTATGTATCAAAAGCAAACTGATGGACAGGCCAAAAAAAAAAAAATTAAACCCCCCATTGAAGCAGATAGGTTTCCATGTGAATCATTATTCTGACATGAGAAAAACAATTTTTCTTTTGCAGATCTGAAGTCCAGACAAACAAAAGGCATTAGGCTACCTCCTCAGAGGATGCAGTATAGTATTGTTTTATTGACTGAACACAAAGAGCAAATTCAACATTCTTAACAGGCACCTTTAAAGAACAGAGCAATTTACTACCACAAATATATTAGATAACTTACTCATCTGAAAGATTTAACTACTCTGAATCAGCAAGTCTAATCTAAATGCTTGCTTCCCCCTTTTTCTCTTGGTATTCTCTGGAACACTTTTAAACATTACATTACTCCCTGACTAGGAGCTGTGAGATACTGTGCAAGTTACCATTTATACAATTACAGTGACAGAGAGCTAAGGATAAACACAACTAGGTTACATAAGTGAGGAAATACCCAAGTATATACCAACCTCTCTGAATTTTTGGAGATATAACTTCAAAGGTTCAACATAGCTATCAAACCCCAACGTAGACATGGCAAAGAGAATATCCTCTCCATTGATGGTCTTTCTCTTCTCTTGGTGACACCTCTCACTTGCTTCTGATGTTATAAAGCTGATGAATTCACTTACACACTCCTGTACACATTCCTTTGCGTCCTTAGCAATCTAGTAAGGAAAAAGTATAATAAAATGATTAAGATGCAAGATTTTAAAAAGCCCACCACAAAAAACTCAAAAGAATACACCTGAAAATAAAGGAAACATCCCAAAATCTAATGATAATGCCCATTTAGGCAACACCTGTACAGGGAACAACTGGCTGTCATCACTGCTCTATGTAAGAACAGCTGCAATATGATTTTATCTGTTTTTTATTTCAAGCAGCACAGACAACTGCCAGGATCTCCTGAAGTCTTAACTGTGTTCTGCACAAGCTTTTACATATAGATGCACCTCAGTACTGCTTGATTTGCTTTTGTATCTTTCAATCTGTTCATTGCAATGTCATAGCCCACTTCCATCCTCCTTTTAAGAGACCCAGCAGTTCCACCCCTGTTGCAGTACATTCCCACAAATTCAGCAATGACAAGTACTTTTACCCTGACCAGATTCAGAGATTAGAATATATGCCTAGCAGCAAGTCTTTCTAATGCTTTAATATTCTGGTATAATCTTTCCAAATGAGAATTCATATGAAGAAACATATGCTCCTGGCATATGAATGAAATAAGGGAATTTGATTATGGTTTTCAGCTGGACAAAAGTAATTTACCTGACTTACAATTACAGCAAAGCATTACTCATGATTACTTGGGAAGCTGACAGGAGTCAACAAAAAGATTTTAATAATTATTTTTCACATGAGAAGAACCTGTTTGTATTAAAAAAAACAAAGAAGCAGTAACTGTATGCAGAATCTTCACTAGTTCCTTTGATATTTTCAGACACATAGGGTGAGATTTTCAGAAGAAGTCATCAGCCAGCAGCTTCCTTTGCAGTTTTTCACAAAAAACCAGCCTGATTTTTCAAGATAGCTCTACATCCCATATGCTATATTCTTGAGAAAAATCTCATCTTGATCACTAAAAATTTATGACAATATGGACTAGGGTAGAGTTTTTCACAGCGAAGTTATAAATGTAACACCCAGATCTCCAGAAAGCCCTGAACACTATGAAAGTACAAGCAGAAGCAAATAAATTTCTGTCTTGCTTCTACTTAGAGTGATCTCAAAAAAAAAAAAATCCATTTTAGCTAGGCTGGAATTGTACTGAAATACAATAGAAAAACAGCAAGTAATAGAAGCCCTGTAAAGGTCTAAGATAAACAGGAAGAAGAATCAAACACTTACACAATCACCAGCTCAGAATAGATTAAAAAGTCTGTTCTTAGAAGTAAGAAATAAAATAAGGCTTTCAACGTCTGGCCTTATCTGCTGCATGGTATAAGGCAAACTTCTTAGGTCATTTTGGCATATGGATATGTAAAGGTTCAGGTGATGGAAGGGTAACCATTGTCTTTCCTTCAGGATGAGGACTGGATTTTTATTTCATCCAAAATGGTTCACTTATTCCCAATTTTATGCACCTCAATAAAAGCAGATTAAGTCTCTTAAGTGAATTGAATAAAAAAATATTCTTAGTGATACAGAATTGTCACCAAGTCTGATCCTTTACAACAATTTTAGAGAACATATCTTAGAAAAAGAAAGCTCTTGAAAGCCCTGTGAAGAACAGTGTTCTGGATGCTCTAATTATAGCAGTTACTAAAAGCTTTCAGAAACAAGAATGGATTTGGTCTCAATCACCTCCTGCTACTGTTTTTTTCCCTTTTCTTTTATAAGGCTTTTCTCCAATAAATTAGCATCACTTGACAAAATACATTGTTCTACCAGCTCAAGTTGACCAAGAGGAAGGAAAAAAACTCATCAACACATTTTCTTCACCAGACAAGGGTATTACCTTTCCTGTTTGGGGTATGGCGTTTTTCATTATCCTTGCCACATTTGCAATTGGAAGATATATGTCTTGTTCTCTAAAAGTCTCTTTTGAGCCATTTGTATCTTCATGATCATTCATGCTGTCCTCTGTGTCTAATGAAATGAAGGAAAGTTAACAGAAATAGTATTTGATACACAGCAGGCAATAATTAAGCCAGTTTAAATTCTTACACTGAAGGATGAAGTCCTTTGAAAGCATAATGCATTAACATTGTGGAAACGATTAAAAAAAGAGATGCAACATCAGGGTACATTATGCACAGAAATGTATATAGCTGCTGATCACCAAGCATTCTTAATGTCATGACAAAATACAAACTGTTTCCTAGAAGGTCAATTTTTTTTGTCATCACCTCAAGGGCTCAGTGCCAACATTGAGAAATCCAACCCCCACCCTTCACACTGCAGAAAAAATGCTTTGTACAGTGAGACATTGTGAATACAGACAATTGCAAATTCTCAGCTTGAGAGAAGACAGCAGAGAACTATACAAGAACTGCAAGGAAATACGTATGTATATACACACACACAGAAAAATAGTATTTACTGTAACATTTCTTACCATCGTGAGGCTGTATCACATAATGACTGCTACCAATGTAATCTCCAGCAATTCCTAACTGAGAAGCATCTGTCGTGGAGCTGTCACCATCCATCTACAACCAGAAGAAGGAAACCTTTCAGGTATGATTGTTACATCATTAAGTGCAGCTATTACTGAAAAGTAGCGCATTCATCAACTTAGAACTACATGACCAATTTATACAAAGCACAAATATTTTGCCATCTGAGAACAGCATCCCATCTTTTTTACTGAGGTTTAATGACAGTGGAAATCGTGAAACTTTTGAGAGGCTTCCCCAAAAACTCAGCCAGAGGCACAGGCCATGCACAGAAACATTTGGTTCAGGCAGCACATATACAGCAACCTGCTGTTGTTCCCATGAGGGTCTGACCAGAACAGGTCAAGGCATCTGTTTCTCTGAACAATCCTCAAAACCTATACGAGGCCCCTGCTCACTGAATGCTTTACCTACGAATTACTACACAGAGTGCATCCTTCACTCACCTTTACCCTCCACACAAACAGCCTTGGTCAAGTCCACTGACAAACTTCTTCTAGCCAGACCTTGGGACCAGCTCTGCATCCTCATCCTCCCTGAGGCACCAGTCACTCCAAGGTGCCTTCTGAGTCGTGTTTTTCTTTGCTCTCCCTGGTCCTGCCCTGCCTCACTCCTCTGAGCATCCTTCATTTATCCTCTCTAAATGTTCTGACATGGTGCCCAACACGAGGACCTCTTGAGCCTTTGGAGATGGGGTGACAGTTCAACAGGTAATTTGAATGCCAGGAGAAAGAGGGAAGCCTAAAGAGCCAGTACTTCCCTCCTTCTTACTGACAAGCTACACACACAGCCCCCAGGGAGGCAGAATTCAGCTGGATTCACTCGCAGACCTACACCAGCTGTGCTGGTCCCCTGGTGTCTTTGGAGAGCAGCCTCTGCCCCAAAGGGTCACACGGTGCTTGCCAGTGACACCACAGAGCTCATTCTTTCCACAAACATCAGCCTGGAGAGGGACGGGGAGGAAGAAGCAATGTAGCGCTATTTTTATACCTACCCAGAAACATGAGCATTTAACCACTCTCTAATCTGCACTTTGCCTGTGCCCACAGGGCTGAGTTTTGCTTTCAAACCTTTAGGCAACGTCCGGTGTTACACTCAGCCACAGATGCACCGGTAACACGAGCACTGCTCACATTCCCGGCAATGCAACAACAGCTGGATGTAGCCTTAGGAGCTGCTCAAGAGAAAAAACAACTCTTCCACCTCTTTGCCGCACACAGTATTATACACACACACGCCTTTTTAAAGAACTACTGGTCCCTTTTCATAGGATTTTGTAAAACAGTTTCACTTCTTACACAGCAGCTCTGCCCAAAGGAAGGATAGTGTTTCAGGCATTAGCCTTCTATGTGCCAACTTTCATAGAAAATCACATTGTCTGCAATTTGCAGACTCTTTGTTGGGAGATTTAACTTTGCTTTTCAGTTTTCCAAAGGGTCTGCAGTTTGCTTACTCAGCTCACTGTAATGACAATGCAAGGATATCACAGTCCTGCACGTCAAGATTACCAAAGCTGACATCACACATGATTAAGAGAGTTGTGTCTCTCTCTTCCTTCTGCAATTTGAAACAATTAACATTCTGCAGTCTGGCAAACCCCAAAAGCTACCCCTCAAATTAAAGGTAGTCTTGTTCTCGGTTTCAGCTCTCTGACCCCTACTAAAATTTAACTCAGGATCTCAACAATCTTCAAGCATTAAGTTTACTCAGCCCCAGTACTATTTCAAATACCTTGATCTTTTTTTCCCTCTCCTTTTTCAGTTTCCTATGAAACATATCTTCTAAAATATTTCCTTCCTCCAAGACTGCAATATTCTTCAAATTTCTGCAGTGATGTAATAACTCACTGGTTTCTGCTCACCCCTCCTGCAGGCTACCCCATCTGAATCTTTATTGCCAAGACCCAACAATATTATTTAAGAAACCATCTTGCTTTGATTAGCCCAGCTCACCTTCGAAAGACAACTCCTGCTTGAATCTCTTTTAAAGCTCCACTGCATCTGCAGACGGTTTTGGCCATATTAGACTAATGCATCCTCAAGGTACTATCTTTGTTTCTATTCTTTTCTGTGTGCACGTTTCCAGATCTACCTACATTAAGTATTATTTCATCATTAGTGGAATTTCTGTGGATGTTTATCAACATTATGAATCTAAAATAGTGATTAGCAAAATTGACAGGAAAAGGCTTGCAACAGAAAGATGCAGATCTGACTCAGATAGAGAAAACAGGCACTGACAGCTTAATACCAACTAAAATTACTTTGTCTGTATTACTTTAAGATTTTTAGTGCCAGGACAACCTTGGGACAGGAGATTACAGATAACGTAACACTCTTCTGCATAACCAGGTCCTAATCCAGGATCACAGGGTAATTCAGGTTGGAAGGGGCCACAGGAGGTCCCTTTATTTCAACCCCTGCTCAAAGCAGGGTCAGCTCCAAGCTCAGAGCTTTATCCAGCCACATCTTGAAGACCCTCACTAGACAGGGCCTGCCCAGCCTCCTGTGAGCCTGTTCCACAGCTTGTCTGGCCTCACGGTGAGAAAAGGAGCAGCATCTCTGCACACCACTTCAATCCAAGTGAGCTGATGGAAGAACTTCAGCCATATTTGTCATTTAATTTAAATCTAGACCCAGGCACCTGAATATAGCAACTGTAATGAATATACTATCTAGTCACCCTACTAGTATTTCTTTGAGCCTGGTGGATGACACAGACATGACCTTGCAGAAAAAATGTGGCCACTGTTATCCCAGTCATCTCATAATTAACACAGTTAACACACTCGTGTATTACAGCTTTAATTTTAAATGTTCAAAACTCAAGTCAATCACCACATTACCTGATTGTCAAGCTCAGTACAAAGTCTGCAATACATAAAACGATGCACAGAATACGAGAAAACACTGCCCCCTCCTTCAAACAACCGACCAAAAAAAACCACCCCCAAAATCTCTCCAAAACCACAAAACAAACTAAACTTTGTGTCCCTGAAGTTACTCTAGAAAGGCAGCAGTCCAATGTAGCACAGAAACAACACCCAGCCTACACTAACTGCAGTCACTGGGAGACTAAAAGGACAACAGCTCTTTCACTGGCACATTTAGTAGGAAGAGCTACTACTTTGGATGGAAGTAGATGCTAAATTTCATGATCAGGAGATCTCCTGGGAGATCTAATCCTAAAAGGTACAGATGTGCAAGAATTCTCTCAGATTTTGCTTTAGCCCTTGGAGTTGTTACAACTTACTTAAAAAAAAAAAAACAATATTTGCAGATTATACTAAATAAAAAGTCCCATTTGCATGGCAGTTTCAGCACACAGACACTGCAGTGTCTTTTAATATCAGACTCTCTCCTACACCTGTGTGGCTACTGAATTCTTCCAACAGCTCAGTCCAGCAGCACGTGCTGTGTACATCTGCAAGAAATACTTACTACATGTTGCACACCATCCTTAGCCCCTAGTGCTAGGAAAACACTGAAGCTCCTCCATGCACACACATTGACTGAACCAAGACTGAGAGCTAAGTACATCAGAAGTGACATGTCAGTCTCTAAAATGACCATGGCACTATCTTATTTTTATCAACGACCAGGGAGAGAAACCATATACAGGACACAAACATTCAGTGCTACACTGCAAAAAAATAACCAAACACAGATCAGCAGCAAAGTCTTTGCTAGTGGTTTTCTGTTTGCTTTGGGGTGTTTTTATCTCTAATGAAAAACAATATTACTAGGCATATACAAATTACTTGATGCATGGAAATTAGCCTGAGAAATATGCTAAAAGAGAAACATTTCAGATCAAGGGCATCAAAGTAAATTCAGCGATAAGATGCGAGTGAATGAACATACAGGTGTAGGCTGACATCTGGTATCAATATTCTGGAGGATGCTTAAAAAGCATGCTCCTGGCAGCTGCCCACAACTCAGACTGTTCCTATAATATGGCTATACTAAACTAATAAAACTTCAATATCTCAAGGTAAATCTTGCATCCTGTTTAATCTTATGAGCTCTCTTAAGAGAACAGTATCAGTGGCTCAGCTAGATGATAACCAAAGAAAGCAAGCCCAGACCTGTTTGCATGAGGAAGGGACTAAAGCTTAGATCACTATAAAAGGAAATAAAAAAAATTTTTAAAAAAATCAAAGAAATAACATTTTTGTCCTCAGAATGGCGAAGTTATCTGGCAATGATTTGCAAAACTGCTCTCTTGAAGGGAAACCAAAGGCCTTTTGTGATTTAAATATTTCATGTGGTATTTATTCACCCTGTCTCCAGAAATTGCTACCCTACATGATGGACAGCAAAAAATGATATGCAATGAACTGAAGTACTTGGTACATATTCCACAGTTGTCTCTGCCAAAGAAGCAGGACAGAAATGATAACTAGAGCTGTAGGTAGCAACCACACCAGTAATTGTGGATTAATTTTGCCACACCTTATCACAAGAGATGTAAAGCTGTGATGCAGTACATAATAGCAAAGACACAAAGTTTTATTTGAGCTTTCTGTACCCCCACCTGCTAAACAGAAAAAATTTTCATTGAAAATATAACTTTAATTTCCTTTTGTTTTTCAGTGACTCCTGGAGAACCTAAATCCCCACTGAAATCTCACCGGGTAGTGTTCTCCTGCAACATGAAACATTGACTGGTGAATGCATCGTTCCAACATACACAAAAATGTAAAGTTAAACCCCCTAAGCACATGCCTAGGATATAAACAGATGCTGAACTCTCTCTCAATGTCAGGCTTCTCTAATCTCTCACATTCAGTGTTTTCCCCCACAGCAGAATAACATTAGAAGCAGCAGACTGATGCTGAGAGGATCCAACAGCATCACTAAGGCTTTTTAGCATCTAAGCTGTACCAGGCTCCTTCCCCTGGACCACAGAGAGGAAACCTTTCCCTTATGAAATCCAAATGGAGTATTACTACCTTTCCACCTTCGTGCTCTGCGTAACAGTCTATCAACTTTATGTCTTATCTTAGGAGCCCCAATGTCACTGGCCACAAGTCCCCTCCACATGGATCCAGCTGTGCTAGAGCACTTCCCAGGCTGGCTAACATCCACAAGCACAGTTAGCTCCAACATGTAGGTGTGGACTAACACCACATGCATTTTCACATCAAGTAGGAGTGGATCGGTGATATGGAGCAAGCAGGAGAAAATGAGTTTCCACACATTCTCTTTTTTGGCAGTAGAAGAGAGAAGCTGGAGAGGAAAATAAGCAAGATGAGCAGAGGAACAGAGGCAGTTTTGTTGCTTTTGCAGAAGCTGGAAGAGGGCAGCAGTGCTGAACAGACTACACCAGGACCTCCTTCCCCCTGCAACCTGACTGAAATCCCCGTATTACCTTTCAAGATTAAGGTTTTGATACTTTTCTAGCATTTTTTTGTGAAAAACGAAGCTTATCTGTTTATTAAGCAATCCATAAATTGTGCATTTTTCCAAGTTCAATAACATTTTTAAGTTGGTTATGTTTTTCCACTGTTCCAGTAATACCTTGAGCGTACCAAGCAGCTTTTTCTTCGCAAGCAACAGGACAAGTTTCACAAAGCTGCTTCAGACCACACCAATATTTTCAGCCAAAAATACTGAATTTGCTGTCATTTGCACTTATTCTACCAATGTTTACTGATATTGTTTAGTATGTATATATATATAGTAATGTTTTGCACTTTTTACAAGTATCCTGCCACTAAAGCATCAATTTCCAAACACTGTGTTTCTCTAAAGTACTATTGCAAACTCAGCACTAACAGACAAGTTCCTTTCTAAGCAAAATTTTAAAGGTGGAGTGATCTCTGAGATTTGCATTTGAAAGCAGTAAAGGAAGAGCCTTGCAAACCTTTTTTTAAATGTCGACAAAACAAGGTACTTTAAACATTTCAGTGTTTAATGTTACATATCATTGCAGTATCTTAAACAGTATTTTCATTCAATTTCTGAACATTGCCTTCCTTCACATAATTATTACCACAAATCAGAGTTAAGTTTTGAACTGTTGTAACTGTCAAATACTGAAATCTAAAGAGTAATATTCAGTGTTCTTCTTTCAAATACAGCATCATAACTGTAGGTGCAAGCAGCCAAGACCACATACAATCACCCGCTCAATGCAGAGCACAAGCAACTCATGCAGATCTGGTAACGATTCAGACCGAGCCATGGGCCTCCTCTTTGGGAAGTGGATCTTCTCTTAACACTGTAACTGTTATGCCANCAACTACAAGTGGATCCTCCCTTAACACTGTAACTGTTATGCCACTGGCCACATAAGCAAATTAAAAATAAAGCAATCACTAGTTTACTGGTTAGGAACACTGTGCTAATGATTATGTATCAACACCGTGTCTTCACTTCTGTGAGCCAATTAAAGCCAGACTGTGAATAATGCCCAAAGTGGCTCCTGCCATTTTGCTTTTTGCTACCGTTTTGCCAGAGCTTCACTTGAGAAAGCTGCAATTATTTTATTTTTAATTAACAATATCCATCTATCAGGATGACGAGCAAAGGTTACTATATGTAAAAGAGTCCATGAAAAGGCTGAAATCCAGATTTCTATGTTTCTCACTGCCTAAAAATGTTCAAGTCATTGTTATCAATAGTTTTGCCCTCCCAAAAACAATCCGAGCACAGTAAGTAGCTTTTACATGGCAGTTCTTTGCTGAACAAAATCTTTTTTGGTTAAGCCTTAAAGAAATTGGTAAAGCCAGAAGCTGATTTTCTATTGCTGCTGTATTGCAGCGGGATCCGTGAAGGTTTCCTTAACCAGTGTATCATAATAGCTGCAGAAACATTAGAGAACACAATTTTTTTTATTTTCCAATATGGTTGTGAATAACCTACACAATACTCTTCAGGATCACCAGCTAATTTTGTGGAGAGACAGAACAGTGGCTGCCACACACAGGTTTGGCCAAAAACACCTGCCGAATATGCACGAGTTGTGTAGACAGTGATAATGGCAGGGGCCCGTCTCTCCCCGCCTGCCATGTGTGTTACAGGACAAGCACCGATGTCACCCTGCTGTGTCTGTGCCAGTGCCAGCCGATCGATCCCACCTCCCGATTTCCTGCCCTTCGGTGATGCAAACGCTGCCAACGCAGGGGCACGGGGGGAACCTTCCTACCTACAGCAACAGCCTCCAAGCCTTCCTGGCACCCGGCTCGAATCTGTTCGATAGGTAACTCGCCTATCGTGACCCCTTGTTTACAAATCGAACAAGACGCCGAGTCCGCAGTTAATCAGCAACTTTATTGTTGGTCGCCTTGCCTGTGGTTTCCGTGCGGCCGCACCTGCGGGCCCGACGGGCCGCACTGCCCGGTGCCGGCCGAGCCCCCTCCAGTCCACCCGGCCTCGCATTCCCGCCCGCACG
>WEIV01020555.1:522507-558403 GCA_013390005.1 Calyptomena viridis
CAATTAAAGTTTCTGTTAAATTAATATAATTTAATAATATAAATAATATAATTAAAATTAATGCAATTAAAATTTGCAGCAACAGGCTGAATAAATATAAGCAGTAACAAAGTTTTAAGAGCTTCTGATCTCTTAGGAAAATGCACTTTACTCCTTTGCTTGCCAGTCTTGAAGCTTGGGAGGTTTTAGATTTGAGAGCAAGTGTCGTGGTTTAACCCCAGCCGGCAGCTCAGCCACACACAGCTCCTCAGTCCCTCCTCCCTGATGGGGTGGGGGAGAGAATTGGAAGAGTNGTTCGAGTGGGAACTTTTCCACTGTGTATAGAGAGCTTTGAATCAGGTCCTCAGATAGATGTCACCTGAAAGTTTGTATTTTGTTTGATCTAGCATTTGTCATTCCTCTGTCAGTATTTCTTCTTTGTCTTGCCTTGGTTTTGTAATTCCTGCCCTGCTATGTAGAGGTTAGATTAACAGTTCTCAGTAGATTTTTGTTGTGTGTTTGAGGAAACAGTGCTGAGAAGCTTTCTGCCATTTCCTGCCTTTTTCATATGTTGACTGCATTTGTTTTGCTGAGAATGATGAGGGTTTTTTTCTCCTCTGCCTTAGAGAACTGAACACTTAGGTTGGAAAGTTTGCAGAAAAAAGGTTGTATCTACATGTTTTGCTACTTATCGAAATTATTTTAAATGACTTTTATACTCAAATAGTTGCAGTAAAAAAAAGAATTTATGTTTTCATCTAGGAGATAGGTGTTTTGGAGTAATTCTGTGTACTACAGTCAGGACTCTGCTAACAGAACTCAATGACAAAGCAGAGCCCCTGCTTCAGTTAGGTTCAAAGTTCAGTTACTCCACATTATGCCTTGATGTTGATCCCATTCAAGCTATCTTTTATTTAAATGGCAGAAGTTTTAAGCCCTTAGATATGAAAAGTATATTAACAAANATACTCATGCCAGCAAAGCCTTGGGCTCCAATGCCTTCTTAGTTTTGTCTGTTCAGCTGATAGCAAGGCAGGCTCTCAGCATGGATTTGTGGTATGAGCCGTGCTGGAGGTGTGTATTTTAAAGACTTGGGTTTTCCACTTTGTAGTCTGAATGAGGTAATGGCTCTGTTGTCATCAATGCCAAATGTTTGAGTTTATGCAATGGAGGAGATAGTGACCTATGTTGATAGTGCAGAAATGAGCAAATCTAGAAGGAAGAACTGAAAATTTCTCCACCTGAAAAGTTTGCTTGGACATAAGCTAAGCTTTCATCGTCATGTGAAACGACCTGTACTTCTCAGATGCCTGAAGATAGGTCTGTAAAGCAAGCTACATGCTTACATTACAGATGTAATTCATATTCTGAACTACTGGAGTAGAAATAGCTATTTTTAAAATTAGAGTTTGTCAAAAATGTGAAGTTTATTCTTGTTGATAATATTCTTCTGTGTGACACAGAACATCCAGGTAGACCAGTGAAGACTTTTGCCTTGAAGGGTCACTTCCAGACCTTCAAAGTGAGTAGTCAAAGGGCAAGTGCTTTCTGTGGGTCCCCATGCCCTGCCTTGGCAGCCGGTGGGATCCCTGGCTGTACACTTTTGCAGAGTAAGGTGGTTCTTATCCTGGAGCAGTTCTGCTTACAAGGGTGGTCTGGGCTGTTGTCTTGGGCTGGTCCTGTTCCCACATGGTCAAGACCTGCTGAAACCAATTGTGCCTTTTTTCACCCCAGCCACAAGTTACACAACAGTCAAAAGTTCAGAGGCTTCGGTACCAGGGAGGACTTTGATTTGTGAGGAAGCTCACTTCTAGTAAGGAAGTATATGGATTAAAAATACCAGAGTTGCTTCATTGTATTTTTTTTCCCTCTGCTCTGTTAGGCTTCAAAGGTGGGGTATTTTCCTGGTTTAACAAGCTACTGAGCAAAACTAGCAGTTTGGCTGCTACCAGCAAGAGAAATGTTGCTGCCTCCTCTTCCTCCTTGCTGGTGGGTACAGGTATGCCTTCCTTGGGCTAGCTGAGCTTGTTAGGCTGGTGGGAAACTGTCCATTACTTTTCTTCTCCTGGGTTGGGTTAGTGAGTTGATTTAGCTCCTGCAAAGCCCTGATGTCTGCCAGGGCTGGTGCCAAGTATGCAGACAGGAAGAAGGGAAAAACAGTGTGGAGGAGAATAGACTTGTCCCTGATTGATAGTATTGATTTGTTAGATCGATTCACCCCATGTCAAGGAGCACTTGGCAGGTCATAGGGAAGGTAGTACTCAACAGCCACCATCTCCTATACTGGGACTAACAAAAACCAGAGATGGTGGTAGTGCAGGGCAGGAGCCTCACTGGAACTTTCTGCAATTGCTGTGAGTTGCTACAGACCTGCTGAAGTAACACTGATACTCACTGCTATGTCTCTGAGGCTTATCCACTGCAGGTCCATGGTTCAGGTTCTCCTTAGCAATCTCACTCTGCAAAAAGGTTTCTGCTGATTCATTTTTTGAAAGTACCTATTCACCAGGACTGTGGGTTATTGTAACTGCTGTTAATGGCTGGAATTTTATGGAGAGCAAGCAAGTGACGCAGAGAGCACTTTCTGCTTTGTCATCATGCCTGTGGCAAGTTGCCCAACCCAACAAGGGAGAGGCCCCCAACAGCAGAGGCAGCCGACAAACAGACTCTTTCAAGTCTCTGCCAGAGGTTATGGTTGCCTTTGGGTTTTGGGGCTATTGCTAAAGCTTTGTGCCTCTGGCACAAATCTACCTGAAAATAATTAGAGATGTTTATAGAAATGCGTGTGTTGTCTAATGACTAGATTTTTGTCTCACCGAAGATAGTTTTAGGTGAACATTCCTGAGGTTGTTCAAACTTGTTGTAGGAATAAAGTATTCCTTCAGTTGCTTCAGGTGCATGCTGGACTGTAGTTTTGATAAAATATTGAAGCAAAAAGTTATCCTTTGTGAAGGTTGTGAAGTTACCCTTTGTGAAGGCTGTTCAAAACCTGTGTTCTTGCTTTGCTTTTTTCACATGTGTGTGTTCCCCAGCTAGCAAAGGAAAAGCATTATCCACAATAATATTACTATTAAATATTGCATAACAGTTCTGATCTTTAAACCCCTTTACAACCATCAGCAAAGTAATCTTGCCAATACCTTTGTGGGATAAAGGAATTTTATTACCAAGTTTCAGAGAAGAAATCAGAGATTACAAGATTGTAGACCAATTTTCAATGACTGCCTTTTTTCTTTTGTGTGTGTGTGTGAATGCTCTTCAGGTTTGTGGGCTCAGTGCCCAAGGAGTGTATACATAGCATGTATACATTGGCTGTTTCTCTAAGTATGGGCACGTGTTGGGGTTTGCTAATTAATGCTGGTTGTGCAGTGCAAAGTATGTGATTAAGTACAAACAAGTGTGTACTGACCCATTTATTGGAAATTAAGCTTAACATAACTCAGTTCTGTGGAGGAAGAGAGAGCTGATAATGGATTCCAATTAGATTTCCCATTTTTTGGTCTTTTTTGGTGCCACATCAAATAAAGTTTCACAATGTGTAAATATGTTATTTTTTTCCTTTCACTAATATGCTGAAACTTTTGTATTGGATATATATATATATAGACACACAAACATAGATATATATATACATATATAAAATCAGTATATCAGTTTTAAGTGGGTAAACTCATCTCTTCCAGACTTGTAAATACTTTTATTTAGAGGATTTCATAGTCTGAGTAATACAGTATTGCAGAAATTGTTGGGGGCGGGAGGGGGGAAGAAACTGCCTTGCAGAAACAATTATATCAATACATGGAACTAAAAGAAGTTTCCAGACAACTAATTACTGGAGAAAAATTAAAAAAAAAAAATAAAAAGGAAGAAGAAATTCAGTTTTAAAAGCACGAGACTTAAAAAAAAAATTACAGCACATCAGAATAAGAATATCACTTTTTGGGCAAGAAAGCTAAAAATCATCATTTTCCTTTAAGACTGAAGTTTCAGGCTTAGCCGCGGCAAACACGATTTCCTTGCTTTGTTCCAAGCATATTGTTAGATTGGCAAAAAGTACTGAAATCTCAGCCAATTCTCTTACGGGATTTTATTCAAGAGAAAAATATAGCAAGTCATGCTAACGTTGCAAATGACTCATCCGTGGTCTTAGGAAACGCTGCCCTGGGACAGGCCTGCCGCTGGTGAGGAAGTCAGGAAGCTGCCAGGCCACTCCCCCAGATAATTTCCCTTGAGCAG
The DNA here is from genome assembly GCA_013390005.1 of Calyptomena viridis. Taxonomy (NCBI): domain Eukaryota; kingdom Metazoa; phylum Chordata; class Aves; order Passeriformes; family Eurylaimidae; genus Calyptomena; species Calyptomena viridis. Next base: position 526,723 of record WEIV01020555.1, read on the forward strand.
CACAGCCTTCATAAAGGACGTCTCTCCAGACACTACGTTATTTTATTCTTTATTTCACAGAAGGAGCCCCAAAGCTACAAGAAGGGCAGCATGAAGTAGCAGCAGAAACTTCACAGCCAGTTGTTTTTGTACCGGAGAAGCAAATAGGAGATAATGAGAAAACTTTGAAGGTAAGGGGAGATACATTTTAAAGTCTATAATTTAGTTTTGCCGTTGAAAAGTAATCAGCATGTAGGCTTTCTTGTAAAGACTGTAGTCCTTGGGAGAAGAATGGAGGAGCTCTGTTCTCAGGAGGGGGTTGTGGTCATGAAGTTCCCCTGCTAAATGGGACATGGAGCTTGTCAAGATCCTGGCTGCTATGGAGCAGGGTTCTAGGAGGTGGCTTCAGAGAGAGAGGTTGCAATCTCCTTCATCTGACCTAAACTTTTAGTGTGTTTTCATAAAGAATTATTGTGAAGAAGTATTGAAAAATGAACCAAGCAGTAGGGAATAAAAGCTGATGATTTCGAACACGTGTGAAAACATTAAAAAAAATAAACTCTTAAAAGAAAAAAGAAGTATCATGAGATAAGTAGTGATCTAAGCAAATTTCCTGAGTAGTTATTGTGGTTTCTTTATATGCATCATATAGATACCGTTCTTGGTAGCTGGGTCTGATGACTGTGTGGAAGTTAGTCTGCCCTTAAGCTTCACACCATCCTGTTGCCACTAAGGAAACAAGGTGTGCTTTGGGAAAGAATGGCACCCTTTCTTTAGTTTTACATCCCTTAATACAAACGAAGTGAAGCTGCATATCATAGTACAATAGATGCCCTTTTTTCACTGTTATTCTGATTGCAGTAGGAAGTTTCAGCCTGGCTAATGGCTATGTTAGAAAAATAGAAAAAAGGGAACTGAGCGCAAAGTAGATTTATTGGTGGGGTTGTATGATGGGGTTTCAAAGCAGGAGAAGAAGAGGAGAGAGAACGAGGTATTTTTGGATGTCTTCACAGCAGCCACAGGTGTTTTCTAGTTTTTGTTTCTACTATTAATGTTCATATTATTATGAAATAATATTAAAATCTAACTTTGTACAGGCAGGTGCACAGTCTGAATTTCTACTGACATTGCTGTGTAATTTGTCTGAGGGATAGGAGATTTTTGTCAGTGGTATCTCTGTGCTGGCAGCCATCAGTAGGGTAGACATAGTTATAGAGAGAGACTAATCAAACCAGAGACAGGCGACAGTAGAATGCATTGAGTACAAAGGGCTACTTAATGCAAAATGAAATTAAGATGAAAAGAGAACGGAAACTTCTTTGGGTGTTTTATTTTCCTTTGATTTGCCACAACTCTTCCAGTAGTACTGAATCAAGACCTACTTAGTTAGGCAGATAGAAACACTCAAATAAAAGTAAGCAGATTTGTAAAGTGACAAAGTATGGGTTTCTTCATTTACAGTTTCAGTCTTTGAAGTTTTTTCATCACTTTTGTTGATATTGATTTACATCAGCTGAGGCACTCTAGATCTTGTCCTGCAATTTGAGAGGCATTTGTCAGCAACTCCAAAGGCTTGAAGGTCTGAAGCCCTGATAATTTGGAGCTTTGCAAATTAAGTACAAAGACTCATTTTCAAAAGACAGTGCCACGTTCTCTGTGACATGGAGCTGTCAAAATGCATTTTAGGACTTACAGGTTGTTTTTCTGTGGTAGTAGTCATGACAAAAAAAATCTCTTTTGAAACTGTAGTGGTCACACTTGATCCACTTGATGGCGAAGTTATAGTGCTAAACCGAAGCAATGATAAACACAAGCTTGTTACACAAATGTAGTTTTCAGAAATTATTTTCTTCATTCAGTTCTGTTCATTCTGTTGGCAAGGCTGAGAATTATTGTGGATTATTACAACGTCTTATAGGATTGTTGTATTTTCCTACTGATGTATACAGGCGGAGGGGAAAAACACTAATTAGGGAAGTCCAGATGAAAAGAATAAAATAAATCATTGGAAAGTTTATGTCACCAGTTGTGTATCTCATCCTGGAGTACAGTATGAGGAGGCACTGGTGTTGTGTTGTTGTGGAAAACTAAGCTCTGCAAGAAAGCCCAGGGCTCCAACAAGAAACAAAATTCATAATTCAGTATCTGATAGGTACTGAGCTATTCAAGGATAGATTAAGATGATGAAATTTAAAAAACTAATTAAAAACAGAATTTAGATAATTCAGATGCAATTATGTTCTCTTATCACAATATTTGCTGCTGAAAATACTAATTTCTGAACACTGTGGGTAATGTTTCAATGTTCCCTAATACTTTTTTTTTCTCTGTTCAGGCACATAAGGAAGACAAGCCTCAGAAAGTGATGGAAGTGAATGGGCTTACGCCGGTGCCTCATTCCTACGACTATGATCTCATTGTCATTGGTGGAGGTTCAGGTGGTCTGGCAGCTGCCAAGGTATTAGGGGGAAAATACAGACTTATACTTTCCTTGTAAGTAGGTGAGGTATCTTTAACACTGTAAGGGCGTAATATTTCTGCCTGATCAGTGATATTTCTTTTGAAGTTAGTGCTAGTTATACAGTATTCTTTTCTTTATGTTCTGAAGAAGAAAAACATAAAAATGTCGTGGTATACTCCCTAATAGAATGAAACTTGGTCCCCACTAATGGAAGATGATGCTGCTGGAAAAGAGCAGGTAGATATCTTAGTAGTGTGTATTAGTAGTTGAATGAAAATTCAACTCATAAATGAAAAGGTTTTTAAAACATCAGCATACATCTAGAAGTACTGTCTCTTCAGAAATAGTTGTGTATCTTGTTTTAATTCTTGACAATGGAGGAGATTTTTTTTACTTGTGAGCTTATATAGTTGCATAAATGGAGATTTTTGCCTATACTCAAGCAGAGTTAAGGTCTTGCCCTTCATGTCTAGGGTCTGGTATTTTCTGCCTGTTGCCAGATAAATTATGGGGTTTGTTTAGGATAGTGCTTTTAGAAGCATATCTAGAATTAATTAAAAGAATCCACAGTGGTACAAAATATACCAGCTTTTAGAATTGTTATTATCCCAAATATTTGAAACTTGCTGAAATTTAATGTAAATTAGTAACTCTCCTTTACATCAGTAGTCAGGCACATTTTGTCTCTTTTGGCTGTGGTAGAATTAACTATTAAGAAGTGAATTGAGCATTCCTAGAAATAAAACTACTTTGTTGCTGAAGACCTGGAGCTGGATTATTCCTCTAAACAGAAGGCCTATTGTTCTTCAATAGTGAATCACAGAATCACAGAATAACTAGGTTGGAAGAGACCTCCAAGATTGAGTCCAACCCATGCCCTAACACCCCAACTAGACTATGGCACCAAGTGCCATGTCCAGTCTTTTTTTTAAACACATCCAGAGATGGTGACTCTACCACCTCCCCGGGCAGACCATTCCAGTACTTTATTATTTTTTCTGTGAAAAACTTTTTCCTAATGTCCAACCCATACCTTCCTTGTCGCAGCTTGAGACAGTGTCCTCTCGTTCTGTCAGCTGCTGCCTGAAGGAGGTCATTGAGGAGTGAAAGAAAATGAGGAGAAAATATTTCAGCATAGCATTGGATTCACACTGAACCTTGGTCAAGAAGTACTTCTGTTGTAATGGAAGTGTGGAGGGCTGAGTTGTGGATCATACATCTATAAGCTATTCTGGTAGTTTACTGTTTTCCTATCAATAGGGGCACTCTTGTCATGTCGTGGAATTGAAGATAAGATCTATAAAAATTCTGAGAACCACAAAGAGAAACAAACACTGATTTTCAGTGGAGGGGGACATTTTAGGACAGAATAGAGTAACAAGAGTAAAATGGAACTTGCAGTACTGCAAAAACAGTTTGCAGTAATAAAAAGCCAGCTGTTGAAGTTTCCATAAGGGGACTGGCTGCTATGTTGTATACATGTGCTATGTTGCAAAGCTACAGCAGTGATGTTTATTGCATCATTTTTCAGTTGTGGGACAGAAAAGGTGGTAGCTAGGAAGACAAATTGCCTTATTCCTTCAACTCAGTGGATAAGGTATATTGATTTTTAATGTTCTCAAATAGTTGTAGAGCAGAGCAGAAGATGGTAGATCAATAAAGTCAACATCACTATCAGTAGTAACGTGTGTATTTCAAATCAGTTTCATGAAGTGAAACTGTTTTACACACATAAACCTCTGACATATATAGATGGTTCAGGGGTTTTTTTAATGAATTAACAGTGCTTTAAAAAAATGAAAACAAAACAGAAAAAAACCCAGCTCCACAGCTCTAATACCAAGTTTCAGATATCTACACTCAAATTTGCAGCAGTTTAACTAGATTGGTTAAATGTATGCTTTTGACTATGACATGCAGCTTGGTGTGTGCATCTTCCTCTCAGTATTGTGCTCAGAGATTACTGTTTTGGAGGCATGTCTCCACAGTGAGTGCAAATGCTGCCAAGTTGACTTGGTGCAACCCAACCACAGACTCAGACCAAAGTCAGGCCCCTACTGTCAGTTCACACAGAACAGCTCGAGCCGTAATCAACCTTGCTGTGTTCATGGAGCACTGCACTGAGCTCAGTAAGGTCTGAAAGCCTAGGGGGCAGGTTTTGTGGCTGTGCAGGTCACTCTGCAGAAGTGGTTATATCTGTTTGTGATCTCTGCTGCGGTGGCGGTGCAGTGCTGTGCTGCACTATGTGAGCATATAGCTGAGTGTGAGCTTGGGAACCTGTGCATTCTACTCAGCTAACATAGGAAAGCTGTTTGGAGCAGTGTTTAAGAGTTGTCATTATAGAGAAGCTTTAATGACGTGTCTCAGTCCCTAAGCACCTTTGTGAGGAACTTTCTCAGAGGTGCTGCTAATGGATGGAAATTAGCTTCTTGGCCAACCTAGTTCTTTATTGGAAGTGGAAAGCCAGTACATCCATATTTTCCAAAGGTGTCTACAGACGGCGTTGTTTGAATTACAATTTGCATTTTGCATGAAGTAAGATATACATTTAAAATGGAAATTCTGATTGTCAACTATTTGGATTAACAAGTATTACTGGTAACATAATGCTGAAGGCTGTCCAACTCCTCCCAAACCAAACCCAAGGCCTTAGAGTCATATCCTGTGCCTATAGTTGTTGTTTCTTACATGTCTAAGAACTCGTTATGTGATGCTGCACAGTTGTGGTCACTCCAAGCAGCAAAGTTATTTTGCTACATCTCATTGGGGGGGAATCTGTCATTTGATATTTCTCAGCTATGTAGTGCTTACTTAAGTGTTTTTCCATAGTAGCAGTTACTGCTGTCAGTTTTAGCCTTTTTCTTAAAAAGCATGAAGGGAGCCATGGAATCAGTATAGAAATTTCAGTTCTCAGTGTCTTTTACAGACATTGATTATAGATTCGCTAATGAAACTTCTCAGGGGAAATACAGAGTCATAGGATCATTAAGTTTGGGAAAGACCTGCAAGATATCACGTCCAACCTTTGTGCAAGTACCACTAGGCCTACAAACCATATCACCAAGTGCCATGTCTACCTATTTTTTGAACACTTACAGGGATGATGACTCCACTGCTTCCCTGGGCAGCCTGTTCAATGCTTAACCACTCTTTGAGTGAAGAAATTTTTCCTAATATCCAACCTGAACCTCCCTTGGTGCAACTTAAGGTCATTTCCCCTTTTCCTGTCACTTGTTGCCTGGAAGAGGAGGTTGACTCTCACCTCACCACAAGTTTCTTTCAGGCAATTGTAGAGAGCAATAAGATTCCCCCTGAGCCTCCTATTCTCCAGATGAAACAACCCCAGCTCCTCAGTCACTCCACACAGGACTTATATTTGCATGTCCTGACAGTGAAGTAAACTTGCTGCAGGTCATGCAGCTTAAAAGAACAAGACCTGAGCCTGGCAACTACAGATTGTACTCAAAATCAGGTGTTCCCTTCTACTACAAGAAAAGAGTTTGGATAAGCACAGTTGTCATGTTGGCCATGTGACTGCTTATGTCATTGTGTGATGTGGTTTCAAACAAATGTTGGAGAAACTGTCTTTGAAGGGAAAACTGAATTAATTAGGAATTCATTAAGTATATTATAAGTAAATGGGCATGTTGGGAAATAGTCTGAACAAACTAATAGGATGGAGGAGAGAAGAGGAGGCTGGACTCCCAGAGTCTTCTGTATATCAGCTGGTGCTATACTGTTGTGTAGCAGGATGAATGTATCTTTTTTTCTCCTTTCATCTTCTTTTTACTAGTGAATGCACAGATGAATTCAGAAAATTAATGACTGTCTGTTCCTTTGAAAAGCATTCATTGTTACTTAATTAAAAGTCACAAAACCTTTCAGCAATGCATGATGTTGTCATCTACTCCAAATTTAACCTCTAATATTTAGATATGGGTCTTATTTAATTTGTTTTGCAGGAGGCTGCCAAATATGAAAAGAAAGTGATGGTAGTGGACTTTGTCGTGCCTACACCTCTGGGAAGCTCATGGGGTAAATTTTTCTTCATTGCAAACCTGTTATAAAGCAGCTTTACACAGAGACTCTTTTTCTCATCTTTGAGATCTGCCACACTGATGTGAAAACACATTCTGTTCCTTTTTCTCAGGTCTTGGGGGAACATGTGTAAATGTGGGCTGTATACCTAAAAAACTGATGCACCAGGCAGCTTTACTGGGACAAGCCTTGCAAGATTCACGCAAATTTGGATGGCAGTTTACAGAAGAAGGTAAAAAGGGACACTTATTTTCAGTTTTGTCATTTGTGTTGAAAATCCTGAGGTTGTTCTCACAATTAAGTTCTTGTTGCACTAAAGCATGTGCTGGCTTTAACAATGTAGGGGAAATTCAGAGAAATTACACATAAACTTAAGCACTTTTCAAGTTTAAAGCCATGGGGCTTATTGCCTTCCAGCTTCTGATGTGTTTATTAATAGATTCTGATCGTGTTAGTAATTGATGAGACTGTTGTGTGAATAAAAGCAGTAAGGTACTGCTCCATTTCTGAAACTACAGCATCATCTAAGGGAATACCTCAGAGTGTTCCCTGTTAGAAACTTCTTATAGATAGCAAACAAGGATTTCTTTTCCCTAAGTCTCTGTCACTACTATGTAAGAAGATGTATTTTGCTTTATAATAGCTCTAGTGTGCATGATTGTGATTTATTTAGGGTGTAATCCTGTAGTGGGGAACATCTCTGAGATGCATAGTCTTAATTTGTTAGCAATGTCTCCCACTCACAGCATCTGTCAATATAAAAGCATCAATAATGCACTAAGGCTACATTTTCCATTTTTTAAGTCTCATCAGTTCCACTGTGACCTCTCGTGTTGTCTATGCTGATTTAATTCTTTTGAGTTTCAGTAGAATTACCCTGGATTAAAAAAGGAGTAAGTCAAAGGTGGCTGGGTCATGAAAGAAATCTGTCTGAGAATGCAAGTTTTGCTATGGAAAAGGAAAAACTCAGACTGAAAAATTGAACCTTCCTCTTTTGTTTCTGACAGTCAAACACAACTGGATGACTATGACAGAATCTGTTCAGAATTACATTGGGTCACTGAACTGGGGCTATCGGGTTGCACTGAGAGACAAGAAGGTCACGTATGAGAACGCATATGGAGAGTTTGTTGGGCCACACACAATTAAGGTACTCCCCAGCCCTGTTTGCTGTGTCTTCCTGTAGTGCTTTCTGAATAGAGATGCTTTTCAAACAGAATAATTTTTCCTGTGATAGGACTGTGAAATACTCACTTTGGATTAATGCTTTATCTGCAGACAACTAACAAAAGAGGAGTTGAGAAGCTGTACACGGCTGAGAGATTTCTCATTGCCACTGGTGAACGACCACGCTACCCGGGTATACCCGGAGACAAGGAATACTGCATTAGCAGGTAAAAACAGGGAGGAACATGAAGTCATTCCTTGTGTGTAAAAGAAAGCGGTGAAGTGTGAGCAGGGATGTTTGGTTGCTGCTTTTCTTCCCTATGTAACTTTTTGCTAGGGGAAAGTAAGGGTAGGAGGATATCTATAGATGGATTTTAAGGTGCCAAAGCGGTGTCTAGTAGACACCACAGGACTATGAATGGTTGGCTCTGATGGTTCTCTTCCTGACTGATAACAGCAGTAACCAAGAGTACCTGAAGTCATGTGTGTGTTAGTCATAAAATTAATTCATCAGCTCTGCCCAGTTACCAGTATACTCTATTCCTCTCTATTCCTTAGGGTCTTTCAGTTCACATACTGAAGAGCACAGTCTGCTTGGAAGAAACATCTGTGCTCAGATATCGAGGAAAGTGGGATCAGCATAGCAGCTGATGTTAGGAAGTTGGTAGAAATTGTCTTCGTGCATTGGGGCAGTTTTGAAACTCAGCCTAATTTTTTTCCAGCTACTCAGAGAAGTTAATTGAACTTTTTGGAAAACTAATTTCAAACATCTGGTTAATTGATAAGGCTGAGCAATTCTAGCACCTTTTGACAAAAAAAAACCAAAAACAACAAACAAATAATATGCAGATGAAATGTGTTTTCATGTCAGAGTAACTTTTAAGTTATTTTTTTTAGAAACAGAGGTTGGAATTAAATGCTGGCAAACCTGTAGCAATGAAATAAATAATTGGTGTGATCCCTGTGAAATGAAAACACCATGTGGTATGTTTTCCTTCAAATAAATAGTAACAAAATTAAAGATAACAGATAATGTAGCCTGTAAAGTGGTGATTTAACATACCATTAAGGTGGAAGAGTCAGGAATTCCAGAGGTAAAGATTATTAGATTGAGGCTGTAATTCAATGCAATCTTCACTGAGTTCCTTGGGGGATACAAACTATGCTACAGCCTTTAATTACACAATCACATTTTATTCCACCATCCTGACAAAGAGACACTTATTTTAGATTTAAATCTTTGGAGAATTGCACTGCCAAACTGTCTCTGTTGAGCAAGTGTGGTGCCTCCAGGAGTCCCAGCTTCCTTAAGAAGCCCTAGTTTTATAGTCTAGGTCCAAAGTATGATAGAACTGGTAGCTTGAAGAAGCAGTTAGAAGAAATGGAAAGCAAGCAAAGAAACATGTTTTCCATAATTTTGTACTTCTGTCTCTGCCTGTTACTGTGGTTTGCATTAATGTGTTTTTTTGTATATATATATCTGGCACTGCATATAATCCTTTGGCAAAAGAATATTTTAGAGAAAAGAATAAGTCTTCAAGTAAGTGAAGATAGTACTTTTTTCTTAAAGCTGAACCCCTTCCTCTTTTATTTCTCAGGACCTAAAATTTGCAGCAAAATATTTGAAGCAATCTTCAGAGTGGGGAAAAAAACCAATCTACCTTTTAAAAAAAACTTGTCCTAAATTTCAGTTTAAAAAAACCCCCAGTATTTTTGTGATGATTCAAAGTTTTCATACTTTTTTTTTTGTGTATGTACATGTACTCCTAACTATAACTTTTTAATCTGTTGTGTACTGATTTTGCATGCCAGATGAACTTTCATATACTTAAGTAGGGTTTTTTTTAGTGAGGAGGAAAAAGAATAAAGTCCTATTCTTACAGAAGAAATTAGATAAATATAAAGCACAATACATTCTTCTGGCTGCCTTTAACTTCCTTTTCTTTTTCCCCTCTTTTTGTTTTCTCCTAGTGATGATCTTTTCTCTCTGCCTTACTGTCCAGGGAAAACCCTGGTTGTTGGAGCTTCCTATGTTGCCTTGGAATGTGCAGGATTTCTTGCAGGCCTGGGATTAGATGTCACTGTAATGGTGAGATCCATCCTCTTAAGAGGATTTGACCAGGATATGGCAAACAAAATTGGTGAATATATGGAAGAACATGGAGTCAACTTTATTAGGGAGTTTGTGCCAATCAAGGTAGGCTCAAAGTGGTATATGATTACAATTGACTGGGACATACCTATCATAATGTTTTAAGATGTAAATTATTTTAATGAATACAAATGTTGTATTCATTTGTATGCATTCAAATGTTTCCATACAGGGTCTACTATGATAGACAATGGGTTAATTTTTGTTTTCAACTAAGTCCAGTAATCTTAATTGAATTGAAAGGTACAATTTAATCTTAGTATTAAAATTTTGTAAGATTGCAAAATTCATTGTTTTGATCAACATTAAATGGGTTAGTATATGCTGCATCGAAAACTTTACACTTACTCATCCTGGTCCTGCAAATGTTGAATATACTTAAATTCAGCAATTGTCTTGAAATCTGTGAAATTTCTTTCAGACTTGTAATTAAGCAGATACATAATTTCCTGTAAGATCAGGGTCCCATGCCATCTCAAATGGTCATATTTTTCATTGCCAGTTCTCAAATTCTCAAGACAGCAAATACTGTTTATATGCCCAGGATCAGTGGACTATTTAGAAGAGTAAATGGGCTTTAGAAGTATCCATCTATATCCTTTACTTGTCAAGGCCTTGTTAAGGACTTGTATCCTTTACAAGTCCTTAAAAACTTGCTCAAATTCAAAACTTGCTGAATTCAGTAAGAATACTCATGCAGCTAATTATGCACGTGTGTAGGCAAATTCAGACTGAATTTGAATCAGATTAGGTAAGTTCTGGAGCTTTTCTAATGTCAACTTACTTTATCAAAGACTTCAGAGGGTGCTAACAGTATTTTTTTTCACAGTAGTTTAGTGCTTAATTATTCTGAAATAGGAAATCATATATTAAGTAATTTTCAATTTAGTGTTAAATTCAGTGAAGACCGTTCATTTTCACCTTTGGCAGTATCAAGAGCAGCTTTAAAAATGCTTTTCCCAGTTACTACTCTGTGGGTCTGACTCTCACAGGATGAGAGCTGTGAGAAGTTAAAATGGATGTTTAAAGCAACTTAGTTTTTGTGCATGTTTTCACTGCATAAATCTCATGCTGTATGAAAAGCAGGGATGATTATCTAGCTTTTGTTTCATACGTACGTATCTTTTCGTAAGCTCTAATGTGGGATGAGAAAGAAGGAAGCACCACATGTACCCTGTGAAGAGCAGTCCATCACCCTAGTCACAAAATGCACTTTTGTGTATTTTACACTGTCCCCTCACTACATGTCTTTGATTTCAATGGGAATAAAATATTTGTCCCTGTTTCTGGTCGAGAATACTCTCAACTTAAATTGCTGGATATATTTTTAGCAGGTTTTCTCATCTCTTTCAAACACTGTTTTTGAAGTTATGCATGTTGTGCTTATTAAAACCTTTTGTTGAGGTGTTTGAAGGCAGAAGATGAATTATTACAAACGATGCTGCCTTTGAACAGGAGCAATTTTGCACAGTGATCCTTTAAAGTTGGTGGGATACCACAGTATGCCTTTTAAAATTCAGAAAACAAAGGACAGGGGTAAAAACTTTGTTAGAAACTTTACTTTTTCTGTTTCTAAATACTAAACTTGAAGTAGGAACTAGGGCAGTGTTTGAAAAGTACCTTTTCATTTGCAGGATGAAATGTCCCAGAATTACGTTAAGTGTGGCACAATTACATGTCTCTTGTATGTACAGACATTGGAAGCAGTTGGGTCCTGCACCTTTTCTTGGGAGGGCAAGGGAAGGGCTGTAAGGACTGTAGCTGAGGATATCCAGTCCTTTCCTCACAGTCCAGTGAATATTGATGAGGACAAAGACCCACCTATAGAGCTTGAAATTCCATTCACTTCTTTAGTTGAGAGGAAAAAGTACTCAGAAAAGAATCAGTGGTATTGCTCTTTCTGCTGTATTGTTTTCTGGTATATTTGGGTGTTGGAGGATGGAAGGGGGGGTGTATTTTCAGTTTTGTTTTCTTCTATATAAAGGGTCATTTTTTTATTACTCTTAACAAAGAGCAAAATTGTGAAACTGAACTGCTTTACTTGAGAAAGAGTGTACACCTGGATCCATAGCTGAAACTAGGAATACTTATTTCAGCTGACTTTAGGAAACTGACGAGGCTTTTTTCTTAACCTGATGGTGCTTTTTCAGCCATTTAGAGTCAACTGCTGCCCTCTCCTGCAAGGCCATGGCAGCTTTGTATGTTGTGCTAAAGTCATTGAAACAGGGCAAGGGCTGCTCAGGGCTGGGCTATGACAGGGGCTTCCCATGGGTGGAAGGCATGATGGTTCTCTAGGAGCACTTGGGAGAAAATACCTGATGGTATTTCCAGGCTTATAAGAGTTTCCTTCCTCTTCATCTTCTCTGTCCCCCAGCAGTTCACATGGTGGGCTTGGACAACAACCTAGCTATCAGTAAACTTTTATAAACAGAAGTGAGGTTTTGTTCTGTTGATCTGAAGAATAAATGCATGGACAGAAACCAAAATGTTTAAATATGCAAGTAGAAATGTGAAGAATCTTTAAAACAAATGCTTAATTTTAGATCATGGTTAAAGCACTCTCAATGGTATGTGATAGGACAAATGCACATTTTTATATTTTTATTTGAAACTAAACCTTTTTTTTATCCCCTACCTCTCAATCTTTAAAATGTTGTAGGTTGAGCAGATTGAGGAAGGAACTCCTGGAAGATTGAAAGTTACAGCCAAGTCCACAACGGGGAACCAAATAATTGAAGGGGAATACAACACTGTGAGTCCTGTCTATATATATGAATAATGTGAAATAGCCTTCCATTTAATGCTGAGATTTTGTGAGCTGTTTTTATTCACACTAGATTTTTAAAATTATCATTATAATATGCTAATTACACACAATCAACACATAATTAATGTGAAAAAACGTTCCAAAATCCATGGCCATTGTGCCTTGCCAAATCACTTGCATGCTTTTAAAACCTGTTTCTTAGCTTAGGGATGTATATCAGCTCGGTCATGTGGAATCAGTTGCAAGATTGTTCCTCAGTGGGATATTTGTAATAAATGATAAGTCATGATTTGTAATAGCTTTCATAGTAACTAAGGCAGGTTTGTGTTTAGCATAAAGCAATAGTCTGTGCAATACTTAAACAAACAAGTGACCTGTTGACGCATCTTCCCCAAAACAACTAATGTCCCATGGCAAGTCAGGCAGGAAACTTCATTACACACTTAAAACAGTAAAACTGCAGTGTGCAGGTATGCCAGTGTATGTTTGATTGACTTCACACCTCACCCCACTCATATTCATAAGCCTTGATGCTGAAAGGGGAAAAAAAGGTTGTGAAAAGAGTATATGGAACTACACAGGATGCAAACAGACAGGCATTTGCCAGCCTGGGACTTAAGACTGCAAATACTATGTGCCAGTGACCTCGTTTGCCTGTATAGTACATCAGTCATCCTGTAACAAGAACATGCCTCAGTGCATCTGAGAGCAAATGTTATGAGAAAGTTTAATAATAACAACAGCACTGTTGCGAGTTTTGTAATACTGGAGTTTTTTCTGAGCCCGTATTAGTGAAAGCTTTTTAGCAAGCAAATCAATACCATCTTTTAATTAAGGAAACTTCTGATTTCTTATGGCTATGTCTTTCACTGAAGTACTGTCACTCCTCACAGAAGCTGTGAGCTGTGTATGATGTATTTTAAGACCTTCAGCTCTGAAGATCTGGTATGGTTGGTCTTCTCTAAGACTTGAAGCAGATCTCTGGTTCCCTTAGCACAGTTCTTAGTTGTCATATGAGAAGCATTATGTAGATAACTGGGCAATTGTCCAAGACTGCAAAGCACATAGCAGTTTTCCTCATGATAGCATAAGCTGGAACTGCATTTGCTTGTTAAGGTAGCAGAGTTGATAGGATGGGTAAGAATTTGTCCTGATTTGTCCATCATTCTGAATAAATGTTCAAACGAATAATATTCAACAAATAATACACCCTGTCAGTGACTTGACTAAGAGCCTATATAAGAGTTATATTTTATGATCAAAACAAATATTTTTTATGGTGTTTTTATTTCCTTAAGCATCTGGCTGTCTTTGCTGAAGAGCCCTTTCCTTATGGAACATTTTGAGGTGACCTGCTCTGTTAGGGGTATGACACAACACTTTGGTATAAAACTGTAAGAAAATAAAGAATCTGTCCCTAGCTGATTAGTTTAGAACACTCTTGGGGTATTTTTCTAGGGAAAGCTATTTGGCTATTTTTAATCTTAGCATTAAAACCTGTTATTGTTAGATCATGGTGGTGGCATGGCTTGTCTTGAATCTATGAATATACAATGGGTAACAAATGTATTCATCTTACTGTGACCAAGCCTTAGTATATAATTAAAATAATAGGAATATGCAATTTTGAAGTTTTAAAAACCCAGTAGCATGCATTGCTGTTTTGCAGGTGTTGCTAGCAATTGGAAGAGATCCATGCACAAGGAAAATCGGTTTGGACAAAGTTGGAGTGAATATCAATGAAAAGTAAGGACAGATGTCTCTATATCACTCGCTGCTTGTGTCTTGTAGTGTTGCAATGGTAGCGATGCATAGACATTCCAAAGCTTGGAGGAAAAATTTATCTCCTGTTTGCATACACTTGGATGGCAAACTCTGTAGCAGAAAACTGCATTTTCTCCCGTAGTAGTGCCACATTTGCTTTTTTTGATACTGAAATATCAATTCCTAATTGCTGGGAGTCAAAAGTGTCTTTTTCATTCTGTCTAGGTTCAGAGATCAGTCTCACCTTCTTGCAGTTACAGAGCTTTCTAGAATCTGTCAGTTGTTCCTTGTACTCTCTTATTCCTATCTCCTTGTTTTTGTCTCTCGCTTCTTTGGGCCAAAATCTGTTCATACAGGCTTTTAGTGCAGTGAGTTTTGTTTGTATTTTAGTGTTACTACTATAACATGCTACTATATGTTACTTTGAAAGACAAGGTCCAAGTCACATTCCTTAAACTCAAAGGCAGAGTTCTTGATGTGTTTTAGGTTTTGGAGGGGTGTATTTTTTGCCTTGGAGCAACTCTTGGGAACGGTCTGTCTCCTGTAGAGGAGTATTTAATGTAGTGAGACCGTTGCACCAGGAAGGGGTAACATTTTCAATATTGGTAACTAAAACAGCTTCAGGCATGGTGGGCCTCAAAGATCTTCCCTTTGAAGGAAAGACACAGGACCAAGAACTTGACCAGTGCAGGGTTCTTACATATGAATGCAGTGACTGATGTTGCCAAAGGGAACTGTTGTGATATTCCAAATAAGTGGAAATTTTGGTCCACTCAGAATTGACAGACGCATGTTGTCTTGTAGAACAGTACATGTCTTTCTGGTATCAGGACACCTAGTAGTAGCTTAATAGAATGAACTATAAATTTATTAGCATGAATTGTGTAATTGTTAATGAGCAAAATTGAGGAAGTTGGATTTTTAATATGGGAATAGCCACTGGTCTCTCATGTGACTGTTTGACTGTTTCTGTGCCTGTCTGATTAAGTTTCCCTGTTACATGGTTTTCCTGTGGTGATTACTGCATGATCTCATTTATTGATGAAGTAGGAAATATTAATAATTAAAAACTTCCATTAGCTCAGTACACTTACAGCTGTAAAGCTTGCTGGTGGTCCCTTAGGTCAAGCTGTCAGATGCCCTACCTATCTTTGTGTAGTAGCCTGAAGGATAAGTTTCTAGAAACTGCTTCAACCACTGGATGGAAATTTCAGTAGCGGAAAAATTCTTTTGTCCTACAACTGGAGTGGGAGAATATATCTTCCTGTCATTCCTGAAAGTTCCTGGTACACAGCCCAGCTGGTGGTAGAGGGTATTTGAGGAAAAGATTTGTGCCTCACCGATGATTTAGGAGACAAATTGCAATTTCACAGGCTGCCTCCTTATCCAGAGTGTGAATTCCTGTAGTTTTGGTCAAATTTGCGCTAGTTTACATTCTTGCCCAAGACTGTAAAATTGTGTATATGACTTCTGTCCCTCATACTTCACATACGTGTCTTTCTCTTTGTCTAACCCATGCAAGGTTATTTACACCTTCAGTCTTCACAGCAGAATAGTTAGATCTCTTTTCTTGTTAATTCCAATTGCAGAACAGGAAAAATTCCTGTCAATGATGAGGAGCAAACAAATGTGCCATATATCTATGCCGTTGGAGATATACTGCAAGACAAGCTGGAACTCACACCAGTGGCAATCCAGGCAGGAAGATTGTTAGTCCGGAGGCTTTATGCAGGGTCAACCACTAAGGTAAGGAAACAGTTGCCACAAAACATTGCCACTGCTCTGCTTCTAAGCACAGAGTGCAAGTCTACTTGTTTCTGGAAAACCCAGTAGAATTTTAAGGATTAGCTTTGATGATCATTTTCATTTTCCCCTGGCAAAGATATTACTGCAGATGTGTTCTGCTAATTGTGTAGGATAAAATTAATACCTTATGAATTAAGCAGTAGTCTCTTTTTTTTTCCTAATAAGAGAGTTTATTTTTCTCTCAGAGTATAATGATAATAAAATCAACAGAGTTCATTTAACTCGTTTGTAATTCTACTACCTTCCCTAAAATTCAGCAATCTTTCCCATCCTATTAAGTGCTTTAACTCTAATTCCTAGGCAGTTTAATAAACCTACCTATGGTCCCTAAATGGAGCGTAATAGGAGTTTGTGATGCTCTTAATTTTCAGTGTTATTTCCACTAATATTTCTCACTTATCATCTGTAATACACAATCCGAATTGTAATTGAATATGGACACAGTGGAAGATTGGATGTACCAATAACTCAGTACATATTTAGACCTGAGTAGTTGAATTACTTAACTCAGTATTTATGTTTCATAGTAATGCAATTGTGGGCTTCACCCACTTTGGTCATTCAAATGGGAATAACATGAGCACTCGTTTACACCTTATGTTTAAACCAGGAGGAAAGGAGAACTGTTAAAGAACTGTTATCCAGGCACCATTGATGTGAGTGCTTGTCTCACCTTCATAACCACAGGGCATGAGCATAAAGGTTTTTCTGTTTTAGAGCCTGCTGTACTCATATCAAGTTCAACTGTCAGCGAGATTTAGAGCTTGACTGAGTTGTTTATTTAATGCTGGCAGGTATTGTGGTAACAGAATCCTGAATCAGGGTGCAAAACTTTGCATTAGCCAGGCAAAGTTTAAGGAACTGTAGCAGAAGCCAGATTTTTTTTTCTTGCTGCAATACTATGGATATGTCTTAATTTACGTTTTATACCAGATAGCAGTTTCTTAAGGTGCAAAAATCCATATGCTGCAAAAGGAAGCATGATTTCATTCAGTAAATCCAAAAAATGAGTAACTACTTAAATGGGAATCTGGCTTACATAGATGTAACGAATCTGGAAAAGGTGATTGTATGAAACGTAATGAGGTGTTATGGATAGGTGGGGAAAGAATAGTAATCAGTGTCCTATTTGATCCCCAGTCACAAAGGAAATTAATTACACTTGAAATATCTACAAAATAAAATTACTAGAAATTAAATAGAGCTGACCAGCCTGCTATTCTGCTATGGCAGAATGACTAATTGGTGGATATGGGAAGAACAGTGAATGTTTGTTTACTTTGACTCTAGTAAAGACTTTTGACACTGTTTCCCATAACATTGTCATAGGCAAATGGATAAGTACAGGCTGGATAAGTGGGGAGTGAGGTGGATTGAAAACTGGCTGAACAGCTGGGTTTAAAGGGCTGTGACCAGCTGAAGGCAGTCACTGGTGGTGTGCCACAGGGTTGGATACTCAGCCTAGTACTGTTTAACATCTAAATTACTGGATCTGGATGATGTGACAGAGTGCACCCTCAGCAAGTTTGCAGGTACAACCAGTGTGTCACTCAGAGTAACCACGTCAGACTGGAGGAATGGGCTGATGGGGATGTCACAGAGTTCAGCAAGGAGAAGTGAAATGTCCTGCACCTGAGGAGGTGTAATCCCATGCATCAGCACAGGCTGGGGACTCAGCAGCTGGAAAGCAGCTGTTCAAAGACTCAGAGGGTCTGGAGGACGAGTTGTCTGAGCCAGCAACGTCCCCTCATGGCAAAGAAGACCAGGGGCATTCTGGGCTGCATCCTGCAGATGCATCCTGGCAGAGCATTGCCAGCAAGTAAAGGGAAGTGAACTTTTCTCTTCCAGTTGGTCTGGGTGGGACAGATTTGATTTTGTGTCCAGTTTTGGGCTCCCCAGTACAAGAAGGACAGGCCAAGTCCAGCAAAGGGCCATGACTATGATTAAGGGACTGGAGCATCTGACACAGGAGGGGAGACTGTGACATCTGGGAATTTAAATATCCTGCAGAAGAGATGGTTTGAGAGGCTCTTATATCAATGTGTGTTTATGCCATGTGGTAGTAAGTAAAAAAGATGGAGCCATACTCTTTTCAGTGGTATAAAGTGCAAGGGCAAGAAGCAATGGATTCGAACTGAAACACAGGAAAATTCCATTGGAACATAAGAAAAAACTACAGTGAGGGTGGTCAGGCCCAGAGGTTGCCCAGAGAGGAAACCTCTAGAACACTCTAAAGCTCCAGGTAGGGGTCAGTGTTTGCCTCTCATGGTACATGACTGGGCAGATGATAACAGCTGTAGTTCTGGCTGTCCCCCCAAATGGCTGTAATTCATGTCTTTGGTTCTTTGGCATTGCCTAGGCCACAGTTATGATTTTTGAATGTTGGTGGTGCCATTGCAGCATCCCCAACTAAAAATAGCATGCTTTATAGAAGTGTTGAACAGTCTCCTTTTTATTTCCAGTTTGATCTGTGATCTGGTACATTTTTAAAATGGGACATTGAATTTCCTTTTCCATTTAATCTATGCATACTAATGTTAGTGTGCTGTCTTTTTGTGCTTGCTCTAGTTAACACCTCTGGAATGGACAAACCCAAAACTATACCTTAATTTAAAACAATTTAGAAAAACACAAAAGGGCTTTCAGAATTGTGAATAATCCAGCCTTTCTTCCTGTGTTTCAGACTGCTATGTGCTGATTTTATTACTGATGTTGTGTGGGGTTTTTTATTTTGTTTTGAATGCCACACAGTGTGACTATGTGAATGTTCCAACCACTGTATTTACTCCTTTGGAATACGGAGCCTGTGGATACTCTGAAGAGACTGCAGTGGAGAAATTTGGAGAGGAAAACATTGAGGTAAATGCCTTAATTTCATCTGGTTTTCGGGTTTCCAATTTATAATTTAAAATAATGTTGAGAGTCAATTAAAACAGCATTCTGTGCTCTGATGTAAAGGCAGGAGGTGATTAGGTACATTTTATCTTCCTTGGCTGTTCCTAGACAGCCAAAAATAAAAATTTATAAAAACAGTTATAAAAATAATTCCCAATTCCAATAGCTCTAATTGCAGATATATTCTATTTTTGGCAACAGGGGCTTGAAGGTGGAATATTTGGTTTAAAAAGAAAAAGGGTTTCTTTGTGTCTGCAAATACTTAAGGATAAGTTAAAGCTGTGTATGGGCTGGAAGCACTATATTTGTTTTAATGTCAAAGTGGAGCTTTTTGTACCTACAGCATGGCAAATCCCTTGCCATGGAGATTTTTACTTTATAAAGCCAAATGTTATGCTCATTTTTCCTGTTTACTTTGACTATGCAAGGAGGTATGTGCTTAGGTTTACTCATGTGAGTAATCCCTTTTCATTCACTGGAATTGCTGGTCAAGAGTGAAATTAGACATATATAAACACTAAGGCTTATATATATATGCCTGAGGCTGTTCTTACAAAATACTGTACTGACCACATTACAGAAAGCATGAGGGGAGGGAATCTCACAGTAAACTGAACTTTTGTGTCCTGCAAATGTCACCTGAGGAGCATTATTTGGAGAAATAAACAGGAAAGTGGTGGTTCGTGAAGTTGAGAACTTGTCTCCCTCTTAGCTGACATTTTCTCAAATTGACTATGGGCAAAAAGAAGTAAATACAACTCAAAATGGCAGTGCATACCTGACCACAGGGAAAGGCTTAAATTCTTTTCTACCCATGAAGTTTGTGTATACCCCATCGAATTTTTTTTTATTGAGTGAAATTCTTGCTGTTATGTGTGAAACACTGAAGCCTTTGTTGTGAAAAATGCACGTTCGATTTTCAAAGCCATTTTTTAAAATGTGCATTCAGAAGCATTCGTGTTCTGGCTAAGTCCTCACTTAGTGGATTCTGGCCTCTTTATCATGTCACCTTATTGGCTTTTTTTTTCTGCAAGGCTCAGTAAGATTATTGAGCACATCTGTCATTGAGACTTGTTAAATTTCAGTTTCAGATAGCAACGCTTATAAATGCTTTGTAACCCCATTCATTTGGCAAAATGTCAAGCTGCCTCTCCTACTCTGTGAAGGAATATATTTTTACTGGAGTTCTGATCAGTTAAAAATTTATTTCAAATAGAAATCAGTTTGAGATTAGTTTATAATGGGAGCTGTTGGGAGTTCTGGATAGTCCTGTTCCTTGGAACACCTCATCATTTTGTAATGTATTTGCTATGCAGGTGGACAAGAAGCCTTACCTGCAATTCGGGATCTGTCCAGTTGGGAGAGACAGGAAAATGTGTTGGGTTTTAATGTACTTTCCATTTTGCAGTGATAATGTCATCTCTCCTAAGCCCAGGCTCTGAGACTCTTTCTTCCCTTTTTCTGCTCAGAGGAACATTTTTGCCTTCATTCCAGGTAGATCCAGAGACAGTACAGTCTTCTCTGAGGGAAGCTTGTGATTTCATAGTTTAATGAGAGCGTGGTGAATTGTGTCCTGGAATTGTAATATACTTATGGCTTCTCCATTTTTAATTATTGAATGACACTTGTTTTCTGGCATTCATCAGGGGGATAGAGCATCACCCTGATTTCAGATATTCCAAATATTACATATATAGCTCATTACTTAAAATAATCTGGCAGGTTTTGGAAGATTATGCTCTCTGCTTGGAAATTACACAAATCTTTTTTAACCTTTCTTCTATTTCCAGGTGTACCATAGTCATTTCTGGCCACTGGAGTGGACTGTGCCATCCAGAGACAACAACAAATGCTATGCAAAAATAATATGCAATATTCAAGATAACGTAAGTGCATCTTTCCTTCCAGGGAAAACAGTACCTAAATGTTCATCATAGGGACCACTGATGATACAACAGCTACAAATAGGTTATTTTTAACAAATTAAAATTAATTTAAATTTGTCTACCTTTTGAAATGTAGTAAATATTTATAATGATACAATATTTACAAAACCAACTCTTACTAAAATATAAAATTCTGCCATTGCTATTTTATATGTTACTTCTTCCATATATGTAGAAAGAGAAGATGTCTTAGATGTCTCTGAGACTGTTCATTAACTTTGAATCAATGCATGTAATAATGGTTAGGATTTTTAAGGGTTTATTCTCTCCTCCTCAAACTTGGACATTCTTTCCTGTGAAATTAGGGTCTCTCAGAAACCACAGTTTGTAACCTCTGCAAATCCACATATGTTTATAAAACTCTTGAGATTGTTCTAACAGGATAATTATCTTGCCTCCACTAATCTTATTTAGAGTGATAATGCCAGGATTATCCTTGGACTAGGATTAAATTTCCTAGCAATGAAAATGTACAGTACCTGCTGAAGCAAAAGCAAAATTACTAACTGGTTAAAAGAATTGGTGTGCCCATGTATGAATGATCACCATCTCTTTAATTGATGATTTGAATAATATGAATTATTATGAAGAGCAATATGCTGTTAAACTGTATTCCTGTTAAGATAGTGGCATAGCTGTCTGTCCTAAAAAAAAAAAGAATATTTACCTATGTTCTTTTTGCATTAGATACAGATTTATCTTCCTGCACTCTGTCTAAGCATCACATCACCATTTTGTAAAATTTGCAAACCTATCAGGTTTTTCCTATCTCCTCTTTCTGGAGGAGTTTGCACTAATGTGGAAGGTATCTTAGAACTCATGGTTATGTTCTAATCCAAAGTTACTTATGAAAATGAGAAGGCTTAATGGTGATTTAGAGTGTTTCAGTAATTTGTTTTCATTTCTTGTCCTGAAAATTTGGAACATGTTTAAACATCTAGAGGAAGAGTTTAAAGTTACCAGGGATTAAAAATAGTTCAGTAACTATTTAAAATTCCTATTTCCTTGGTTTCATTACCATGATTTTATTTTTATACATCCATATTTTTAAAGGAATATAAGGATAATTCCGTTTTACTTATTACCCAGTTATAACTTTTCTTGTTTAAATAAACCCTATGGTAAATCTCAGTCCTCAGAATGAAAGAATAATAATTTTTCAGTGTATTGAGTATCCACTATATCCAATATATGTGATATTTAGTGAGTAGAGCAGATAAATGTTGGTATCCAACTGGGCTACATCTGTGCTCAGCAAAATCTGATTAATTTCCTGAAGGCCAGTAAAGCCCATAGCAGTTGGCATGTACTAAAGGAGACTTGCTTTTCTTTAAGAAAAGCAGGTCAAATCAGTACAGCTTGTTCTGTTGAGTGTCTTCTGAGGACGTTTGTGCAGTCTGATGTATTTTGCAATTGAACAGTACTATAGGTATGGGAAGTGTCTTCCTTGTAACTGGAGGTTTGTTTTGCCAGTCTCTGGAGATATTATCTCCCAACATCCTGTACAAAAGCAACAAGAGTAGTCATCAGTTTTGTTGTAATATACTTGTTGCCACCAGTTGTGTCTGGTTAACCACAGCTTCAGCCCTTTCCTGTAAGCACCTGAAAATTCTTCAACAGATAAAGACCATGTAGCCACTTACCAGAGGCCCTGATGTTGGAAACCTTCATGCAGGGTGCTCATCTTTACTTAGGCAAGCGTTCTGTTGGAATGAGTGGAATAACTTGCCTGACTAAGATTTAAATTGATGTTTGCAATTCAGACACACATAATCCAGCATAGACCATGGGGTGTGTTGAATTTGTATGCTGTTGATGTAAACAGCATCCTGTACAAAATTTTGTAAGGAAGATGAATCCTGAGTTTCTAGTTGAATCTTTGCAGAGAGAGAACAAAACTGTACCAACTGTCTCCTGTCTATTGGTGTTAATAATTGTTCACATTCTAGAGGTTACATTAATTTGTGATATGTTTTGTGATCTGATTAAATTATGTACTCTGAGTAAGAAAACCTTACACATTGTCTAAAGAGAACTGAATGCATTATCTTTGGCATTTAGGAGAGAGTCATTGGCTTCCATGTCCTTGGTCCAAATGCTGGAGAAGTCACCCAAGGGTTTGCAGCTGCTGTGAAATGTGGGATGACAAAAGAACAGCTGGACAGCACTGTGGGAATTCATCCTGTCTGTGCAGAGGTTTGTATTTGAAGTCATCTCATAGCCCAGCTTTCATG
The DNA here is from genome assembly GCA_013390005.1 of Calyptomena viridis. Taxonomy (NCBI): domain Eukaryota; kingdom Metazoa; phylum Chordata; class Aves; order Passeriformes; family Eurylaimidae; genus Calyptomena; species Calyptomena viridis. Next base: position 549,932 of record WEIV01020555.1, read on the forward strand.
GCATTCTAGAATAAGGCGTTGGAAATCTGAATTAAAGACCTCTGAATTTGGAGGAAACAACAGAAAATTATCTGGTTTTAATATTTAGAATTCTAACATTTACGTTTAATCTGGGATATTTTTTTTTTTTTTTGAGTGTGTTCATTTGTGAAAAGTTTATGATCTCCCTTAATCCAGTACTCTCTCTACTGGGAGGTACAGAATTTTTCTCCCACTCAAGATTATGAAGGCTTTATTCTGTAGGCCTTCAATTCATGAGGCCACACAAACATTTCTTCTGTTTGTGTTGCTGTCTCTCTGTAATGAAGAGCTCGGTTTTCTCTAGCAGATGTGGAACAGCTCCTCCCAGATGTAAATCAGAGATGCTCCATTGATTTTAGTAGTGTTAGGACCAGTTTATATTAGCTGAGGGTCCCTTGCAAACTTGTTCATGACCTGTTGTTTGTGTAGAATCTCTGTTTGCAGCTGCCTGTGTTAGCTACAAAGTGTAGTAAGGGTGCACCAGGAGGCTGCTCTGCAGAAGTGACATCCACCTCTCTTGTGTTTCCAAAGTGCTACACTTTAAGCAATATGAACTCCATTAATTGGGCTGCTAGCAATCTGAATCATCTTCAAAGCATCCACAGTATATATTCTGTTCTTCTCTGTAGTGTCATCAGGTGGCATTCTTGGAAGTCCTTGAAGAGGAGTAGCATGTCCTTATCTTACCGGGGCCCTGTGGAGGGGGATCTCTGAGGGAGGCATTAAAACCTGTGAACTCAAGTGGGATATTAGCATATGTGGTGTGAAGAGAGGATGATAGTCATAATTTATTCTGGACATCTGAGCTGCTAAAATTGAAACTGAATAGAATGATGATTAGACATAATTCAGGGAGGTAATTTCAGATAATCATATTTGTTTGAGTGGGGGAGGAAGAAATTGGCTCAGGAGAAATATGCTATTTAAAAGCTCCAGGGAACAGCGATCATTTCTAGTGACAGTCTTCAAAAGGTTTTTTTATGCTTTTGCTTAATTTAATCTCTTGAGCAGTAAACAAAAATCAAAGTACAAGATGGCAGTCTTTAATTAAAAAAATGCTTAAAAATCGTTTGAAATTTGTGAGGAATGAGCATATCTGGATGAATAGAATGATGGATAATACTGGTGTTACTTTTAACTTACATCCATGTAAAAGTTAAGGAAAATGAAGTCTGATTTGAGCAGGGTGGGGCAGTGTTACAGGGTCAAATGCTGACATCTTCACTGGCACTAGTACTGATTCATTGCTGAGTCTTATGTGAAACATGGTATTATTCCACTTGAAGAAGACCTTAAGATTGAGAGTCTTAAGGCTTAGAAATTAGAGCCAGGTTTCACTTCTCTTATTTGAGCAGCATTTTATTCTGCAGAAAACATGAGTTCAGAATGGAATTTCTTGCAAAGCAAAGTCCAAGTAAATGTAGAGATGTTAGGACAGAGGATTGTATCTCAGCCTTGCCTGTACTGCTTGAAGTACAGGCGAGTATAATGGAGCATCTGAAAAAGATGTTCTTAGAGGTAGCTAGTGATGGCTTTCCAGCCATTGGATCTAAGGTTTTGTCTTCACTTAAATAACAAAAAAATTCTGTCCAAAACCTCATGTTTTCGATAATTATCAAATGACTCCCAGTTGATTTACTAGCATTAGGGAGCTATGTGGTCCCCTTGTACACCTGAAGCTTGCAGTCAGGCCAGGAAGAAAGCAGATAAATTTTGCACTTTTTAATCTTGGTCTTTTAAAGTGAAATAACAATAAATGAAGATTCCTGTATGTTTTTGGTCTGTGGATCAGAAATAAAGAGTTCAAAACCCTGTCTCAAGCAATGCACTATAGTTTAAATATATTGCTGGTCTGCCATATATACTAGACATGCGTTTGTCTTCCTGATTTGTGCATAATGCTTTGTGTGCTTATAGAAAATGGAAGAGGTTTATCATTTATTAATGTTGTTCTCTGAAGAGCTGCTAGCAGCCTTAATGCAGCAAAGCTTCTACTTAGAGAAATGTAGGGCTTTCTGATCTCCATTATCTTCAGATACTTCAGTGTTATTTGCATAACTGAAATGTGTATGTACTTTATTCTATGCTAAGTTTATTCTTCCTGAGAGATGGCTTTGATGATAGCTAATTATTGCAACTTTGAAGCATTTAGATAGCAGTGGGTTTGATTTCCTTTTTTTCCTTTCTATATTATATCTATGCAAAACTATGCAATTATTTGCATAGTAAAGTTCTAACGTTAAATAAGTTTTTGTAGAATTTTTCTTCCTGAATTTTGATATCTGTTAATTTTACAATAATTATTTTCGAATATGTTGTTTTCTTCAATGTGACTTGAAAGCAGTAAAGATTGGAATTTTTCAAACTAGTTTTACTGAGTGTTTCATAGCTGTTGTCGAGAGGATACAGATCCCAGACATAGTACTTATATCAGCAATCAGTTCCACATTTCTATAATGTCTAGAAAGGCACAAAGACAAAATTTATGTTCTTTCCAATGCCATGACCTTAGGTTAACTTCATTTTCCCAAGCAAAGAAGTTATCTTTGAGCCATGAAGACACTTATTCATTTGGTATACAGACCAGTATATTATAACTGAGCTCATTCCCACAGAGGTGGTATAAAGCCACGTGGCTTCCTTAATTCATTCTTTTTCACTGTAAAAGGAAGACCATAAGGAGAATGAAGAGAACAAAGGTTATTTGTGTGTACGTGTGCTTTTTAGTGTCAAGGATTTTAAATGCATGATTTTCATTATTACTTTATTACTTTTTTAGAAATAGCTGTGGTTTTGAGCATCACGTCCAAGTTAATCTTCCAGAAAAAAAAAAAAAAAAAAAAGATGAATTTTAGCCTATTAAGAGTCTTCTTTTTTTCTTTCTCTTAAGGTATTCACCACACTGTCTGTGACTAAACGTTCTGGTGAAAGCATCCTTGTGAGTGGCTGCTGAGGTTAAAGAGCCCCATTCGTGTTATTGCCAGAGACTGACTTTCATCACAGTGTCTGACTTGTGCAATTCAGAGGAAGGGTTTTGGGAGAAATCATCTTCAGACACCTGCAGAAGTGTGTAAGCTAAACCTGGACATTCCATCATCCTAAGAAGAAGAGCACTGTGGAAGTTGGTCACTTGTGGTGATTGGCTGGCAATTAACAATGCAATGGGAATATTGACTGTTGAGCTGGTGGTTAGCAGAGCATTTAATTAATGCTTTCATGAAGTCATAGCCTGAAGCCTGCATTGTCTGGTGGGCAGTGATGGAAGAACTGCTAGCACAGCTGGACAACAACTGTTTTGGTTTGGGGGTTTTTTCTTCTCTAGTTTCTTTCCTGAACATTCCTTTCTACTGCTTTCCAGAAAAATCCCCACAAGTTCAGATAACTGTATCAGATAACCTTGTGTGGTTATGACACAGCAATTGCAAGGTCTCCTCATGAGCAGCCTATGGAGGGGAAGTTGTATCTTACATGTTTGATCGAGAGGGGAAAAAATAGCCTTGGAAAAAATTTAGGACCATCTAAACCAGCATATTTATTGCCTTCCAAACTGACTCCGTTGTGACTTTTTATCTAGAGAGCCTTGTTTGTGAAAACATTCTTCTTAATAAGAAAGGAAAATACTTTTTATTAAGGCCTTTTTAGACAGAAAGTTGTTGGGTTTTTTTCCTGGAATTAACAGTGGTACATGTAACACAGATGTGATGATCTTAGCTTTTCTTGAAGCTTATGTGATTATAATTAATCCAATTTGGAACTGGTGGAATTCCAGTGTTCAGTGAATTATGCTTCCAAGAAGTCTGTGCAACTGTATTAAAATTGAGTGAATTCCTTCCTCTGTAGGTGAGCTGTCATAAGCTGCACTGTTTCAGGTCTAAATTGGCTTCTTCAAATACAACAGCATTGAGACTTTCCCTGAGATTAGTGGGACTGTAAAATAAAAAAAAAAAAAACACCAAACCGACATCCTGTAAAACAACCAACTAAACAAACCTCCACTCAAACTCCAAAAACCACTAATGAAAAATTTGTTATGTATATAAGGCCTAAAAGTTGTATTTAGTTCCATCTATGTTTTGTTTTATATTTAATTAAGGAAACAATGCTTTTAAAACAGAGGTTTCCATGGAAAATATCAGATTCTTGAATATCCCTCCTGTATTGGGTAAACTACATTAACATTTGTCAAAAAGGGAAAAAATGCGTTTTTTAATGGAAGTGTTTTTTTCATTTTCCTCTCTTTTAATAGAAAGGTTCGGATTACTTTTATTAAATGGTTCTCAGGAGTTAAGTAGTGTGGTGTGAATAGGCAGTGAATTCTCCAGGCCTCTGGGCACAATGTCTAAGTCTAAGGTCTAAGTTCCTACCTGGTAACAAATCCGTGTATTTCTACTGAGATTTCGAAAATAGTATTGTAAGTTATTTTTATAAACTCATACGTAACTGAAGAATTTTTAAACATGTTTTGTATGGTTTCTAGAATTGTCTGTGGTGGTATTTTTCTGGCCAGTTTATTAAATAAATTGAGTATTTGCACAAGCAGATGCCAACATGCCGACTGTTTTTCTAAAGGCCAGAAGAGGGCACTGTGATAAACCCAGCTTGGTTTGCGTCTATCTTCGAATTTTGAAGGTAGATATTTCTCTGAAAAACAGGGTCTGAGGCTGTTTCATGTGCAATTTTTTTGCATGTCAAGCATTTAAGAAGGACATATTTAAAATAAAAAATTATTTAGGAATCAAATCTTTCCCTAGTTGCCATCTGTGTAACTTCTGAAAGCCCAGGAGTGCAGGTTCCTGAGCTGCTGGGCAGTGTAGCTCCTTGTATTTAAGCAGCATTTTTGGTCAGGCCTGTAGGAAAGTCAGATCCTGGAGATATGGATCCTTTATTTCCTGGAGGGGGAATAAAGACGTGAGCTTGACTTTGTAAGGTTGGACCCATATGTTATCTAGTGCTATGGGTCATGTCATCATTAATGATGCATGTTTCTACACTAGTGACTTATAAATCAATAGCTGTTGGGTTTACTTCTATTTTTATTTTAAATTGAAAATTGTGAGACTTTTTTTGGTAGGACTTTTTCTTTTATTTCTCTGTAAGGAAAACATTTTCAGGTGTCTATTTGTGTCATCTGTGCACAATGGTAGAGATATATAATGTGTTCTCACATTTATTAAATGCAAAAGTGAAGTATTTAATGTTTTTATCAAATTAAACATATATTGAGTAATGCATGCTTTGGAACACACAATAGAAAATTTAATAATTTAAATGGTATTTATGTTCTGCTCATATTTATTAGTTATTAAAATCTTTTGATACTCTGGTTTACCCAAGTGTAAGGGAGAATCATCCTAAGACACTACAGATACAAATGCTGACAGCAAATTTCACAAACTTTAACAGGGAACTAGTTGAGTTTCACCGACAGCTCCCAGAATTACTCTTTTTTCCTTTTAGTTTTTTAAGCTCCCCTGACCCAGCTCTTCGTTCCCCTTTTACAGCTCTGCACATCCTGTGAGTTGCATAAACGATCCTAACTTTCCTGTAAGTCTTGTATTCCAGCTTGCATCCTGCCTTGCCTCCTTCAAGACCTGCTGCCTGCCCAGATCCCCAATGCAGGAGGGTCTCTTCTAGAGCCATAGGATGGGGCAGGACCCATGTTGGACGAGGTGGATTTCTAGAAGATGTCATGAATGCTGGAGGTTTCTCGACAGGGTGGGTGTCTTCATGATAGAGTAGGTGCCTTGTGGGAAGACCTTGCACTCACAAATCCTGCTGATGATCCTGTTTCTGGCTGTGGCACTGTGACACATCCCTTGCTCTACGATGCCACATGGCAGCAGATGGATGGCTGCAGGAGAAAAGCCATGGCTCTGTGCTGCTGGAGCATGCCATGCCAATGCAAGGGTGTGAAGAAGGGGCCAGATGGCTGAATATTTTATGTAAGACTCAATAGACACCTTTCAGGTCAAAATATGGTATAAATGTTTTTCTTAAATGTCAGTTCTGCACAGAGTGTAGTTTTGGAAGCCGTTTTCTGATTGCTCACTTGTCCTCTGCACGTGGGATGGTGAGTAGCTTGGCCTCCAGATAGAAATTAAATCTGAAAAAACCCCAAACAACCAAACACCAAATAAAAACAAAACAAAAAAAAAAAAAAAAAAAAAAACAAACAAAAAAAAACACAAACCGTAAGAAAAAGCTACCCAGGGAATCTGCCTCACCACTGGCCTCTGTTCTGCATGTACAAAACAGAAAAGGTTCCTGAAATATTTCCATCCTGGAGGCACCATCTGTGCCAGCTGGGGGTTTTGGTCTGGGGGCTGCTGGTAGGGAGGTGGGAGTGTAGCGGCTTTGGCCTCCATCAGGGAGGGTGGGAAGGCATTGTGTGGGGTCATGGTGTGAGTTGGGGAGGGTCCTCAGTGGGGAAAGGTGAAGGCACAGTGCATGACAGCAGCTGCAATGCCTTCTGTGAGGGGTGCCAGGGTGGGGGATGGCTGAGAGTGCTTCCAAGAGTCCACACAGCCTGGGAAATGCAGGAGGGCCTCTGCAGTGACGGGCTGCCTTTCAGCTGGGCCCATCCTGCAGGGCTTGTGGGAGCCTACAGATTGAACCACATGTTCTGCTGGGATGTTGTGACCAAATCCAAAGGTGGCTCCAGAAGGTGTTTGTTGCTGAAGGGTGAGGAATGCAGCTGGATGTTTTCACTGAGAGGCTCCCTTCCCTCCCCTTCCTATGCTGGGTGAAAGCTGCCTTGGTCTCAGGGGTGAAGGGATGGTTTTATTCTGAGGGACTGTGAGGACTCAGGATGGGGTGTTTTGGAAGTGGCATGGGCAGACATCTGATCCTGAGGATGTTCTGCCACTGCCTAGAGGAATGGCCACCCCTGTCAAGGCAAAGTGCCTCCACCATGGGCTCATGTGCCTCACTCAGCCCCATATGACGAGGGTCTGGCTTGCTCATAAGGGTCACCTTGCTGTGGAGACTGTGTGCCAGGGGATGCTAGATGCTGCCAGTGGGTGAGTCACACGCCTGGGGGGAGCAGCTGCATCTGCTGCAGGGACCTGGGGAGTCACCAGGCCACGGGAACTCACTTCCCCCTCCATGGTCCCTTTTTTTCATCCCTCTCACTCTGCTCCTATGCTCCAGCCAAAGCTCTTCTTGGTTGTTGCAGTTTTTGTGTTGAAGAAAAATCGTATGTTTGTTTTCCTTTTATTTGCCAAATGCTCCTGACCTATGTTCTGTTGTGCAGAATTTGATTTAACACATATGATTTCTTTTCCATTCAATTGTCCTTTTAATCTGTCTTTTTTAGAAACTGGAAATCTTCCTAGTTGCAGACTAGTCTCAGTGAGTTCTCCCACTGCATTTTCACATCTTAAAATCATGAAATAAACTGACACACAGGGTATATCAGGTATATATTGGGACAGAGGGGTGAAGGCTTTCCTTTCCTCTAGTAAAACTACATGACTGGCCTTGCTCAGGAGCATTGGTGACTCCTGACCTGCCCCATCACGTTGGCTGACTATCAGGTGCCTGTAAGGGAAGTTTTTCTGCCGGGAAGGTCATGCTGTGGCCAGACCCCTCGAGGGAGCCCATTCCCTGCTGCAGCTGGCCATCATGAGCCCTGAAAATATCCATCCCCCTCTTTAGATGGTAAGAGAAGCCAACTTAGGCACATAGTGACAAATCTGCAGCTAAAACCTAGATTCTTCTTTCCTCTGTATAACTCATCTCTGCAAGCAATTCTTTTTTTTTTGAAAATAGGTTTTACCCTAGGTTAGGAACAGAGTAAATCGAGCTCTGCCTATGGCTTGCTTTCAAAAACGAATGGTAACACATTTAGCCTAAAGATCTGCTTTCTCTTTTAATGTCAGTGTAAATTGACAGGCAATATCACCCATAAGGAGAAGTGCACATATGCTGTGTGACATGATGTGAGGCAAGCAAAAGTAGTGACTTGCATTTGGGTGTGACCCAGAGTTCCTTTTCCTGTGCTGAAACTTCTGCACCATTATATATATATAATATATAAATATATATACATACACTGGGACTCTGGGAGGGCAACTCAAGGTGTCTGCAGACAAATTTTCCTTTGGGTGTGTCATAGTTACAGGGGCTGGGACTGGTTTATCACTATGAGGGTATAACCAAAAACCGTGTATTCTGTACCCTCTCTGTCATTCCTGATGGGCTGTTAATGATAAATCATTTGGTAACAGCTGCCCAGAGCACACTTCACACCTCAGGCCACAATAAGTAAGGAAAGAGATCCAGGGAGACATTAACACCTCCACACCCAGCTGGAGGGTCCTCCCTGCTAACGGGCCCAGCTGCACTGACACAATAGGCACTTACAACGGCCCACAGCATCAAAGGATCCAAAATATCCCAGGGCTCACAGAGATAAAACAACCATTGTGAACTCCCTGCCCTGGGGGAGGT
>WEIV01020555.1:558968-597980 GCA_013390005.1 Calyptomena viridis
TCTTTCCTCTGTATACCTCATCTCTGAAAGCAATTTTTTTTTTTTTTTTTTTTGAAAATAGGTTTTACCCTAGGTTAGGAACAGAGTAAATCGAGCTCTGCCTATGGCTTGCTTTCAAAAACGAATGGTAACACATTTAGCCTAAAGATCTGCTTTCTCTTTTAATGTCAGTGTAAATTGACAGGCAATATCACCCACAAGGAGAAGTGTGCATATGCTGTGTGACATGATGTGAGGCAAGCAAAAGTAGTGACTTGCATTTGGGTGTGACCCAGAGTTCCTTTTCCTGTGCTGAAACTTCTGCACCATTATATATATATAATATATAAATATATATACATACACTGGGACTCTGGGAGGGCAACTCAAGGTGTCTGCAGACAAATTTTCCTTTGGGTGTGTCATAGTTACAGGGGCTGGGACTGGTTTATCACTATGAGGGTATAACCAAAAACCGTGTATTCTGTACCCTCTCTGTCATTCCTGATGGGCTGTTAATGATAAATCATTTGGTAACAGCTGCCCAGAGCACACTTCACACCTCAGGCCACAATAAGTAAGGAAAGAGATCCAGGGAGACATTAACACCTCCACACCCAGCTGGAGGGTCCTCCCTGCTAATGGGCCCAGCTGCACTGACACAATAGGCACTTACAACGGCCCACAGCATCAAAGGATCCAAAATATCCCAGGGCTCACAGAGATAAAACAACCATTGTGAACTCCCTGCCCTGGGGGAGGTACTGGGCATTCCCACCTGAACCTGGGGATAATCTCTGGGGTTTGGGACTGGGGACCACCTCATTGGACCCAGGGGGAAAACAGAGCTCCAACAGGACTGCCACTCTTGAGGAGACTGCTACCATTTCTTCAACAGAACTGCTGTCTTCAACAGGACCATCACCCCAACTACCAGGTTTTTTCCTTTCCTTCTGCTCTGCACCCAGGGGCACCTGGTGCAGGGGGCTCACGAGCACCGTGCTGTTCATGTCACAGGGGGGCTGGGCTGTACTTTGTTCTTGTGGGTCAAAGTGTTTTTGTTATCTTGCATCATTGTATGTATTGTGATCTTTTTTAGTAAAATTGTAGCTCTGACTTGTGGTCTCTCCAAATTGGGTTCATTTCTCCAGCTGGTTTACTTTTAAACCAGCACAGGGTGACATTTTGGGGTTGCTGCATCATAGAAGGAAGGAAGATGCAGAGAGAGAAACTGCATGACAAGCAAACACTGTTTAGTGCTGTAGCACTAAACTGTTTAGTGCAGTATAGCCATCTTTTGTGAGGAGCCTCATGGACACACCACCACCAGCACATCTGAAAATAAAAGCTTATGACTTGTGTTACCTTCCTCTGGGGTGCAGGGGGGCCACAATGGAGGTGTGTGTGGCAGAGGGCATGGCAAATCAGCAGTGGCAGGGGCAAGGGGGGATGCAGAGAGACTCACACCATCCTTGTTTATGTTTTTCCTGGCTCTGCGAGCACTGTTTCTTCCTTAGCTCTACAGCTGCTAAAAATAACCATGTAAAATTAATGGCTTATGTTTGCTTTAGACTGTTAAACTTGCATTGGTCACTCCAACACGGCATGCCAAAACTGCTGCTTATCACACATTTAAGGCTTAAGTGAGATTCCTTGAGGTTTCATTTTGGTAGCTGAAGTCAGATGAGTAATACTGATTGTGCAAGCATTTGCTTTTTCTTAGGGCAGGGTCGCCTACAACCCAGGAAGAGTAGAAATGAACCCATGTCTGAGATGAGTAGTTTTCCTGAAGACTTCAGCACTGGACTTATGGGTTATTTCTGGAGGACATTTAGTGGGCAGAACCTGTACCAGGGCTAGGACAGGTGAAGGCAGCATGTTGAGCCTATTTCTACAGAAAACCTCAGGTCATGAGCACTGAGCAACTCACTGCAGGGCCAGAAGAGGAAGTGAAGCAGTGATGCTGCAAACCCTTTTAAATGTGTTATTTTAATAAATCTGACAGATAAGTATGAGCCTATGTTTATTTCTCTGCTATCTGAAGTACCATGTTAAAACAATGGAAAATGTATGTGAGCCAGGGCTCTGTGCTCAGGCAGCTATTAGGCTCATTTTAACGCCTGGGGTCAATTAAAGCACAATCATTAGGCTGGGACACTCAGTGGGAAGTATGTTGGGGTGTGTGCACACATGCCTTTCAATTTAGGAAGATAAAAAAGAAAAAGGTGTGTAAGAGTTAGAATCTGACTGCACTAGGAACGTGTACTCGAACCATCAGCTGGGTGTGCTGTGAAGTACCTTTGAAAGTAAAGTCGTGGTGGAAATCAAAGCAGCCTGAAAATAACACTGGTGGTGAAGTTGCCATAAAGCACCTTAAAGTAAAGCCTCTGTTTTAGACATGTTGCCTCCTACAATTTAGAAGAAAAGCAATGTGCTCAGGAAATGTGAGGTGCTGGCTTTCAGAACAAGAGACATAGTACCAACTCCTATTCACATGTTGCAGAGCTTTACACTGTGAGTTGATACGTATTTACTTTGGCTTTAATCTGCTTCTCTTTATTCTCCCTTTGTTTCCTTAGTACGTTTCTGATGTTTTAGACTTGTCCTAAGGAGTTCTTCTAGCACATGTTTTTAGCAGTCCTAAAATCATAAAACTTGTGGGAAGGGCAAATAAAGAGCAATGATTCACCATTTCTCACAATACAAGAGCTATAGCTGCAGCAGTGAAGGAAGGCTGGGTTTTCTGCAATACACAACTAAATGCAAGTCACTGTCATGGGATGCTATAGTATAAAAATACACCTATATTGAAAAAGATTAATGGTATGCACACAGAGTTGGAGGTTATTAAATTAATCACCTGACTGTAGTTTGTGCTGCAGGATGCCCTTAAACCACTAAGTGATGGAAGCTTGGAAGAAATCCTGAGGGAGACACCACTGTACATTCAGTGTGGGTTTTCTTATATAACCTTTAACCAATCGTCTCATCCTGGGAGATGGACTATCACATTAAAGGGACCTATGGCATAGGCTCTTCCTTTGCCAAAGAAAATTCCCCTCCTTGGGTTCTGGTTCGTTCAAGCCTCACAAAATGGATTTGTAATTCCTTCATCTTCTTGAAGTTCAAAACTTTCCTGTCTCGAAGCTTTCCACTCACAGGTTCTGCCACACTCTCTGCCCAGGGAATGACTTGGAGGGAGGGTGATGTGAAGGCTATACCAGGAAGGTTTCTACTTAGGCACCTCCAGTCTACTCAGACCTTTGCATTCCTCAGACAGCATCTACACTTGACACTTCCTAGGGTCAGCATTGAACTTCCTGAGCTGTGGCATTGCCATGGGAGAGCCCACCTTTCACTCTCTCTCAGCCGAACCACTACTGTGCCTTTTAGATTCTGAGTGGCCTGAAGCAATAAGGGATGAACTTAAATTAAATGCATGCAAATAGTACACGTTTTAATTAAATATCCTCCCAGTATTTTTTTGAACTCAATTGGTTTAAATGACATTTTTCACTAAACCTCTGCAGCAATGAAGCATTTTTTAGTGAAGTGGTTCGCCCTGCAGTTTATGCACAAGGCATTTTGTTTCCATTTTGGAGTGTTTCTAGTGCTGTGCAGATGTTGCAAGGTGCATTTGTATGTCATTTAAAGAGCATTCAGTTTTCCAGTGGTGCCATGAGCTAAACTGATGTCTCTGGCATGCAAAAATGACATTCTCTGTCTAAGATCTTTCAGCCAAGAGAGTTGTAACGTTGCTTCTGTATGTGGATGGTTTTGTGTAGCTATTGGGGAGTCCCTTTTGTGTCTGCCCTGGTTGACAACACCAAGCACTGGACACAGAAGGATTATAATAATTGTTTCTGGAGGGTGATTTGTACTCAGTTACCTTCTGAGCTCACTGCCAATGTGATTTTATGGAGAAAGGAGCTCTCCTCAGCTGGCCCTGCATTCATCTATATGAATGTATCTGGTGGGTTTTCTTTTCAGACCTTCTCCCCCTCTTTCCTAAAAGAGGAAAAAGCACACGCACGCACAAAAAAAAAAAAAGTATCAAAAGCAAAAAACAGAAATTGTTAATAAGGAGCTATGTTCTGTCCTGTTTTCCCCTCCCCTGGGATAATTGTCTGAGGTCTGACATGGCTCATCAAGCAGCAAGATGAGCAGTAGAGGAAATGATGGAGTGGGAGAAAAAAGAATAGGGTCAGCCCTTTTGATGACAGAACTATTCTACCACATCAGCTTGACCCATCTCACCTCCAGTGAAGGCAAAATCCAAGGTCTAATGCCTGTGGAGTGGGAACATTCTCCACCTTGACTGGTGAATTTCCAGTACATCCCCATGTAATTTTAGTTTTAAGGAATATTTTCTGTCTTTCCATTCATAGTTGTTTGGAAGCAAACTATTTAACTTGAACACTACTACTCTTTGCAGCTGCAGGATAGTGTAGGGGAGATGTGTAGAGCCAGAATGACTGTCTCTCCATGGCCCAGTGGCTCAGCAGCTAGTTTGTTTGAAAGCTCTTCCACACAAGTTTCTTGTCTCCACAAGGCATGAGGCTCTAAATTTGCACTGCTCTAAAACCAAAACCAGATAAGAAATCTCTTCTGCTTGTGATTAAGGCCCCATCTGTAGTCAGCAATTCCCCTGTAGAGCAGAGGTTCTCATTCTTGAGTGTTGGTTTCCTACCACTCAACCAAGGGACAGGTGGTATTTTCTTGCTGACTTGGAGTTAAGGAGATGGTGGGCCTGTCCCAAAGCTTCAAAGGGATGGTGGTGGTGTTCACAGGTAGGGCTGGCCATCCCTGTTCTGGGACACCAGGCTGCAGGGCAGGCAATCACAACAGCAACTCAGTCATTGCAGAAATTCTGTGGTCTTTGCAGATTTGAGGATAGTTGGGGGAAATTTCAGCTTGTTTGCTTGTGACTTCTTCCCATACTCACTGCTGAGCCTAAAATCCCAAAGATGCAGTCTTTTGGTAGCATTTGACCTTTTCTTTGTGGTGGGTGGAAGTGAAGAGATTTGTGGATTAGCACTCAAGGGGATAGAGTGAGACATGTCTTGCCCTTGAAGATCTTTGTTATATTTTAAATAAAATTACATTGGAATTTTACACAATGTCAGAGTTTGGCACACAGAATCAGCTTTATCTCTACCTGACCCATGCTCATTCCTAATCACCAAACTTGACAGCAAATATTCAATGTCATTTAGAAGAATGTCATACCAAGAGTGAAATTTTCTACTGCAGAACTGCTTTTTTCTCCAAGGGCACCAGTGGTATAAAACTTACACAGCTGGGAGAGGATTTCTCTCATACTGAAGTGAGTCAGAAGTGAAATCCATTTAAATTCTATCCATAATGCAGATTTTGATATTATTTTTATTACAACTCCAGTGTCAGCCAAGACCCAAGCTGTCTTGGCATACAAAAGTACCAGTAGCACCACAAATTTCTAGGTCATCCTGTGCTTTCTGCACAATTTGGAAACTGCAGATGCAAGTGTCTAGGACAGGGGAGATGTCTTGCTGTCTGGAGATACTGGTATCTTTCCACAGGTTATAGCAGAAACCACCACTAACCACTTCAGATAAAAACCTACCTTTTAAATGCCTGAAGTCATGAAGAGACAAATCTCACTCTAGGGGATGTGAAGCCTTCACAGAACTGACTGCTCTGTGATATAATGATCCATATTTTGGTGGAGGCAGATTTCTGTGCTCTGAGTGGAGATGAGCCGTCTCCATGGATCAGTTACTTAATCCTATTAATATAAACACAGAAATTTTGTTGTGATGGCACCAATCTTATTCCAGCTGGCATTAAAAGCTGTCACTCTTGTGGGCAGACAAGTCGAGTTAGGAATAGCTACAGGAATTGATTTACCTCTCATGTAAGGCAAAACATGTGTCACAACAGAGCATCATACAGACATACTCAGCTCCCTCCAAATTACAGCTGCTTCTGAGCCCGGGCAGCGTGTTCAGGCAGCACGGCCATTCTGCTGCTGCCCCCCAAGCCTGAGGCTCTCCAAGACAACTCCAGTATCTCCACTTAGTGCTTCTCTGTGCTGTGTTCTCTCAGAGCACAGGCAGATTGGAAGAGGAAGGCTGTGGTGTGCTGCAAACAGGAAACCCACATCCTCAATGGGGCAAATCGACACATTGATTTCTCTCTCAGCTGCATCAGATGAGGGATCTGACTCTTGCCCAGTCCTGCTCCACTGTCAGTACCCAAGGCTGACACCATACTGATTTCTTCCAGACTTTCTTTCAAAACTTGGCTTTGTAGGATTGTTAGTTTGTTGTTGCTAGTAAGAGGCAATCTTTTTTTAATGGTGTGTAAAGACATAAAACAGTCTAAGCTCATATGACTTGTTAATTAAAGTCATAGTCAACAAGCATAAAATTGTACACAGCCACCCAAAAAGGACAAGTGTGCCAGTCTGTGCAATTCAACATGCATTTTAAATCACATCTATTAATAGCCAACTTGTTTACGGAAAACAGACCAGTAGAGCAGTTTATAACTGTAATAAAAATTTACAGAAACTTTTTTTGACTTTTTTTACCTTTCTCTTCACAAGCTACTTTAGGAGCACATCAAAGCTGACATTATGAGCTTGCCTGAAAATTGCTGAAAACCACCCACAGTACCTGACTCTGGGATATTTTTTCACTGGTGTGTTTCCTAGAAGAAATCATTTGTTTAGTACAAGTCCAGAGCTTTGCTGGTTATGCAGCTTGGCATACAGACAAAGCATTCTGGGAGTTCATAGGCATTGGCTAACAAAGGCAGTGTCCCACAGGCAGCAGCATCTTCTTCCTCCAGCTGCTAAGTGGAATTAGAGCTTTGTCTGCTTTTGAATGTGGAATTAGAGCTTTGGTTACAAAGTCTATGAAATAATCCTGTTTGAGTGTTAACTTAGTGGAATGAAATCTCATTTTATGGAGGATATATTTGTATCTGTAATGAACAATGCTGCTTTTTCAAAAGACAAAAAAATAACATTACTACTTAAAAGTAGAAAACGACATTTATTCGCAGTGGAAAATGTCATTGCTGTGCTGATAGCTGTTGACAGGTACTTGTCGTGGTTGTGTGCTGTGATGTGCTAATTATTCTGAAGTTCAATCAGATGGCATTTTGTGTTTTCATTTCAACTGTAAAAACACAGTATTTGTGACATGTTGACAAGTGCGTGTTTAATTGCTCCGTGGATATCTTCCAAGCTTGTGTGTTTTCCACTTACTTTGTGGAGAACAGTGTGTAATTAGCTCTCAGGCTACAGGATATGTTGCTCATTATTGTATTTTCATTTCCTATGAAGTGTTAAGTCCAGAATGGTGACAAATATGAAAGCCCATCTTTCATACTGAATGCTACCTCAACTGGATTGCAGAGGTGGGGAGCCATGGCTGACTTTACAAATCAAGATCATGAACCACCCATGGTAAGAGCTTCTTTTCCTTCACAACTTCTCACTCACTTCCCTTCACAGGTCTAGATTCAAAAGAAAAGGATCCAAATCAATCAGACATTTAAAATGTCACCATCTATCTTAGCCAAGACTTTATCGTTCATACTGCTCCAGATTAAATCTGTTGTCTTCCTTGCTTATTTCTTTGTGACAGTGTTCATTCATCTCATTGGTGTCAGGGTTATGGTGTTCAGTAATGAAACAAGCCAAACATTACAATTGCTCCAGTTCAGCTGAAAGCAAATTAATAGGGCAGGTGGAGTCCAGTGTTGCTTTTCTCTGAAGTCAGGGGAGTCTGGATCTAATACCACAGCTATTGACTCTGCAGGCAGGTACAAAGTGGACATCCTTTCTTAGACACTGAATCTTGTCCCTTGTAGATGAGTGATGAAGATGTTTTCTCCATGGTATATAAACTCTTAGTCTGTAGCTGTGCAGGCCTGTTTTCAGTGACCCTGAAACTGCCTTCTGGTCCTGCCCCTTGTGGATCTGCCCATGGTAAGGAGGCAATTGACGGAAGACTAAATTCAACGTGAAAGTTATTTACTTTTCACTGGTGCTGAAAGCCGCCATGTTGAATCCTAGCAAGGAGAACTTTGAATAAAAATACTAATCAGGATGAGATTTAGGAGGAAAAAACCATCGAGATTACTTACCTTTCCTCCCTTGCAAGCATGATCTTTGCTTGCTGCTCATATCAGGAAGAAGATGAAGAAGACTGTGGTCTTTGGGTGCACATATGAATTAGGTTGGCATTAATCATCAGGATTCATTACTTGCAATTGTACAGAAATGATAATTGTGACAGTTGGGTTTGTCATATTGTTTGGGGGTTTTCTTTTTCCAAATACATTATATTGATTATTTTAAAGACAGACACACAAATCTCTTCCCTCAGTTAGAAAATAGACTAAGTGTAAATTAGGTTAGTTTCTTATTTGCTGCTGGGTTAGCAGAACACCTAACCAGATCCAGGAGTATTCAGGCTCATGGACACTTGACAGCATCCAGAAAGCTGCCACTCTACAGCCTGGTTTGGCTTTGTTCTTTGAGAAACTGTCTAGATTGTCCCTTGCAAAGATATTCATACTTGTTGATATGACAGAGATAATGATGAACTGGTGGTAAAAATAGTTATTGTGGCCTTTCCTACTTGATATGGAAGAACCAAGTACATGGTTATAACTCAAAGAAGTTTCTTCTGCTCTCCTTCCCTGTACTGCCATCCCCTCTTGGCTTGGCTAGCTGCTCTCTGGGATCAATCTGCCTCTCTCTCATATTGGTACATCAGCATGCTCCATTGCAAAAAGAGTCTAAATGTACCTGTTTGAAAGGGAGACTGGTTTGGTATGGCTGTGTGAAGGTGGATACAGGAGCTTGCCTTGTGTTTCTTGTGGGGTTCTGTGGCAAAGCATTAACAATATTGGGTAATTTTAATGTTGAGGTACAGTTCTACCTCATTAATTCTTGCTTTATTTAGAATTCAGAACAGCCAAAGTGTTTGAAGGATCAGTCAGTCAAGCTGTTCTCTTCTCTCTCTTCCTCTTTAACCTTGTAATTCCCTGCCTTTCCTTGGCTAAACCCCTTATGTTCCAAGCAAGCTGGGAAGCAAAGAAGGGCTCATCTGAAAGGGACAATCTTTGGGCCTATATTTTAGTATGCCTTCCCTGTAGCTTGAGCTGGGGGAGGAAAGGATCTGCTATCTGAGTTACAAGCTTATGCAACATCCCAATAAGCTTGCTGGGATCCTCCAGCAAAGTGTATGCAGCCATGGTTTAATATTTATAGCCTATATGAAAGTACAGAAGAAATAATTTAATTAAAAACAAAACAAAGGAGAAATAGGATGTATTTCTCCCATTCCTTTCTTCATTGATGCAAGGACCAACCACTGTGGTGTGAGAAATATCCTCAACTGAGCATTTTGCTTTTGTTTTGAAATGACCATAAAGCTATTCTGTTCTCCTTTTCCTCCTAATGCTATTCCTTTAAAAATAGCTTTCCTCCTCACAAGACTAAGTAAAATAATTTTGATATGTAGGCTCTTACTCTGGTACTTGAGGGAAAATGCATTCATTTGTTTTCATACACTGATATATTGGCAGTGATCACATTTTGGATATACAAGCTATTCCCTGCTTCCCCCTGCAATGTGACAATTTTTGAGTATAATAGCTAGTGAAATTAGTATCTCCTGGTAGCATTAGGAAACATAAAAATAATTAGCAGAGCAAACGCAATGACTCTCATGTGGCATGTGGAGTTTAATGTTTTTAGCTTGTACAAAACTCTTTTACAGACTTGGTTCCCTCTATTGTGCATTTGTCTGTACTTATTAGGCAAACAAAACAGAAACTCTTGTCATCTGTACACAAGAATGATGTTTTCCCTTCTCTCCAGGTTGATGGAAGGGAGCCAGTTCAGGAGCTGTGGACTTTTGAATATCTCTATTTTACATTAAATTTGTTTATTCCTATAAGCTTGTAGATGTCCAGTGTTGTTCTTCTGAGCATCACTGTACAGGAAAACAGACAGACAAAGGTTGCCAAGTTTCCATATACACATACAAAGCCAGAGCAGGCAAACAAGCTTGGGATTAATCAAGTTTTATCTTAAATGTGCTCCAAGAGAAGAAAATATTACTGCTGTGTCAGAGCACTCAGGGAGAGCTGCCACACTCTGGAGATGGCAGGACCACAGAAATAGATAAATTGAAGTTTGTATTGCTACAGCTTGTGCTATACCTGTTCTGCATATGAATGGAAAGATTGAGTCCCTGCACTTACCATTTTGGCACCTTTCTTGCATTTAAATATTACTTTGTCAAGCCTTTCAGCTTTTTAAAATATAGCGATTGCTGTTCTCCAAATGACTAAGGAATATAAGAGGAAGAGATGCCTCTTCCAACGAGCTTTTGTGTCAGTGTTTTGAGGCTGTACTGGCACTGATAAATATTTGTTCTTTCAGAAGTAGACTGACTGGTTATGGCCTTTCTCTTGTCCTTGCTGGAGTGTTTAAGGAAGAGTCAGGGAATAAGGAGTCAGTCTGGCCTTTGTGGTTATGACCTGACCTGTCCACCTTTGTGTTATGAGGATTCAGGAGTCCAGTGATGCAGTAGATGCTCACCAGTCCTGAAAGCCATCACATCTCCTATAAATGACTCATACAAACCATCCAGTATGCAAACTGGCTCTTTCAAACAACTGAAGGTATAGACATTACCAATTTTCTAAATTGATAATATTCAGTTTTCAGGATTTATTGAAAGGGAAACAACCGATACAATTAGTCCTTGGCCTATATACAGTTCCCTGGAGATACTTCCAAGTTGCAAGTCTAGCATATTTGTGTTATATTCTGTCCCATAAATAATTGTTCTGTAACAACTCAATGTAGTTACAAAAGTATGCTCGTAAGATTTACAGTGTTACCCTACAGAAGGTTAGGAAACCTTGCATATTTGTAGTAAAGGCTGTAATATTTTCCTTCCTTGTAAATATTTAAATTGTTTTCTTAATGGATGCATCTGCTTACTTTTGTCTACATTCTCTTAGCTCAGGCTTAACGAAAAAGGTCTTCATTAACTTAAGTCTGGAAAGCAACATTTATTTGAATTTTATGTGAAATAATTTGAGATCCATCCTTGCTTTATTAGAAAACAAGCTCCAACTGCTTAAGGGGTCTGGAAGATAATCCATCTGCATCTCACCATACAAATATTGAAGCAGAAAGGTAAACTCAGTAGTGGTTGTGGTTTGTAGGCAGCTACACATTTAAGAGTTTACATCTGGATCCTCCTATCTAGATAAGTCCTCGTGATACAGCAACTCTAGAAATGCTTTCTTCAACAGAATTGCAAATGGCAAAACCCAACCATAGCTGCAGCTGTGACTCAGGAATAATGGGAGCTTTCTAGAAAATGTTATTGAGACCTAGAGTTTTTAGCTGTGAAATCGAAGCATGGTTAGGAAGTTGGTGACAGAAATGCAGTTAAGCATAAACTTAAGCATGGGTTTCTCAGAGGGTCATCTGGCTGTTGTCAGTGAACCAACACAAGAGCAGTTTTAAAGTAGCTGGATTGCATTTAATTATAATTTATGTTCACAATGAACTTTTACCTGTCCCATTTTTCAGTAAAAACATCTCAGCTGCACTTACAGTAATGGCAATGTAATATGTTGTTGGTTAGTGATATGAGGCCTGATTTTAATTTATTTTTTTTAACTTTCAGCATTTCATTAGCCAAAAACAAAACAAAGATGGGATTATTAGGATACATATCCTATCTTTGCATAGATGTAATTTATTTCTCCACGAACAGTAAGCAGCAGGTATGCGAGGATGAGCCAGCCCAAAGCTGAATCTATCCTGAATCAAAGGATACACTTACAAAGACACTGTGGTTTCTGGCTTAGATTTCTGAAAGGGTTCAAACCGAGTGGTAATGGTTTTATCCATCTGGTTAAAGTGTGAATTATTGTTAATGCAGGCAGCTGGGATTCTTTCAGCCACACCAGTACCTGATGATGGTCAGAGTTACTGCTACGAAGACTTGTACTTCAGATGAGGATTCGTGTTCCTTCCCTTGCTTCAGGCATCTAAAAATGTGCTTCTAATCTAGGTTAGGCATCAGGCTCCCCTCTGTAGTTGCTGTAGAAAGAGAAAGGATGAGAGAGGACAGTTCTACATGTTTGAATTCTGACAATTGTAGATGTCCTATAAATGACAATTCTTCTCACTTTTTTTAGACAGATGTCTTAAAACAGACTGGTGGATGAGGTGACTTCCCTTGTTCTGCTGATGCAGCCATAGGCAGCTTCTTGAAATCTGCCCCAAATATAGGCTAAGTTTGATAAAAAGCTCAGTTGTAGCATTAAGCAATCTTTGGACTGTCTGTCTCAGGCATGAACAATGTCTCTGGCTCTTGAGGCAGGATGACGCTTGTGCTGATCTTGTACAAAGTCATTGTTCTTGGTACTAAGCACTGAGTGCCTTGAGCATCACTTTAGTGAGAGCTGGCCCCACCAGTGAGAGTCTGCATATTTACTCTTTTTCAGGATGCTCAGAAGTGACAGTGAGGAAAGTCACTTCCCTGTTCTCTGGTGTAGGACCTGGGGAAATAGCTTGTGTCTTTCGCTTTCTCTTGGGTTTCTTCTATTCTCATCTTCCCACCCTGCACACTTGACTGATGCTGAATGCAGCCCATCCCTTGAGGAATGTAACTTTCATTTTTAGTGGGGAAATGGTCTTGCAATCATAAAAAATTGATGGCTGTCTGAAGCAGCAGTTAATCTTGCTTGAGAACTGCATCATTAACCTACAGCACAATGTACACATTACGGACACATTTATAAATGGGAGAGAGTGCAGACTTCAGTTTCTAATTTCCTTCTTGTGGAGGCTCATAAAAATCAGAGGGAAAACACTGCCTTTGACATGTTGCCCTGCCAGACCTCTCCACTTCAGTAGCTCCTTTCAGAAGAACGATGGTTCTCTGTGGCCATGTCAGTGGACTAGGACAACAAGAGAGACCTTTTTGCTGTTCCTTGTCAGGTGGGTGACTTTGGCATCTCTGTAGTGGTGCCAGATATTGTGAGACATGTACATATCACCACGTGCAGCAGCCCAGAGCTGAGTGCAAGCAATCTGTAAGGCTCACTGATGTGAATAGCTGGGAATTCTGTCATGACATGTCCAGCCTCTCAGCCTTTGGTCGCCAGATGTCTTGACTGGACGTGGACACTCTGGAAAATACTGTTTCTCATCCTCACAAGTTTCTGAGATGCTATTCAACTGGGATGGTGAATTTCCTCTCTGACCCTCTCAGCCTTCGCAGAAGGCATTTACCAACTCGAGCATCTTAGTCAACTTTGTGAGTCACACCCATGTTGTGACCTGAAACCATAGGTGTGTCCTGAGCCTCATGTGACATCACGTCATTAAGAATGGGAACAGATGGTGGGGGACATCCAACACAGTGTTGGGTTCTCCCTGCATTACGTTTACTGTAAGCAGTGGTTTAATATCTTCACCCACAGCAGTAAGCCCACAGATGTGTGTCCTAATGTACATGTTCTGTCCAAGTAGGAAGACTTGCTCCATGTGGATTCCCTAGCTCAAAACAAATCTGTTTCCCTGTGATTGTCACTGTCATCCCTGTCTTGATGCTTCATTTCTACATCTTTGAAAAAAGAGCAACAGTTTTTCCTTTGTCTGCCTTTTTGTCCAGATTAAACAAATGTTATCATTTATACATTTTGTAAACTTTATATTAAGCTGATAACAAATGAGTGAACTTAGACCAATTTGCCCTCGTCAATGATTGAGACCTGCCTTTTGTTATGAATTGGTAAACTTTTCTGTAAGGTATTTTGAGTTGGGGCTTTTTATGAGTGCCAGATAAACATGTTGTTTTCTATATTTTCCAAATTAAAAGTATCAGTTTAAAAAACCCCCACCATTTAATGCAACCCACTTCTTAAGTGTGTTCAATCCATTTCTGTAGTGCAGTTGCAGAGACATGGCTAAATCTGTCCACCTATGAATTCTCTCTGAAATGACCTATCTTTGAAAAGGACTAAAAGGTCACAGAGCAACCTGGCTCTTGGTTACTCCTAAATACAGTGGAGTTAGGGTTGCTATAGTGGAGTCTTGCAAGTTAGAGACAAAAATGAAAAAGACTCCAATCTGTGGCAAAAGAAGAATTTTATTACAACTGGGTACCTTAAGCAGTACAATTTGTTGTCTTCCACCTATTTTTCAGAGACAGTGACATTGGTTGGAACTGTAAAGAGTGAAAAGCAGTAGCTGAAAGCTTGCTGTCAACAAACATCTTGTCGATCTGTGTGCATGTGTCATTTACATGTAACCTCAGAGGTGTTTCCTGATAAGACACAATCTGCTTGCTGTTCTTGTAGTTTAAAAATGATGGCAACAGTACTCTGGTTATGCTGTATCCTGATATGAGTTTTAAAACTCATAAGTTTTAAAACTTATGTTTTAAAACACATAAGTGAGCAGACTTAAAAAAATTTTTCCAGGGTCTGTTGAGAGCTTGTAATTGAATGTCTTATTTCTCAAGCATACTCCTAAAATTTCCATTCCTCCTTGTACATTCACTATGGAAATTAATTTGGTACAGAAAGGTTATTCTTGGCAAAACAGAGATTTGTCTTTGAGAAGTTTCATAGTGCAACTAGTCACTAAAACCAGACTTTGCTGTCCCAGCAGCATACCTGTAAACAACTGGTAGTGAATAGAGAGCTTAGAAATATCCCTCTTCTTAGTTTTTAGTTTTTGTTTAGAAAACAAACAAACTGGAAAGATCACTTTGCTCAGGAAAGGAGAGGACTGAAAGTTCTAGTGATAGCTGAGATTAGCACTGGTAGGAAATGCGTGAATTACATTCAGTTCTACTAATACCCTGTGTACCTGATGTACAGAAGCCTGCTATTTAGCTGGATCACTCCTAAGCTGTAGGATAAATGTATTTTTCTCACACCCCCCGTTTGCCCCCTTCAACCACTGACATACGTGTCTTAAGGGACTTACACGTTAAAGAAGGAATCCTCCAAGGCTGTGCCTGCCCCTAAACAGAAGGGAGGACATTTTGGGCCCCAATCCACCCTCACAAGCCCCGAGTGTTGCATTCAGGGTTTGGCTGGATCCACATGCCAGCACGGGCACTGTCTGGGGATTGTCTCTTTGGGAGAGTCGCTGTGCGGGAAAGCAAAGCCGTGAATTTGCAGCGTCCGCTTTGTCCCGCACTCTGCTGCCGTGCAAGCACTGTGTGCGCTCCCTGGGGGGAGGCAGGTTACCTCGCTGCTCCTGCCCTTCCAGCACAGCCCTGGTGGGAGTTAATATGCTGTGCACTGTAACGCCCCGTCTTGCCTGGGCACACAGATTAATGTCAAAGATGTGATAAGAAGATTTGTAAGGTGTCACCTGAACAGAAGGAAAAGCCCTGGGTTTGTGTGATGTGGGTTTCTTCCATTCATCTCTGCTTTCACAGCTGCTGAGAACATCTGAAACTGAGCTTAACTTCTGCGTTTAACAGGCTTTGCACTCTACATTTGTGTAGGTCATTATCAGAAATTGGCACCCCAAGGAAACTTAGAGGTAATACTCATGTGAGCATGTTTTGTGGCCCAGAGGCTTGTCATCTCCATAGGGATGGGTCAAGTGCTTTTGGGTTCACTGTTCCCCACTGCACCCATTCTCTAGATCCTAAATATGACAGGAGGATTAATTCCTCTTTCACGTTGAGACAGATCCTATGGTCTTCCAGCAGCAATACAAGCTCTACAATCAGACCTTGGTAGAAGTCCCATCTTGGTCAGATCTGTGATAAATGGCAAGTTAGAGGGTTCTGACTGTCCAGCCTGGCGATTCCCTCCAGAGAGTGAATAAATTTGCTGTTGGCAAGGGGGGCTTCTGTATTGCAGACAAATATCTGCTAGAAACTAAACTGGGACCAAGCCAAAAATAACTACTGGAGGTTTAAGAAAATATGTCAGGATTTTGCCCTGTGAACCTTAACAAGAAAGAGAAAACTCCTTCACATCGCTCTAGATGGAAGCTTATTTTTCTTGTTACAAATTAAATAACAATGACAGAAGAAAGTATAGTGAGTTATTAGAGCTGGTAGCTCAGTCTGACCTTTTCCATTCCAAAATCTAATCCCAAAGAAGCAGGGTTCCTGGAAATCTAATTTTGCCTGCGAGGCTGGTTAATTATTTGATCATGCAAGTGCTGGCCAGCCAAACAGTTTACCTTTCCTGCATGGCTGCTGTTCCAGTTAACAGTGTAGCCTCAGAGAACAGTTAGTTTAAACTGAGGAGCAGTAGAGAATTTCAGGCATTATAGTTGGACTCACTCCCACATCTGTTTCTTAAGCAAAAATAGGTGTCTGTATAACCACAAAGAAACAGAGCTTTTGGAGGGGTGGGGTGTTATAAGTAGCATATCACTCCTGGTGATATGATAGAAATATTTATGTGGTAGATAGCATAACATAGCATCCCTTGGGTTTAAACAATGTGGGACCTACAACATTTCCAAATGCCGTGTTTACAGGATGGCAAAGCCAAGTACCTCCAAGTGCTGAAGGGAGAAGACACATTAGGCACATGTCACTGGCAGGAGACCACTGCCACAGCTCTAACATGGGGGAAATAAGGCAGAGCATGATGCTGGGGTCCAGGGTAGCCCAGTGATGCTGGCAGCAGGAACTGCTATTTGCTCTCCTCCTCCCACTGCCAAGGCTTCAGACCAGAGGGCAGTTTCTGCACCAGCCTTGAGGAGTCCTCTGCATGGAAGATGGGCAGTGCAGGTAAGATGCACTACTGTGCTTGCAGTCTGCAGGCACTCAGCCCACCCTGCAAATGCATAGGCTTGTGAAAATTGTGTAACTTCTTCCTCAAAGCGTGTAACACTGCGTGAAATGGCAATTTTTCTGACTTGGCATTATGTTTTTCTGCATTGTAAGTGTGAAAACGTAGGAAGAGGTATTGCATGCATTTGACATCCTTGAAGTTTTTGTGCCCAGAAGTTTTGTCAGGTGAGATTTGAAAATTTTGACTATTTGTTTAGGGTTTTGAGATGACCTTCGGGTTTTCTGGTTGCAAGACCATGCACCACTACTGGCCACACCATAATATGTGTACTTATTTCTGTCTCAGGAACTGTGCTTAGACATCTGGAAATACTTGTTCCTGAATGATAGTGAGGCACTGGGATAGATTATCCAGGGATAGATTATCCAGGAAGAACGTATTTTCTTCAGTGCTGAAAAAGTCTTTAAAAAACATCTAGAAAATTGTCAGTCAAGTATGGCTTATACCAAGTTAATCCTGGCGAAGATCAGGTCTTTTCCAGCTCTGCATTTGTGAATTCTATGTGGAAAAATGTTCCTATAGCAATGTGGGTATGCCCATTTTACCACGGACATTTGCCTTGTATGTTCCTTGCATATAAAATATTCTCTGACAAGAAATGGCAATCCTGAAAAAACCTCCCACTTTTCAGAATAACCCTCTTTGTAACTCATCACACATCCCTCTTGATGGCATTTCTCCATTTCTGCTGAGACAAAGGCTCATCTGTAATCCTCTGTAGAAGTCTACATTATAAATACTTCTTTCCCCCCTCCCAAAAGGTAAAGTTGGAAACAGCAAACTGGCTGAGAAAGGCATTTTGTTAAAAGTGTGTTTCTCTGTATGGTAATGTGGTTTGGAGAATATTCTGTTATGAAGAGGGCTTTCTCTCAAAAGGGAGTGTTGCCAAGGAGAATAAATTACACTGGTGTGGGCTTCTCGCTCACCCCTTTCTGTGCCCTGAAGCCCTTATATACCAGTTGTCCATTTCCCCTTCTGCTGCTCTCTATTTGGACTTATGGGAAAATCTTGCTCATCTGCTCTGAGCTCAAGTGTAGCAGAACATAAACCTTCAGCACAGACTGCAGACATTCCTTATCTTATTTCTCTCTTCCTGGTCTTTGCAATGACCCTCCGACAAAAATGCAAACAATAAAACCTTTTCAGAGGATTTGTAATGTGTGGGGAAAGAAAAAAATTCCAACCAAACCCCCTCATCCCAAAGGTGCCTCATTCCCCTGTCAAAACTCTCCCCCAAAAGGCCAGATGGGTGACCATATTTAAATCAGAAAGATAAGAGAAAGTTTACTCTGAAATTACGGAGAATACCCACTAATCCCTTTTTTGAGCTGCATATGTGGTAGGGAGCCCTTACTTCTAAAGCCATGTCCCAGTGCCTGTTGAGGGGTTTGGTAAGTGCCTTTGATGGGGGAGCAGCAGAAATGTGGTGTTGGTGGTAGTCTACTCGGGTCAAGGCCTGGTTTTAAAATTTAGGTGAGCATAAGGTCACTGATGCTGTGCCAACTCTGAGATGCTCTGGTATGACAGCAAGAACCATCTGAGTGCATTTATGAATGTAAAATTATGAAAACAAAAGACAGGATAAAAGAAGTTTTTACTGTAAAGCTTTATTTATACAGACATGGTCACCTTCAGCACAGCAGTGTTATACCACTGAAGCTTTGGCAGCTTCAGCCTTTGTCCAAGTGGAAAAAAGCTCTCAGGTCTTCACCTCTGCAAAATGCCATTTTGGTAAAACAAGCAGACAAAGCTCCTGTATCCCTGAAACAAGCTTCAGGTTGTGTATAATTATTTTGGGAAGGAGGGAGGTGAAAGCAACTGAGATGTTTTTCTTTTCCCTTCTCTTTTTCATTATTTTATTCTTTTTGCCCGGCAGCTCAGATTTCAGGAGAAACCTTCATGTGAATTACACTGAAGTGCTTGCTCTTCTCTCCACTTCTCGGTGGTGGGACTCGTGAGTTCATTGCAGAAAAGGTTTCAGTTGCATTCAGCTGGCGGCCTCTCCTCACAGGCCGGTTATCCCACAGTGATGGATGTGCGGAGGGTGCCCAGCACTTCCTTCCCGCAGGCCTTTTTCCCGCAGCTGTGCGGTGTCCCTGCCCGCAGCCACTGTCACCTCCTGCCAAAAGCACGGCAGCAGACCGTGGTTGCCTCCACCAGGAGTGGTGTGTTGGATGTCCCGAGCTGGAAGTGATCCACAAGGATAATCGAGTCCAACTCCCGGTCCTGCACAG
The DNA here is from genome assembly GCA_013390005.1 of Calyptomena viridis. Classification (NCBI taxonomy): domain Eukaryota; kingdom Metazoa; phylum Chordata; class Aves; order Passeriformes; family Eurylaimidae; genus Calyptomena; species Calyptomena viridis. Next base: position 578,060 of record WEIV01020555.1, read on the forward strand.
GACAGCCCCCAAAATCACACCATGTGCCTCGGAGCATTGTCCAAACGCTTCTTGAGCTCTGCCAGGCTTGGTGCCATGACCAGTTCCTTGGAGAGCCTGTTCCAGCGCCCAACCGCCCCCTGGGTGAAGAAGCTTTTCCTGATATCAGCCTAAACCTCCCCTGACACGACTTCAGGCCATTCCCTCGGGTCTTGTCACTGGTNNNCAGCCGCGCGGGCCCCGCGATCCCGGAGCTCCCGCGGGCGATCCCGGCGCCCGGAGCCGGGAGTTTGTCCCGCTGCTGCCGCCCGGGGTGTCCGTCGTGTCGAACTGAGGTTAACTGCGGTCCCGCGGGCAGCTGGCCCCGCCGCAGCTGTCATGATTGCTTGGTGGGAAAGAGAAGACAGGAGTTTTGTATTTGGCAGCTATGTGGAAGACAATGAGACACCTTAAAATTGTTTTTTGGGGTATTATTGAGCTCTGAAGTCCTATAAGAGAAGGAACTGGGGGGGGGGGGTAAGGATAGGTAAGAACTTTTTCTTTTTTCCGACTTGTGGGTTTATTGATTGAATTTTATCTAAAGGCGTGTACTTTCTTTTGATGCTAGAAAATCTTAAATTTCACATAATCTGAGGAGCTGATGCAGTGATTCAAAAAGAGCTATATTTTAACACACACACACAAATAATTATGCCTTAATTTTTTGGAATGATGGTTAGTTGGCTTTTTTCTATTATCATAGTAAGCATAGAAGATGTTTTTCTCCAATTTCACTAATGTCTGCTTTGTATGCATCACATGTATGTATCTTTGTGTGTCATCTTTCTCCTCCTTGTCACAAGTGAATAAAGTACCTGGCCATGAACTTAACATTAAATATTTTTGCAGGCTATGTGCCACCTTCTCTGTGTCCCACTGCCCCTCTGAGGGCAGGAAACCCTGCTGTCCCCTCTGCAGCTCTACAGTAGGAGCAGCTGCTCAGGGCTGCAAAATTCAGTTTTGTCTGTGCCTTGATCTGTTCCTGCTTCACCATAGTACAAAACAGGAGGAAGTTGTAGTATAGCAAAAGGCCACCCAGTTAGCTGTGATCCTGGGCCTCCCTTCTGGGAGCAGCTCAATGTAGGGGAATTCCTGTCCCAGCAGATGAAGCTCTATGTAGGAAAGAAGTTAATTTTCAGGCCCGAGTCCTTGTTTTCTGTTCCTAAGAGACCTAAGGGACTCTGTTTTTTTATTATGGTTTTCATTATATGTAGGACTTGCCCTGAAAGCCTACAAAAATCGCAAATGTCTTAAGGGTATAGAAACCCCAGGCTCTCCTTCCTTTGTGGGAATCTCTTCAGTAAACCAGATTGTGCAGCTGAAGCTCATCACTTATTTCTCCCTAAGACCCAGAAGCAGCACTCAGAACTCCCCACCCTCCAGTTTGTAAATGCCTGTGGACAGAAGATAGAAGGTGCTCATTTGGTCATCAAGAGTTAAATGAAGGGGCATCACAAGTCTCTGAACATAATCCAGATCTAACACAGCATCCCCTCAAGCTGCATGGGTATGCTGCCCTGCAGCTCTCCCCTTCCTCTGGTGGGGGGAGAAAGGCAGTCCCTTCTGTCCTAATGTCTTTAATCCAGGCAATGTGATGGCTGCAGCAGCTGCTGGTCCGGGAGCTGCTGTGGTTGTCTGCCCTGGGCTAAGCAGGCTGAGTTGGTGTTAGGAATGTGCTGAGATGTCCCTTATGAGGAAGCCAGGACTAAAGCTGTCTGGAGTGCTGTGTGCATCAATCTGTGGCTGATACTCAGGAGAAGAAAGGGGATTAACCAGGCACACATGATGTCTGGAATTGTTGGGGTAAGAGACAGTTATCTAATAATTGTCTTTAACGTGAACTCTGTGCATCCACATATTGACCCGTGGTGACCTGCAGACTATAAACCTGCTGGGAGAGGTGCTGCTTTTTCATTCAAGATGTATCCAGAACAAGATACTGTGGTAGCATTTTTTCACTGATTAGACATCTATAATGACACCATGGCTAATTAGTAATGATGGACATGGATTACAAAAGCAGAGAGTACAGAACACAACCAAGAAACACATTAGAGAGTAGATGAGACAGACCACAGAGATGTTACTGATTGTGAGTTTACTGAAACAGTGCAAGGAGGGAGGTGACTGCTTCTGTAGGAGAAGTAGCTACGGTTAACACAACCAAGTTCATTGGGATGGAAACTTTAACATACTGTATTCTGGTTTGCTCCCCCACTTTTGGTTAGGCTAGAAGTCTTCCCTCTTCCCTGAAGCATTGGTGGCCTTGTATGGCAATACCCATGTTATCTGTACTTTGAAGGTAAAGGAGCTGAGGCACAGAAGGTGCACTGGCCTTACAAAGCATCTTAGTAGTAGAGGTAGAAGCAGAATAAAAGCCTGCAGGTGACAGTAGTAGTAGAAATACTAGCCTACTTTTCTTCTGTGGGGAAGAAAAGAGTGCCTGGAGGGCATGATGATAACATATCACTGTGTTGGAGGTCCTCTTAGTGTGTACTGGACATAAATAATTTGCCAGTGGGTCAAATGGAGAAACAAAGAATTGCACCAGCTTGCCTTTGAAAAATTGCCTTTATTAGACCGGTCTTGCTAAAATTGCTAGGAGCAACAGATTCTAAAATTGAACTACTGAATTAGTCTCAAATGGAAACTGTGACAGCCAGCCTTAAAGTAGAGAAAATTGGATTTAAGAATTGAACCTTGGGCATAGCAGGATGTCTAGGAAGTTGCTGTGCTGTAGCTGATGAACTCATATGGAGCATGGATTTCATGCTGGTGAATAGCAATGTAGTAAATGTTCTACAAAAACATTACAAACCCAGGCTAGAGAAAATCCCTTTAAAGAGGTGGCCCAGGTGAGAAAATGCTTTGTAGACAAGTAATCTGCTGTGAGCAAACTGCAGCCCTGAAAGATTACAGACACTCTCACAACCGTGTGTGGTATGTTCCCAACTCACGAAGTAGGAGAAAGGAAATTCTCTTTGAAAGAGAGTAATGAGAGTGGAGTGGACAGGTGCTTTTGCATTATTTTATGTGTGCAAAAGCATTTCTAGGGTCAAGTCTCAGTGATAAAGACTCTTGCAGGAATGCACCTCTGGTAAATCAGGAAGCCCTATAGCAATGATAACAGCTATGCCATTACAGCATGGTAGGTTCTGGCTCCAGAGAGACAGATAAGGGAAAGGTAAGGTAAATGTAGAAAGTTTTGAAAGGGGATGAACACTTAGATAAGTTAGGTCTGAAAGGCTTTCTGAAGAAGAGAGTAAGGTTTATTAATGTCCTTCTAAAAGGCAACAAAACCCCCTGCCCTTAATAATTCTACATAACAATACTTTTTCCAATGGATTTGCCTAATGATATGCTGTATAAAGAAATGCAACAGCTTTGCGGTATTAAACTAAAGGTCGTTGCAGTTTTCTTAGAGACCCATGCTGGAGTTCTCCATCTGCCTGCTGGTTTCTGTATTTATATCTAGTATCAGGACTCTCTCTAGAATTCAGAAGTCATTCTTGGCACTAGTATATTCCTTAAAATAACAAAATGAGGTCAATGTGGTTGGGTTTTTTTTTAATTCTAGAATATAGATTAATAGTTTCATCATTTTGTAGTTACCCTGTGTTAAAGAGTCGACATCCATTGGCAAGTGCTGAGCAGAATCCTGGGCTAGCTGACAGTTTTACTGCAGACTTTCTGTGCACCTCGGGTGATTTAACATAATCCATCTCCCTGTCTCAGCTCCTTATCAGCAAGATGGAGGAGATAACGCTGCCCCATAGGGGTGACACGGGGATAACTGTAATCAAGAGATTGTGCAGTAGGAACAACCACAAAATACCTAAGATTTCTTATCTAAATATGGAGGCTAATTGCACTCTTGAGAGGTAGCTGGCTTGCATTCCTTTTAGGTGATAAAAGGGAGTGTACTTTGTCCAGTTTCAGGCCACTCATCAAGAATGCAGTTGTATATTATTGGACTTTTCAGCTGCAAAAGGATTGCCATGGCCATAGCACGTGGGTATGTAATGCTATCCGAAACACCAAGGATCAGATTTCCAACAGAGCTGCACACTCTAAATGGAGATTTGCCATTTTCTAAGGGGTTTGTCTCTCATTGACAACAAGAAGAGACTCTGGGAGCTTAAGCGCTTTTGAAAAAAAGTCCGGCCTCTTTGCAGGAGCTGAGCTTTCTTAAGACTGAAAAAATAGATGAAGGGTGTGTGAAATCAAGCCATAAATGAGCTCAGAGCAGCAGTGCCCTGTGACCTGGCTGGCAAATGGAATAGCAGGAGTGTGATGTGCACACTGATGGTGAGAGAGAGAATTATCACAGAACCGATGAGGCACCTGGACCAGAGTTTCTAAAGGTTAATAGGCTTGTCAGAAAACAGAAGTTGGTCTCTACTGGCAGCAATAGCTCTTCAAAGCTCTTCTGACTATTTGTTTTACCAGTGCTGTATGCATCAGTATTGTGTGCTTTTTAGCTACATATGTGGCCTTTAAGTCCTAATCCTGTTCTGACTAGGGTCAAATTCAAAGGCTTTTCCGTGCCCTGTACCATTAAGCTTCTGATACGACATTTATTGTGAAGCAGTCAGACATTATACTGATTCCAGGGTATAAAAATGCACAGCTACATTTTCTTATTATGAGAGGCATCCTGCTCTGTTCACACACACTGGACACTCATAAGTTTTTTACTTTTGGTTGGGTTGAAGAGCTTTGAAGCTATCCAAATGATTATATTTTTTTCTTTTTTCTTTTTCTGTCACTGTGTTTGTGCTCCTATTCTGAAGCAGCCTGTCACAGACATGCTGGAATAGCCACACACCTCAAAGTGTAGCTGTCATTCCTTTGTAGCACCCTTGCCTTGGAGCTCTGCATGCCAGAAAAGGACATGGCCAACCTTCTTCTAGATGGCCTTCTGCAGGGAGCCTGTTTGGATCAGTTGGAATTAGTGTGGTATATTCTGCCTTCTATCAGATAATGGGTACCTGTATCTGTTTCTGTAGGAATACAGGTTTTCAATGGACTTTGCTGTCAGTTCCTCTCAGGTCTGTATGGATATTGCTCCATACAGATATTGCTGAATTTTACGCCTATATATTTTCAAAGGAATATTTGCCATTCTCTATGCTGTCATGCTTCCTTCCAGCTCTGTGTCTTGCCTTGAAATTCTGATCTTTTAGGCTGTATAGTGAAATGCTTCTTAATATTGGTCACTGAGGAATGTGAATCATGGATATATTCCTAAGTGTCATAAATGGAGGAGGCTTCCCAAACACCTTCCTTGAGGGGATGAATTCTGTTAGAGATTAAACAGTGGTAATGGCTGTCTCTTTTATGTCTCTTTTACTGTGCTCCTCAATGTCCACAGGCAATATCATGGATGAGAAATCAAGCTATGTAGGGCAGGTATATCCCCTCTGTGGTGCAGGCAGTCCAGTTTCATCTGAGGACACTGGCAGTGTGGTTTCACTTCTTCCTCTCTGTGCCAGGCAGGTACCAGATCCAGGCCATCCCTTGCTTATGGCCTGCAGAAGATCCAACCCAATGTGGATATGGGGATTCTACTTTCTTCTCTTTGTACCTGACAGGTTTTTAACTGAAATGCGAGACACTGTTAAACTGATACTTATTTGCCTTCTGTCTAGGGCTGTTAGATTAATATTTTGCTTGAGAATATATTTTATGCTAAATACAATATTTTACAAGATACCTGACTTGAAAATATAGAAGCGTTTCAGTGTTTTGCTTCTAAGGTTTGATGTGCAATAAAGTGATGACTGGTGTAATTTAATTTTTATGTGACTGTTTCTCCCTCTCCAATTCTCAAATAAAATGCTCAGCACCTTTTAAAAAGCCCACCTGCACTGAGAGACTGCTTTTTTGTTGGCCTCTAGAGCACTAGATTTAATTTGCTAACAGGAAAATACCTTTTGAAGAAGGATTATACAAGCTAAGAGACATTTTTAGAATGGGAGAAAGTGAAATAGTAGGCAATGAATTCCTAGAAACAGACTCTAGCATAGGATAAATGAGTGCAGCCTTAACTGTGCATCCTCTTCTGAAATGTGTGTTCAAACTGTTTAAATTCTGCCCCTTCTGCTTGCTGCTGCAGATCATCCTGCTGTCCCTTGTGTTGCAGCCAGCAGGAAAAATCAGAATTGCTACTGGTCTTTATAAAGGTGTTCTGATCCTCTAAACCACTTGGTCCTGCTCATAGGACTCTCTCTGGTTGAACTTGCTTTTCATTCAGTCCAGGGTGACCTTCCTCCCTTATTCTGTTTGTCAGCATTTCCAGGATGCTGTGCAGAGAGGAGTCTAAATACATACATATGGAAGTGCAGACGTGGGAGATGGTCTCTGAGTTCAGCAAAGGGAACCTGCTCTGCTCCTGGAGCCCCCCCTTGTTGTCAGTGCCCACATCTGGGCCATGCATGAAGTCAAGCAAAGGCAGCAGGAGGCCTGCATGTGGATGAACAAGAAGCTTCAGACAACCTCAAACACAAAAAGGAAGAATACAAGAAGTCGGAGCAGGGACAGGAGGAATGTAGAGAGTCTGTGGGTCTGTCTTAGCCCACCTGAACTTGAATCCTGTGAGAGCTACAAAGGTAACAAGTCAATTGTAGGCTCTCCAGGTGTCACAGTCACAAAACAAAGTCATGGAAGGGGACAAGACTCAAGCTGCAGCCTCTCCCACAGCACCCTCTGAGGATGGCTCAGCACTCTATTCCTTGTCAGTCTTGAGCACCTCTTTCCCCTGAGAGTATGAAGATCCTTCTGTGAGGTTAAATCACCTAATTCCTTTTACAGATTTTCTCCCGAGAAGCTCCTGGTACACAGCTATGGTAGCATTGTGTTACTTGTACATTTCCTGTTTTTCTAACACAAGGATTTGCTGAATTAAGTGTATTTCTTTGCTTTTCGAACAGTAAAAACCTGGAAGCCATCTTCTTTGTTCTCAAAGGATATATACCCACACAACACTTATCTATATAAATAAGGTTTCAAATAGTTAAGAATTGCTGAACTGAGCTCATAGATTACTACAAATAGTAAAAGAAAAAATCTTACACTTCTTGTTTCTGTTTAAATGGTTCAAGTAGACCATCTGCTTCTGAAACAGCTCATATATTTTTTGATTTGGTTATAAACTGACCACAGCATTGCAAACAGCATTGATCTGCAGAGATATCTATCTGGTTTTATATACAACATGAGACTGGCAAGAGAGACGTGTCTAATCAGTGTCAGACAGGAGTGGTATGACTGACTGGAACAGCCACGTCCTTGTCATTTCACTTCACTATCACTTAATTTGTATAAACCAGGGAAAATTTTAAATGGATGTTACCATAACGGGAGCATCCAATGACTCCCTTGTTTGTGGCAAAAGAAAGCAGTCCATCCAAGGTGACTTCACTTTAGCCTGCTGTGATTCACAAGGAGTGTAGAATTATGGCATTTGTTCTCAAGCAGAGTTATGGATGAGGCCCAAGACTAACTGACAGCTCAGTTATTCTTTCCTGATACATTTCATTAATAGCCCCTGCACCTCTCACCTCTATGAAATTGGCAGCTAGTGAGGTGCCTGTAAGAGGCTAATTGCCTCCAGAGTCAATTGTCTTGGAGCCAATTGTTAATCTCCTGGTGTTAATTGCCAAAAGTGGGAGAAATCAGAGCAGGCAGGGGGCAGAGGAGCTGCATGCATATTAGTGCTATGTAGCAAAATGCAGGTGTTCAGCTGTGCTCCATGACACCACAGCAGAGCTGAGCGACTGGAAACACAATGGGGCACTAGCTGAGTGAGAATCCTGAATATTTTGCTGCATTTTTCATTCATCACCTTCATATTGCCACTCTAATTGCAAGTTATAAAACAGGTGGGATGAAATCTGCATCCTGAGGAGGTCAAATTAAAAATATCAGGGGTCTAACTGGTGCCTGTACTACCTAATGCTGAGAGGACTAGCAGTGTTGTGATGGGTTGGGAAAGAAAAAGAATGGAAGTGTGACAATTGTATATATAGTTCTTTGTTTTGCCTTGGCTTTCAATTTGTTGTTTCCAGACAGAAGACTGGATTTAATCCTAAATTTAAATGAATCTCTGGAACTCTTCTAGTAACTTTAGCTGAGTTGATCCCATCTCCATAAAGGTGTATCTATGATGTGCTTTGGATCTTGTTTTCTAACATTGAGTACCTTCCTAAAAAGAGAGAAAACAGTGTAACTTTTTGGATAAACTAAGATGCATAGACAGCTATGAAGTTATACAGACTGCAGTGTAAGCCAAAAATCAGACCTGCATTTATTCTTTGTTAAGTTAATGGGACCTAGATATGTTTGATAAGATGCCTATTACGCACTTAATCTGTTGCAAAAAACCCTGTTAGGCTGCTTTTTCAGTCTGTGACTTCTGAGCATCCCAGTTTACAGCTTCTGTCTAGACTATGGTTTGACCTTTTGTTCCTGGTGTCAGATGGTGACTTTCAAGAGCTGGAGTCTGTTGCTGTTGGGCAGTGATGGAAGTGTGTATTCTGCTAACCTGAGCAGCTGGAACATCTGTTGGGGGAATAAAACCGTCAGTTGTTTGTCTGGATGTTTGAGTGATAAGAGACTTTGGCTGAGGGGCTTTGTCAGCACGTGTGAAAAATATTTTATCTCCCAGTTTACAGTATAAATCTTCTAAATAAGTACAGATCAATTTAGATCTATTCTTTTAATTTTTTTTTTTACCTGCATCTGGAGAAGAAAACAGAAATCTTCTGTGACTACTGTGTATTGTAATGGATGTTTTCCAAACTAGCAACAACATTGATTCAGTTAGGTTACGAATTCCAGTCTGGAAACTGCCTGCATAACTCAAGGGACTGAAAAACACTTTAAAAAAAACCCTTAAGATTTTTTGGATGCTGGTGACACAAATGCAGAAATAAAAAAAAAAAAAAGAAGAGGAACTAGTATTACCACATGAATAGCATTATGTTTAGTGAGCAGCATAACACTAACAGATTCAAAGAGCATCTCTGTTTTGATTTTGTTTTCTCATTGACTGCAAGCTGTACTTTTAACACACAATGTAGATATGCTGAAGAGCCATCTACAAAGCTCTGCCCATCAGCATATTTTTTCTATGTGCAATATAGTGCACTAACATGTATAGGAGATAGGAGTTGTGAAGGGAAGAGAAAACAAGCTCTGTGACCCAGTTTTATACACAAATTAGAAGGCTTAATTTGAGGAACAATCATTTCATCAGGTGTGTGTTCCAACTTAAATTGGCAGGATGATTGGGTCCCTCGGGAGAGAATTTAATTTTGTTTTATTTTTTCCTGCCTTAACTGTAAAGCTACTTGATACTTGCTTTAATACATATGGAATTGTCACCTGCAGCTAACATTGTGACAGATAGAGGTAACTACAAAAATTAACATAAATTTATAAATAAAGTAATGAATAGCACAACTGCAAAATTAAGCTAAAGGCAGGGCCTGCCACTGAGCTTTGTTATTAAAGAAATTACCTGTTTTTCTTTTCTGCCCTCAGCTCGCTGTCTACCTTCTGGACATTCTGAAACTACTGAGTGTGACATCAAACCAAAGCAACAAAGTTTGAGGTGTTTTAGGGAAATATCTCTTAGGGAATGGAGAGGAGACCCTCTTACAGAGGAGCTTCTCTAATTATCCCTGAAAGTGCAGTAAGGAGAAGTGCTGTCACAAGCCTTGGATTATTGCTTTCCTCTTCCTTGAGGAAAGGCAATCTCCTGGCATGCTGTAGTACATTCCCTCCCCACTGAGGATGAAAGGCTATGAGATCAGCAGCCCTCAAACACAGCAGTGGCTGCCTGTACTTGAGTACCCATGAGTGCATTTTACCACGATGGTTTAAAGAGGACTCTCTGCTTTCAATGATAGAAGAAACCTGTGGTTGGCCTTCAAAGGGAGGAGCTCTGCAGGGAAGCAGCTAGCCTGAAGAAGACCAGAAGCACTATTGATACTGCTGAGCCCTTCTGGAGGAAGAGATGGTGTGGTTCTCCATCCTCGTGTGGGATGTGTGCCAGTGGCACAGAATGCTACTGGTTTGGTTCTGTAAAGCCTCAAATCACATTTCATTAAAAGTTGTGTTAATGTGTGTCCAAGCTGTGAAGACGCTGCTAAAATCCACTTCCCCAAAGTGCTTTCTGGTCACGGTTTATGTTCTCCTTAGAATGAATCACAGATGTTTTGTTGTTTGGGTTTTTCACCCTTAATCCCCTCAGTCACGTGGTGGGGTGGCGGGCTGTGGTTTGAACTAGGTCTGCTTGATTTTTTACTTCACAAATAAACTGATGGTAATGTGGGAAAGGGAGGGGAGGAAGGGTATATAGTCCAAACACCCAAAGGATGATCATATCTATTTCCTCCGTGTATTGGACATATGTGTAGAGGTTTTGGTAGTGGAAGGGCTACAGGGGAGACCTCTGTGAGAAGAGACCAGGGACTGTCAGGTTCTAAAACAGACTCACTGCTGTCCAAAGCTGAGCCTATCCATGAAGCTTGTGGCATCTCTGTGGAAATGTGTTTAATAACAGGTGAAATATGCTGTATAGCAGTTGTGAGAGAGAGGAATGAGGGGAAAAAGAAAAACAGCTCTGCAGGTACCGAGGTCAGTCAAAAAAATAGAGGGAGGATGTGCTCCAAGCACCCTACAGCCTGTGGAAAAGGCTGTGGTGAAGCAGTTTGTTCCACTCTAGTCCATGGAGGACCATATCAGAGCAGATATCCACACTGCAGTCTGGAAGACCCAATGCTGAATGGTGTGAGGAAGAAGGACAGGAAAGGAACTGTTACATGGACTGACCACAAACCCCATTTCTCATTCTACTGTGCCACTTGGGGGAGGAAGAGTTAGAAGAGTCAGGAGTGAGGTTAAGCTGGAAAGAATGGGATCTGGGGCAATGGTGAGGTTATTTTGTTGTTTTTTTGGAGGGTTGGGGGTTTTTGTTTGTTTGGTGTTTTGGAGGGTTTTGGTTCTGTCTTTGTTTCTCACCATAGTAGTCTATTTCTAACTGGCAATAAGTGAAACTAATCTTCCCCAAGTACAGTCTGTTTTGCCTCTTACACTAATTAGTAACTGATTTCCATGTTTTTATCTCAGCTCATGGGCTTTTCCATTTTACTGTCCTCTTGAGGAGGGGGAATATCAGAGCAGCTAGGTGGGTATGGCACACAGAAAGCTGATTTGGTAAATGTCCCACACAAAGGTAATAGAAATCTACAGTCTTGGTGAGAATGAAAAGCTAGCACCATGTGGAGACACAAGATTCTGTGAATGGGTCTCCTGACAATACAGTGATCTCTCCATATTACACAAGTTGATGTTCTCTAAGAAAATCTGACTCTCTTGAGCAATGCCAAAAGCTGGCTCAGGTGGATGGCACAGTTTACTGAAAGGGCATTCTGTCAGTAGAAGCAGATCAGGTTCCTTTTCAATAGTCTGAGTTTGAATTCCTGTAATTCAAATGGACCCTCTACCAGTAGTTGTTGCTTATAAAGTGATTTTAAGTCCTTTTCCTGTCATCAAAAAGGGTTAGTTTGCAGTTGCATCGACAGAAATCTTTCTTGTCAGGGTTAGCTATATGATTTTGGGGGGAAAAGCATTGTGCCTTTCAGGATGCATTTGCATTATTTGATTTTGAGACCCGTGAATAGGGAACTAGTACAGATTTGAAAGTCATCAGTCATAAACTTCTGCAGCCCAAACTATGTATACTCATTCTCTATTGGTTTTACTTAAACATTGACTACAAGAAAAAAAAATAAGGGAGCATGAAGCCTCCAGAAATTAGTTCTGTTTTGTGGTAGTATTGTTTGTTTGTTTGCTTGTTTGTTTAATGATGAATCACACATAACAAATGGTCATTCTTCTTCCCATGCAGGGTCAGACAGACAGCTTAATGGTATTCATTCCTCATCAGCCTTTGACAGATGTTGTAGAGTCAATATGGATATGTTATCCTAGCTCATCTCCAGGAAGAGATAAGCTTTGATAGAATTATGTCTCATGTTTCATAAATCAGATCTGAAACTGCATCAGAATGGATCAAGAAAATTTATTGTAGTTGCTACTGTTGCTTTGGAAGACATTGTTAACTTTCTGTTCTGAAGAAAAGTGACATAAATATCCCCTTTTGCCTTCTAGACTGCAGATGGAAGACTTGTCAAATTACCAAAACTGGGTAACCTTTCTAATTGTGCTAATTTTTCTTAGTATAATTAAACTAGTGGTGAACTCAAACTTCTCCTTAGGTCAAGATATTCCATAGTCAGCTATTAACAGTTATAACAATAGGGAGCCACACCAGAGGGGACAGGTAAGGAGTAATTCATTACACAGATGTGATACTCCTGGACTGACAAATGTGTGAAGTGTTTTAGAAAAATGTCTTTGCAGGTTGGATAATATTATTTCAACAGCTGCCGTGTGATTTATTATGTCTATTCCCTCTCCTATAATATCACCTAGACATCCTTTAAATAGGAAGAGTCCCTGAAGTCACACCTTTTAATTGAGAATGGATGGTGAAAGAGAAAAAACTCCAGCATTTAATTAGCTCTAGAAAATGCTTTTCTTTTAGATGTGTTTCTAAACTGCTTCTTATGATCCCATAGTGCTTTTCAGTTAAGCACCTCATAGCACTTCTCAAGCCTAAGGTCACTGTAGTGTAGACAGTGAGAAAAATCCTGTAAGTAAGAATTGTTGCCTCTCTTGTTCAGTCTGATGATTTTCAGTAGTGTAATTGTCCTTTTTTTTAACATCCATACTTCAACTGGCTTCAGTGGATATTTTCTCCTAGTGCAAATGTTAAAGGAATGAGACATAGGAAAAGCATAACAACATAAGAGGTATGTAACTTTCCACTTAAGTTATCTGACTTGTTGTTGATTTTGGAAAATCTTTGATATGTGTAAGTCCTAGGGACTTTAAACATACAATTAAATCAAATATGTGTGTAAACTGAACATGTTTATATATACATGTAAACTAGAGTGAAAAATTGCACAGAACTTGTTTCACTACTGAGATACATCAAAGGATTTTTTCCAGCATCTGTTGACTTAAAATGGTCTTCTGAAGAAGTTCCAGGTAAAGATGATATGTGTTTGTCTTCAATTTTAGCATAAAAGGGAAAAAAAAAAAAGGATTTACTGGCAATCATAATGAACTAAAATCTTGTATTAAAGTATTGAATTTTAAGATAGGATTAACATTTTTAATGGGAAACATTTTATAAAGGAAAATGCTTATATCTGTACGTAGTTGGATTTTTTTTGGTAGAAAAAATACAGAAAAAGAGAGAACATATTATCAACCTAAAACAATCTCTACTGAAATTAATTTGGTGAAGTACAATGAAAAATATCGCTCTCATTTTTGGCTGTAAGGTAGGTGACAAGAAAACAGGATAAAATGCTGAAAATTAGAGCACAGAAAATATGAGATTTAATAGCATTTCCTTCAAAACAAAAAGGAATTTAGAAACCTCTGTTGGGATTTGTTTCTCCTAACTTTCCCCATATACAATATAGGTGTCTGAGCCAGACATCCGGGATAGTTTTTCAGTCGATAGGCACTTTTAGGACATGATTCAACTCATTGCACTTGAGATGTCTAAAGCAGGGCAAATTAATTGTGTCATGTAAATGTGTTTTCTTTTCTGTTGACTAACCATGTATCGACATTTGACCAGCTGGATGGAATATAAGAGTTGATGACATAGATCTACCCTGGAAGTGACAATGATAATGGTTTTGAAAGGGACACTTTACAGAAAATAAAAGCAGTTGCTTTACATACTCAGAATGTATAGTAACTATTTCAGAAAAGCCTAACAATCATGGTAAATCACTTTCAAAATCTCTAAACACAGAGGATGATTTGGGGGTTTGTTAAAAAAAAAATACAATTATGACAATCTGAGTAACTGTTTTTCCAGTTACCTTTTTCTTTTTTGAGTGGTGGGGTAGGTATTTTCCTTGTTCCCCACCCCCTTCAGTAATAATCTTTTCTATAATTCTCCTCATGTCTTCTGTAAAGATGATTTTTTCTTTTTTAAGTATGTGTGTGTGTTCATATTCAGCTGGATTTTTTCCCCCCTGAGTAACATATAAGCCACTCCAACTCTTGGAGACAAATCAATTTGCTCCTGAAAGTAGCTTGCTTGAAGTTCAGCTGGGAAAGTGCTGCAGGGTGAATTGAGGAAGCACACTTATGTTTTGTAAAGTGTATGTAGTTTGTACTGTTCTGGTGCTGTGCTGCTTCTGCCAGCCAATAGCTACCACATCCTGCCTTCCTGGCTACTGGGTTTTGTTCTGACACCCTTGTGTCTAATGAGCAGCATAGCAGGATGCCAGCAATATGTTCTGAAGAGCATGAGTTATCCCTGGTGTCTGAGAATAGAATTGGGTTGAGCAACCTTATGAAAAGCCAGTAATTCCTCTTATTTCAGCCTTTTCATGCCCTCAGTCACACTTAGATGATGCTCCAAGGTCAGTCAAAAAAGAGATCTGAATTTCAGTGCACATTAAGGGTGCACTGCTATTGCTGGGGAAAATATTTGTCCATTTAAAAGTCCTTCTAACAAAGGCAACTGACTAAATACAAGGGAATTTTGCATGGGCAGAACAGCTTGTCTTGCAGCTGCTTTGGCCCTTTCATTTGTTAAATTTTATTCCAATAATTTCACTTCATAAAAAGTGTCCTTAACTAGCAGTGGGGAAAACTGCAAAGGAAGTATACATAGAGTGAAAAAAAGAGGGAGCTGAACTTGGCAAATATTTTAATGTCTGCTTTGCCCAGGAATTCGTGTTGGCTGCTCTGGTTGTAGCTGTGGTGACAGGATGCATTGGAATTTTTCTTGGATTTGACTTTCAGGGGGGTGTTCCCCAAGTACAGCCATTTGCATTGGAGGACAAAAGCCAAGCTCTACCTAATAAATGTCTCAAGCAAAAGTCAGTCTTTTGGCAGACTTGACCACAGCTACCTGTTGCAGGGCAAACTGATGTTTCCTCTGAAGCCAGTAACATTGTCCTGGGCAGAGCTGGACCACTGAATTTGATCTACTACAGCTGCTGTTCACAGTGGGCAGAGGTACAAACATCTATCACCTCTAGAAATTGCATCCTTCAAAGTAAAGCTTAAAAACTGCTTCCCTGCCTATCTCCTTCTTGTTTTTTTACTAAGAACTTTGCAATTAATATCACAGTGATCTTGCATCAACCATAGATTTTGCTTGTAGGTCCTACTTTAATCTTGAAATACATCACATATTGCTTCTCCTTATGAATTTAGTTAAGCCAGATGTATGCTTGTCCTTTTATGTATCATGTTTAACTTAACCACGATCCTGCACTCTGCCCCTTTTAAATATAACAGAAGTTATAAAGTTTCTGTAACAGAAACTTTTTGTCAGCATTGTGCAGTCATATAAATCTACAGCATTGTTCTTGATTTTGAGAGACACAAGCCTGTGACAGACTGACTTTAGCAGCACAGCTTAGTGTGCTTGCAGATCAGCCTAGTGCACTTGCAGACCATTCTGGCAAAAATGTTTCTTGCAAGGGTTGCACTAGAAAGCAGCTTCATAAGCTTGCTGGGATGTTTTTCTGTTGAGGATAATAATAACAAATCATTAATGATATAGATATTCATAACAAATAATTAACAATAAAGGTAATAATAAAAATTAATAATAGATAATAATAATAAAACTACCTCATGCATTTTGGAGATGGAAGTCACTCCATATTCAGCCCTGGAAATGCTACCCTGCTCCCCAGCTTCTCAGAGAAGAAAGAATCTGTTCCCAGCACAGGACAAAACTACTAGTGAGTTTTGTGAGGAAGCAAGGAAAGCTGTAATTCCTTATTGGACAAATAAAGTTCAAAACTAATCTGTGGTCTTCCATACAGGGGAGGTGGAGACAACAATGCCTTTCAGATAATGAACACTGCATTCTTAGAAGTTCTTTTTCATCAGTCTGGTTTGCATCACCTGAGGGACATGCAGTCCACAGATATAAACTAGTTTCTTCTAGATAAAAGGCAGAAGAAATCCTATTCATGGAAAAGGATACTGGAAATTTACCTAGAACCAGGAGTCAGATACTGCAAGAACACGGGCTTTCCTTCTAATTCAGTCCTTCAGGGTGAACAGGGCATAAAGGCATTAAGGCATTACCTAAGGTGTCATCATAGAAAATGAGAGATGCAGGTCAAGGTATTTCAGAAACACAGCAGATTCTTTAGCTTTGGGAACATGTTAAGTGTGTGTGGGATTCTTATCTGGAGGAAAGAAGAAGGGGGCATGACATCTGCTTAGTTCCAGAAAGGATTGTCTTTCAGATTTCTATGGTGGTGATTTCCAGGAGGTGGATGGCCTGTTGTTCCTGGAGACAGTGAATTGCTGACTGAGAAATCTGTGTAGGGAACTGAGTATTGTCCTAATTTCACTGCAATCAGCTGGGTCAGGGAGGATCTCAATAACCTCTTTTTAATAAGCTTAGCATTAAAAGACTGTTATCATACATTAACAGAGTAACATTGCTGAACACATTTTGACTGACAGGCAATTCTAGGCTGTGCTATAGGGCTGTACAAAGTACGAGGTACAGGGTGTGCCTGACTATTAACATGGGCACTTACTTGTCTATCTGCCTTCAGACAGCACAGTTTAGGGCAGCTGGTCAAATGAAAGGTCCACTGACTGGCTGGAATCATTAAAGCAATGTGCCTTTTCCTTGTGGGACAAAACCCAAGACCTGGTCTCTTTATGACACAGCTCTTTTAGGCAGAGAAAAACTATCCTCACAGAGTATAACCGGAAGACATGTCCAGAAGATTTTCTTATCCACCTGACTAGACTGCTCCACCCTATGGTGTTTAAGAGTTGTGATGGGATTGGAGTCATAACCTTCTCAGGTTAGACAGAGTCTGAAAGTTGCTATTTCTGTTTCAGATCTGAAGGCAGCCTTACATGCCTAAAGCTTGTGCATATTGCTTCAATAATATTAGATATTCTGTAAAAAAATTTGCCTTCTGTTTTTAGGAGGATAAAATTAATCAGTACAAAACAAAGCAACTTTTTTTCTGAGATTCTTTCCTTACAGAGGAGAAGTTGCACAGACACCTACATGTATCTCACAGATGCCTCTGTTTTCTAATGGTTTTCTGTTCCACACTTCAACACACTCTTCAATATTAGTCTGCTTGTCATTGTTTCAATAAATTACACCGAGTTTACTACATGCTGTATTTTTGTCTGTGCTGTTTTTCAACTGCAGTTTTACTATTTTTAGAGCTTTATCAATAAATAGTGATGTGGGTGGTTTTGTTTGGTTAGATTTTTGTGAAATGTTTTTATTATACAAAATTATCTACAAAACACTGTCTGTACTTCTTTCAATGTCACTGGCATCTGGTTCTTAATTTCTTAAGTCTCTTTCCACACATCTCTTGGATACTCAGAGATACCACATGCTGGTTACTGTCATGGGAATGGTAGGTGATCACATGCACAGTACTACTCAGACTCCCTGCTGCTCTGGAGCTGCTGAAGTTTCCACTCAGAGGTGTGCTTTAGAAGTGCCTGAGCTGTTCGTGTACCTGTTCTAAAACTTGGCACCTCCCTGAAAAGACAACTGTGTTTCCTTATGTTACCTCAATTACACTCTTTTCTGTAGGAAAACCAAAGCACAGCTGTCTCAATCTCTAAAAATCAGGCTGCTGCATTTCATTGCCTTGACTCACCAGAAAGGCTGTCATAGTTGGAAATTTGCAGAGATGCTGTAAGCATTTTGGTGGATGTTAAGTTTGAAAACAAAATGTCCATAGGGATGCCATTGTTTTATGATATTTTTTTAACAGAAAATGGCAACACAGCAGGGGATTTTCCTCCTGCTGCTTCAGAACTCTCCATCATTCCATCAGAGGATGATGCCCAGGAAAAAAAAAGAAGTAACTATCATTAAGCCACACTGAACAACTGTCCACCTTCTTTAGCAGCATAAAGCACTTCTCTTCTTGTGTCATTTGACTGAATATTGAGTCCCAGGCTTTTGCCCTCATCCCTCGATATCTTATCCAGATTCCTGGATACAGTCCAGTTCTTTCTGTTAAAATACTGCAGTTGCTGTTGTGCTGCAGCATATGTATTGACAGGGGATGCTGAAATGCCAGGCTCTGCTTCTGGTTGACTTTTGCTGACTGCCTGAACGATCTGCCACTTCAATGCATTACATATTAATACTTCTCTTTGTTTAGTGTTTTTCATAAAACACCTTTTTGTTACATTTGCAGTTTGGATTTTAAAGAGAAAAATCATTTTACATTAGGAAGACTAGAAAATGGTCACTGTATGTTAAAACTGCTAAAAGAAAAAAAAAGGAAAAAATCTACAGAAAGTAAGTAGAATACTGTGTACAACCTTCCTTAATGAACAATGGAAAATATTGCTAATAAAAGAAACTCTAGGCCAAGCCTAAATAATCTACTCTGTTTCAAATGTCTAATTAATTATTGGTTTATCCTTAAGGCAAAATCTTTTTAATTGGCTTTTGAAAAGTCTGATGACTTTACATGTTTCTGGCACAATTACTCAGGAAGGAATATACATACATTTTGGGTTTGTTGGCTGTTTTGTTTTGTATGGGTTTTGTTTGTTTATTTGTGAGGTTTTTGGTGTGGGCTGTTTTTTTGGGGAGGGGTGGGGGGGAGAAGTGGGGAGGGGCAGGTAATATAGAAGTGCAGGGGTTTTTTAGCTTATACTACTTCCCAGCTTTGGACTCGAGCCTGTTTAAGGCTATTTTCATTTTACAGACCCCTCCCCCCCAACTTATTGGAAGAACAAACCGAAGTCTGAGGGGAAAAAAACCCTTTTACACATGAAGATGATATCAGCATCAGCAAAATGATTTTCACTTTGGCAAAAAGAAAACAAATAGCAAACTGATATTTAGGTGCACCAGGGGAACAAACAGAACAGTTAACACCGCCCAAGGATAAACGGTGTATTGTTAAGAAGACATTTTCATTCAGCACTGTACTTTTCAGCACCTGTCTAGTTCAGAGCAAGAGGATAGTCCCAGTTTGGGAGCTCTGCCGTGTGGATCGCGTCAGGAACCTCGTTAGCGGCTCAGCTGAGCCGCAGGCGCTCACACCCCCCGGCTCAGCAGCAGCCCCAAAAGTCCCAAATCCCGATGAACGCTTGGACACGGCAGATGCCTTTTGTTCTGTTGCTCTGAGCTCTTCTGCATTCCTCCCACGTACGGCCTCGTATCTCATTGCGTGGTGTAGATCTCGACCACCGAGAGGTAGATCCACCTTCCGTGGCCAAGCGGCGGGGCAAGAACCTTTTGTTTTCCACAGACAAATGAGCAATGTTAGTTAATTCGGAAAACTTAAAGTCTCTTACTTAAAAACAAAAAAAAAAACCCTTTCATTTCTGGCAGGCCAGGTGGCGGTGTTTCCGCTGGGGATGATTCAGTGCGCCTGGAAGTCGGTGTTTATACCGACTATAAATATGAACAGCTCCGGCCGGGACACCGGGAAGACGGGGCGGCAGGGACTGGCTGTAACATAACCTCTGGAGCCAGGGAAGACCTGGAAGGTTTAGGGGTAGCAGAGACACAGGCACCACACTTAAACCAGAGTCGGGGACGAGAATTTCTCCCCACGAAGGGGGGCGCGGGGCAGAGCCAGGCGGGGGCGGTTACTCCTGCCCGCCGGCGGCTGCCGGACCTCACGCCCGTGAAGAGGGCGAGAGTGACCCCGAAGTGGCCAAGTTCACCGGCAGGGCCGGCATCCCCCAGTGTCCCCATGCCGGCAGCCCCCGGGAGGTGCCGGGCCGGGTCCCCGAGGCCGCGGCC
>WEIV01020555.1:598545-664567 GCA_013390005.1 Calyptomena viridis
CGCGGGAGCCCGGCGCCCGCAGCGGGGGCGTTGCTGCCCGGTCCTACCTTGTCCCGGGTGTTCGGGCGGCTGAGCAGCTCCGCTGGAGCCGCTGGCTGAGCACGGGTGTCCGCAGGGACCCAGGCTGCGGAGCGCCCTACAGGGGTGCGTGGATCCGCGCTCCTGGGTACCTAACGCGACTTTAGCTTCCCGGTTTACGAGCTCTGGATGGAGCTGTACTGCGGGGTAGCGGGCTCTAGCTCTCGTGAAGTCCCACTTAAGTCAGCTGCTGATTCATACGATGGTGGGATTGGGCTGTGGAAACTTCATGCGGTGTCTGCTGCGCGCACAGACCCTTCGTGGGTTGCAGCGAGGCTGCTTTGAGCAGCTTGGCTGAGAAATCTGTCCAGCATGGCAAAAAAAATTCATTTGGATCTGTCCGTCTGTGTCACTTTTTCCCCTTCCTGCCTGAGAAATGAGGTGGAAATCGCACTTGCTGTGTCTTTTTGGAGGGATCTGACAGCTGAGCAGAGGAGCGAGGCTTGTAAGAGGGAGTGATACCTCTTAGCGGGCCAGCAGCTGTAGCTGACAGTGGCCACACTCCTCGGCAGGAGAGTCTTCTCAGACGTACCTGTTAATCTCTACTGCCAGCTCTCAGGTGTCCTGGCTACAGGCATATGACTGTAGCTGATAAAGGAATTGTAGTCTGGTAAAAAGAAAGAGTCAAACTGTGAATATGTCCTTTCCTTCACTTCTTGTGGCTACTGTAGTTGCCACATAGATGTGGCACTTACATAATTTAGTGGTGGACTTGGTAGTGCTGGGTTAATGCTTGTACTCAATCTTAGAGGTCTTTTCCAGCAGAAATGATTCTTTGAAAAATTATTTTTCCATAAAGTTTTTGGAGACTTTGTCAAATGGTAGAGGTTTGGTGCACTGATAGAATTAGGAATCAGTAGATCTGCTGTTCTGTGGTGAAGCCAAGTCCCTTTTGGTGTTTTTCTATCAGCTGTCTGCTCCTCCAGAGTTGGTATAATTTGCTTGATGAATGTGTTCTCATATGGTGCCCATCTGTGTTAATACCTGCCAACTTCTTGGAAAAATTAGCATATTTTTTCTCTCCTGCTGTGTCTGCTCCATGCTTACTGGCTTCACAAGAAGTGCTCAGTCCTTAGTAGACCTGGAGAAGGTTTTACTTCAGGTCTTCAAGACACTGGGCAGAATTGTTTGTTGTAACACAGCTTCACCAGTTTAATAGAAGTGTGATATTTTAATTGATGGCATTCCACAGATGATGTAGTTTGCACACATATTCAAAAAAATTGGCCAAGTCTCATTATTTCCCCTTGTTTCAGATGAATTATACTGCTGGAACACAAACTCAGCATGCAGTAGGTGAGAGATTAGTTTAAATCATCCTCTGTGAATTTTTGAATGAGGAAAAATTGTCTTTTAAGAATTCTCAATATCCTCTCTAGTTAACTGTTGGAGACTATGGCTTTGTATTCATTGTATTGTGAAGTTATAAATAGGTTGAGATTTTAGTGCAATTCAAAGGATTTAGCATAAATTCCGAGGAGGGAATGTGGTGCTGTGAAATCACTGGGAGGATAATGTGCACCTGTTTTTTGTTTGACACATATTTAGGTTGATAGTGTGAGTGGAGCAGATCTGTAAATAAATGGATCACAACCCTTCTTGTACTTTTTTGATCGTAACTGAGTCTGCTTTTTTTTTTTTTTTTTTTTTTTGGTGGGCTGTTTCTATTGTGGAAACTGCTGGAAAGCTATTAAGCCCTGCTCTAGTCCCATATAGAATGTGCTTATTTGGGTTACACATGGTTTGTGAGGCTCAGACAGCTGCTTTCTCATGTACCTGTTATGCAATTGTATGTGTTACTACCTTGATAGTGCAAGTGCTAGAGAGTTCTTGGAGGATCAGGAGAGAGAGAGGTAGTAGACCTGTCAATGTGAGATACATCAAGTAGCAGATAATTTTTAGGAATTATGTATTTATTTTAAGATATGTTTGTAACCCTTCTTGATGTATGTCTAAATTCACTGGAGATGGACCCTGGGCAGAGTGTATGTCAGATGGAATGGGACTGAAGGTATTAAGAGCTTTCAAAATCTTGGCTAATGTCCTTTTCGTTGTGGAGGGTATTCTAAATTCTGGCTGGTCTCCACTGAAGTGTGTCTTCCGATGGCTGCCAGAGGGAGCTGTCTCATACCCTCGCTTGCCAGTGTCACTGTTGTTGGTAGCATACCGTGCTCTCTAACACAGGCGCTTTAGAATTAGATGAGAAATTCCCATCCTAAACTTTTGGATGGAAAATAAGGGTTTCAGTTAAGTTCTCTGCAAAAAGTGTTAGCTCCTTATTGTCAATTTCTTCACCCCTTGAGCTCTCTTGGTGAATTTCAGGAGACTCTGCTTACAAAGATTTTAGGTGTGAGACAGTGAAGGTGAAAGATGCTAGAAGGCCACCAAATGATGAGTCCAACCCCCTTGGAGATAAGACAACTTTTCATCTCTTAGGTGGGAATTTTCCATTTTAGGAGGTCTGAATGTGGAACTCTTGCTAGGAATGTGAGAGGCAAATATCTGCTGACAGCTTTTTATTTTCTTTGGAATAAATAAATAAGAAAATGACATGGTTAACATAAGCCTTTCTTAAAAACAAACAAACAAAAAACCCTAACAACACAAACACACACAAAGCCTGAAGCTGGGAAGATGAGCTAAGCTTTATCTTTCCAAAAGATTATGAAGCGTGCCCTTTGTGCTGTATCTCAAATACTAGCATATTCATATTGGAAGGTGATAAGGTGTTTGTTACTCCTTTTTTTTTAATGGCTCTGTACCCACTCTTTTTTTGGGAAGCCAGTAATCAATGTACTGTTTGATTAATACACCTTTGTGTTGTCTGAATTTTGGCAGAGATTGCCTATGAGCTAGGGAACCCACCCTCCCAAATTAGGTTTGCCAGTCAGCTGGTGGGGGAGGGTGAATGGTACTACTCTCCAGTGCTCAGGGCACTCTAAAGAAGACTCTGGAGATGATCCTGGCTGTTTGACTTGTCTGGGGGTCTGTTTGTTCCTGGGGGAGGAAATGGTAGTGGGGACAGTCTCAAGGTGTGCCAGGGGAGGTTTAGGCTTGATGTCAGGAAAAAATTCTTCACAGAAAGAGTGATTGGCCATTGGAATGGGCTGCCCAGGGAGGTGGTGGAGTCACTGTCACTGAAAGTGTTTAAAAACAGACTGGATGTGGCACTTAGTGCCATGGTTTAGTGGATCAGGTGGTGTTAGGTGATAGGTTGGACTGAATGATCTCAAAGTTCTGTTCCAGCCTAGTTAATTCTGTGACTCTGGGTCACCTGTCTAGCCTATGAAAAAACATTCTGCAGTGTTTGCTATAGCTGGACATATAGCAATGTATAGCTGATTTTCCCCAGCTCTTTTGCTCAGAATATTTTTCCCCTTTACTCTCCTGCCATGTGCTATCTAGATAAATGAGTGGAAGCTGATTATTGCTCCGTGCTCCTGAACCTTCTGTCTGCATGAAATAGGTCTGTCTTGGGGTTTTATATGATAGCCCATCATAGTTTTATCTGCTGCTCTTCCTGTGGAATCAGTTTGCTCACTAGTCTTTAGCCTGCCTGCACTTTCACAGATGTGTTTGCTTTCTTCTGTAAGCATCCCAGCTGCAGTGAGAGGGGGACTGAGAGTCAGTCAGTGCAGGCAGGAGCTGCTCTGCTGGGCTGGGGGTTACACTGGCAGTGTGTTGGGATCTCTCAAGATGTAAAAGTCCTCGTATAGGTAGAATAATTAGTACTATCTTTATCTTACCCGAGACAGGTTTATGAAACTAACTTATCCTTAACCTGATCCCACCCCCAACCAGAAATTTTGCTTTCTCCATTTTTCATGTCATGTTTTAGACTTCTACTGGTCTCTGATGGGTGCTAGCAAAGGTTAGATCCTCAGACTAGACTCCTGTCCATGATCATCTCAGTTACACATGCAGCACTCTGATTGATAGGTGGTATCTACCTTTGCTCAAATGTCAGAACAACTGAAGCCACATGAGATTTTTTGCCTCGTATCTGAAGACAAGCTAGCCATTGGTTTTGGTGGAAGATTCTGTTTGAAAATCAATGCAACAGTCTCCCATCTTGCAATTGATCCTCGCTTTCTCCCCTGCTTATAAAAGAGAACGAGATCTGCAAAGCAGTGGGTGTGTGGCATTCCTTTGATGGACCCTGTATACTGCTTTTAAATTATTCTGTTTAGAATACAGAGAAATGGAGTTCATTTGACAGCCACAAGAAACTGGCCCTCGTTTAATTGTGTGCAATGAAATCCCTCCCCCAGTCACAGGCAGAAACCCTGCTGTGTGCCTGGGAGGGCACGGTGCTCTTTCTTTCTGTGGTGTCCCTATAAGCTTTGCATAGGTTTCCATGCAGCTGTCATCAGTGTGAGCAAACTTACTCTGGTCTCTCTTCTCAAAGGTACTCATAGTCTGGAATTGCTCTAAGTTGAGTGTTAAACTGCTCTTTGTGTCTTGTGAAAATCTTTCTGGTTAATGAATATGAATCTTACCAGGACAGCAACTTTTTCTATCACAGTATGTGTTAGCATAGCTTTTTTCAACAACTGCTTGCTGACCTTAAGAAATAAAAAATCTCTGTGTCTGAATGAGTTCATGTAAAAATTACCTGGGTAATTACTGTTAGCAGTAATGTCTTATTACATTTTAACATCAGAATATTTATTTTTCCACAGTTAGATTTTTACCATGTAGGTTTTATAAGCTTTTTTTTTTTATTGCTCTCTATCACTATTGGGAAACTATTTGTTGATTTCCAGAGCATTGACACTGTTCACAGATTAAAAGTGTCATGGCTTAGCTAATGTAGCTTTTACAGAGATACAGTCAATGTGAATGGAAACTTTGTTGTTTTTTTTTCCCTAGCAAAAAGCATATAGAGCAGAAATTCCCAGTGCTTTTTATGAACAAATATATACAGTTGATCAGGTGCAACTAGTATCTCAATTTTATCTCATCAGAAATATGAGCATATTTCTGAATTAAATTGTTTCAATTACTTTTTAGAAGTGACAGGTAGTTTATTTTGTACTGTACTATGTAACTAACTCTAAAAGTGGCTCAGAGAATTAGAGTGAACTACACTTATGATACTTTTTCCAAAACTAGCACTGCTGTATTTTTTTTGACTCCGTTGCCAGATGTACTATATCAAATCCTGCCTGACAAAGCTGCTGCAGTCGTCCTTGTGTGAATGTCATTCCAGCCCAGTTTTTTTCCTCTCAAGTCTTTTAGGCTGATGCATATGTATTATGTATCAACTCTAAGTTGATCCTGAGGGAGTTAAGGTCTGGGCTGGGGGACACAACCTGATCAGATTTGAATTCTTTGTGATTGTTTGTGTTGTTCAAAGCAAATGTTTGAGTTCTGTGTGTGACCTGTCTAAGTGTCAACATACATAAAATCAAGCATAGCTGCATGGGTGAAGGGCCCAGTTCAAATCAATGAAAAGAGCAGAAGTTTTCTCCTTCACATTAACAGAATAAAATTAAGTTCAGGAATGATGTACTTGTGTAGACCTACCATGTCCAGGATAAAGATGAAGAGATGTCAGTGGTGGGTCATTTAGATTCAGGAGCCACCTACTATGTTACAAGGATAACATTTCAAAGCATGTTTGTGTTTTGTTGGATGTTCCTGTTCCCCGTGGAGTCCATTCCTGTAAGATCTTTGTGGACGAGGTATTTGTCCTTGCAGTCACAATTCAAACTGTTGAGTTTGGTTAAGTCTTCATTATTTGTGTTTCAGTACCCAGGTTATAGATGGTGTCCTTTTGTTATGGGCAGAATGCTTGCATGTGACAAAATGGTGTTTCTGGAACAAGCCTCATGCTCTGAACTACAAGATGAGACCACCAGAGACTCCTGCAAACCAGTGCAAGAATTCAGTTCCTAATTATCTCTGGTTCATGGTTCCAGACACAGGGATTTTCTTGGATTTCAATTTTGTGAATGTAAGCAGTGGAGGATGCAGTATGTTCCCTCTTTCATGTAATTGTTTGGCATCTGAAACTAAGGTTTCGTGGATAAATCAAAATTTTACCACATATGCACTTGGACTTTGGGTTGCTTCTCTTGCGTAATCCCTCATTTTTCATTTAATGCTGGTCTATGAATGTGGTTTGTTTTCTTGCCCTCTCCACATGCTCCTTAATAAGGAGTTAGCTGTAGATGAAATTGTCTGGAGTAGATCCATTCTCTTCTGTCAAACTGAAATTGTGGGTTTCCACACGAATGGCCTAATGTCAGATTTCAGCTCCCTCCCCACTGTCCTCTCACGTTGTGACCCCACCTGCAGCATCACTAGGAAGTACCTAATGAAAGGCAACCTGTGCACAGATAATGAGCACTTATCCCTAAGGGATGAGTACACAGAGGGTGCTGCCAACCCTGTGGCAGTGTATATCCTCTGCTCTGTCCTTTGTGATGTCCAGTGTGCTCCCTGAAGGCTGGTGGGGAGGGAGCCCCTCATACAGAACATGGGAATTGCAGGCATGTCTCTGGGAGGTGGCTTGTTTTACCTGTTCCACTCTATGAACTTAGAGGGTTGGAAAGCTCCATGGTGGCAAGTCTTGGAGAGCCAGAGTGGAGGACAGGACTCGTTTCTGTGGTATGCTAACAGGGCTTTCAATATGTATATAAGGAGGTGCAGCATAAGCATTTGTTAATTTGTAGTAGGCAAACTTTGTGTCCATGTGAGTCCAGGAGGCTTCCTTGTAGTGGAGATATTTCACTGCCTTATGCATTTAGTATTTAAATAGCTGGAGTTTTTAAATTTTAAAATAATACCTTTTTTTGTTGATTTTTACACTGTGCCTGATGTTGGCAATGAAAGTAAATGACAGATTTGCTTTTGGCCATATTTACACATTAGAGATGGGGTCCTGAACGAGGCATTAACATTTAGCTTGTAGGCATCAGAAGGGGATGTTATTTAAAAAAAATAAAATTAGATGGCTGCCACTGGAACATTTGAAGTAAAATGTTCATTAGAACGTACTGGCTGACATTGAGGCTAGATTTGGAAACTCAGTATTTCAGTTCTCTTGCCCCGAAAAATTTGAGTCTGTCGATTAAAAAAGATGAGTATGAACACTTATAAAATGCTGACTGAAAAAAAATTGGCTATGCACACAAATGTGTGAGTGTGCACATGCACTCGCCCATCTTCACACCCCCTACAAAATCTGTTGTGGCCCAGGTAATCCAGGTGTTTTGATTTCTGAAGTGCAAACCCCTTCACCTAACAAGGCTGTTGCAAGGAGTATGAAGTTCTTTGTTATTAAAAGAAATCCCAGAAGTGCCAAGGGCTCCACATAGGTGCCTTTGTTACTTTACTAATTGAAATGAGTAGTAGGTGTGGTTTCTCATTTCTGTTATTCCTTCTCAACTTACATGTGTTTGGAAACATCCAGCTTGAGAGATGTAACGGTTTTACAAATTCTTTCTAGGCTGTGGAAGAGCAGGAATTTTTATAATTTACTAGATAAATCAGTTTAAACAGTAGGAGTGCCTCTTCAAGGTAGCCTTCATCTTGTTTGTGCCGGGCTGTAGACACTGAAGGATGACTTTGCTCCATTACTATCAATCACTGCTGCAATGGCTTCACACTCCTATGGAAAAACGTAAAAGAAGGTGCTGGGGGAAATGGAAAATACAAACTATGCAATCGAGCAGAATTTCTCACAGCACTGTGATTCCGGGGGTTTGGGAGATGGTAACTCTCCAACAAATGTCATGAAGGTAGGGGGACTGCACTGTGTGAAAACAGGTGCAAAATGCTCACATCCTGTAAATGTTGTCTGCTCTTCACTCGCATCCTTGAACTCAAACTGCAAATTTCACTGCAAAATGAAGTGATCAATGTGTGGTTTTTCAGGATCACCCCCCCCCCTTCTCTAGTGGGTGAAGGAGGAGAATACTGTCCTCAGCTGTGCTTAATTTGCAAAGGACCTGCTGCTGCTGCTGCTTTGAGCATTGTCTCAGGCTAAAATATGCCATATTAAAATATCTTGATATCAAAAGATTGTGTCTTTTTATGTTACTTAGCTGAGTGGTGAGAAACAATAGGTTTTAATTGCCAAGTCCACATATAAAAATCCACAAGGAATAAAAGGCTTTGTTGGGTTTCAATCCACTTCTCAAACACATTGTACTCTGTAAAAAGCAGAGAACTGCAGGATTTTTCTTGTTTTATCTTAAAAGCCAGCAGTTTCTATTCATTTTAAAGACACTGACAATTCAAGATATATTTTGTAGATGGTAAAAAGGTGGGTTTCAGGACCCTCAGAGTAATGCCTTCTGAATTAATTTCACAAATGTCATTTAGCTGGTCATTTTCCTGTTTGTTTTTTTTTTTTTTCCCTGAAAAATGATTGTGTAAGAGAATAAAAAAGTTGAAAATTAATAGCTTGTAGGGTTTTTTGAATTAGGGAGGGTAGACATATAATTAATAAGGTGACTATAATTGGATCTCGTGGATGATCTTTACTGTAATACCTTGTCTTAAACAAAGAGCTTTAGGTAGTTAAAATCCTTTTAAAGACTATTTGCTTTATAGTACTTTAAAGCTGATTGGTATGCAGGCAGAACAAAAATGTCTGTATTATCTGAAGTGACCTGACGTGGAATAGCACATTCTGCACCCACGCTGGTGGGTACCAGGAGCCGAATATGTCCTAGTAATCTGTATTTTTACAGCCTGTGTTGGAAGTGGGAGCAGAGAATTTATAGTAACTGAGGAGGAGGGCATTAACACCTTTTAAACACTTGGTGATTAATAAAATGTGTCAGTTGGGGTCATAAATATGAAACTGATAAAGCCTGTCTTGATTATGTATTTTGGTCTTGATTAACTTCTAAAATACTTGTGAGTTTCCAGATGGCGATAAGCGCTTTATCTTTAGAATGAAGCATGTGTATGTAATTATGAAGTTGACGTTATTGCTAATCAAGTGGGACAAATACACCAGAGAATGGTGTATTGCAAGGGTGACTATGGACATGTGCACTCTGCCTCCCAGGCATTGCTGTGTCCTGCTCCGTGGTTTTAATAATTGCACAACATGCAGCAGACTGATGCTGTACCAAAGTTGCTGGCACTGTGGCATTGGCAATCCTGTAGACCATGCCAGATAATTTCTACCTCTCCACATTCCTTCCCAAATCAGACTTGGTCATCCTTCGTGCCAAGGATAGGGAAGCTCAGATAGAATGAACATAACTCCCTGCTAGGCTGTTTGGTTTGTGCTTTTGTTTTGTGTAAGCCCAAAATTAGGATTTCATTACTTTTTTTCTGAAAGGAGTACACCAGGTGGTTTGAGTTTGCTGGTGGGTGGATTGAATGATGGACTGGAGAAGTCAGTGGTCCCCTTTCAGTGGATTTTGGTGAGTACTGGGTCAGGCCTACTGTGCTAGAGTGAGGCTTTCTAAATTGCATAAAAGGCACACATCCCCTGTGGAGGTAGAAATACAGGATTGCAGGCCTGGGTGAAGCTCTGAACTGTTTCTCCCCTGTAGATCTGGGTCAGTTCCATTGACTTGGTTGTATCAATTCTGGATCAAAGGTACTGTAACGAAAAGCAGAATTGGTTCCTCTGTGTCTTCCTACAGAGCAATATACATGAGAATAACAGCTTTGCTTTTCTCTTTGCCCACTTATTTGTCCTTCACAGAGTGTTTTCTGCAGTCAAGTGAATGGAAGCTTTTTTCCTATAGAGATGCATGCTTGAAGTATTGGAGGGGATGCTATTTTCAATAGCTTCAGTAGAAATTACATTGACAGATAAGTTATATGTAATAATTAACATGCAAATCACCAATATGATCGAAGTCTTGTCCTGATGTAGGGCTTCTCTATCTCACACAGAAAAGGCTATTAATAGTTCTGGTGTGACAGCAAAACTGTAATTGCATTAAAGAAAAAACTGGGAAAAAGTTAGGGCCTCTGGAGCTGTTAACTATTTTGAGATAAAACTCCTTTGAGGTATTAAATGAGCTGAAATGGATGATATAAGATAGATATGATGTAATTAAAATTGTCTTAATATTTGGCTGTCTTGATCCAGCTTGTGTTTTCATTTGTTTGTTTGTTTTGTGGGGTTTTTTAGTTTTTTTTCCCCCCCACAGAAATCATCAGTATTTTTGGTGAGTCTTTCCCCATCCTGTGCCTGTTTCCTGAACACTTTTTCTTAAAAAGTTCCAGAGTACAGAAAGGAGAATTTTTGCAGAGGATGCCAGGACAGTTTGCAAAACAAAAATATACATAGGACTATTGTATCCAAATGATTACTAATGCACGAAGCCCATACATCAGTATAATGTCAGTGACTTACAGCCTCATCCATCTCAAGAATGCTGTAGCCAGTGTGGCAACACGTTACTGTGAACTCTTTGTGCAACTAGAAACGCATCTCGTTCCCCCACAGTGTGGTTGGGGCACCAAGGGAAACAGGCCATAATTCTTGTATGTCTAAACTAGCTTGGTTTTTTTCCCATTGCCAGTCTTTACATGGGCTTTTCCCCCCTTCGTTTTAGTTTTCTTTGTACTCTTCAGATCTTTTGCTTATTTCTGCATTCATTGAGATGTGACCAAGAGATTTATTTCATGTTCCCTTTCCAGCTGTGAGGAGATCTCTTGTCATCAGATTGTACCTCAGCTACTCTTACCTTGCCAGAATGGTTTATGCCTGGTGTACTTTTCCAGCGTATTGGGAGCCTGGAAACACTACTGAATGTCAAATCATGTGTGTTGTATATTGGTTAATGGTGGGTCTGTGCTTTCTTGCTGCCTGTTGCAGTTTAAAGCTTTCACCAGCAGCAAGTTAGGAGCAGTGTTTCTGGAAATCTTTGAGAATCTGGGTCCAAGTCTGCTTCTTTGGTAGTAAAAATTTATTTAATCAGACAGCTTAAAAGTGATCCACAAAGTAGGGCCATGCTTGCCTTTTCACTCTAAAGCTAGGGAAACTGAGGCAAGGGTATGTGTGCAGGGAATTTTAGTATTTTTCCACCAGACTAGTGGCACATTCAGGAATAAAATTGGAGGATAGGATGGTTTTGTTAAGCTTGCATGATCTAAGGGCTGCAATCCCCTGTAGCGTTGGAATAGACCATAGTACAAACTAGATGTCAGACACAACCTGGGTCCCAGCACTCAGCCCCAGTGACACCACTGCAGCCCCCTCCAGGTGTGCTCTCTGGTGACTGTTGTGGACAGTCTTGTGTCCTTTGTAGTGCTCATGCCAGGAAAATACTCCTATTACAGGTACACAAGGCTTCGAGAGCCCCTTTTGAATGTTCTGTACAAAGTGTTGCCTCCATTAGACCACGAGTTGTGCTCCAGGGCATCTGAGTCCTGGTGCTAAACTACCTATGTGCTCTCTTTCATTGTACTGCAGAGCAGAGGCATAAACAGTTCATGTTTCTACTGTTTTTTGCCTTTAGGTTTAGGTTTCTAAAGTGTGAATCTTCCCTGTGTATGCCCTGACAAACGTTGAATGGCCTTTCTTTTCTGGATCAGAAGTTGAAGGTGTGCTTGAAGGTAAAACATCAAAGGCCCTCACTAGCTCTTGGGCAGTAATTCTGCTTGGTGACTTCTAATACTTCAGCATTGCATGCCCAGCTTGAGGTCAGGTTGCATAAATAGAGCTTGGAAGTAAGCAGGAAAGTGCTCACTTTTTCAAGCTGAGTGCAGTGAAGTTGCTGTGTAGGAAACATTGGACATCTTTGGTGCTTGAAAGATGTAGTCATTGACTAGGAGCATAGTGTTGCCTAATGG
This sequence comes from Calyptomena viridis, assembly GCA_013390005.1. Classification (NCBI taxonomy): domain Eukaryota; kingdom Metazoa; phylum Chordata; class Aves; order Passeriformes; family Eurylaimidae; genus Calyptomena; species Calyptomena viridis. Next base: position 610,405 of record WEIV01020555.1, read on the forward strand.
AAGAGGGACACTGCAGCTCAGGAACTGGATTTCTCGTGCCAGTTCTTTCCTGCCTCATGCAGACAGCATTTCAGCTACTTTATACTCAGTTACCTTCTCCCTTGCACTAGGTAAGCAACAAGCAGCCTTGTTTTTTGTATGGAAAGGTAATCATCTTCTATGTAGTGTTCAACACAGTAAAGTAGCTGTCTAGGTGAAAGTGTCATGGCAATGCCATTCTACAGCTGTCTGAGATGTCATGTTATGGTTTGGGCATAGACAAAGTGAGGTGAAGGCCAAGCCTGTGCTTAGAAATCTCTTTGCTGGAATAACAAGCCTGTCTTACTCTAGAGAGTGTTGTGCTTTGACAGCTTTTGCTAGTGAAAGTTTTACTGGATTGATGGTCAATCTAGGTGAAGAAAAGGCCTGCCTCATCCCTTTTTGATTTTTTTTTTTGCCTTTGTGTCCAGGTCTACTAGAGGTTTTGCCAGCAAATCTAAGTTTATTAAAATAAAGAAAGAAAAAAAAGGAGCACATAGAATGAAACCATGTCCTTTCTATGGTCTCCTTCTGTCACCAAAGCTCTTTAAGTGTTGATAAGGCTGATGTGCATAAGGCATCCTAGGTTTTTACTCACACACCCATAACTAACATCTGTAAACTAAAATATTGCCTTTCTGTGAGACACGTTGTCCCTGCACTTTGCTCATTCTTATTTTATTGCAGTTTTAATGTCAAAGTTCCTGTCACTTATCAGCTATCTGTGTGAGGGGCTGCATCTGCTGATGCTCTTCCTGATCCTTCCCTTTTAGACCTCCGTGTTTTCTGTGGTGGCTATGGGACATAACTGATGTTCATTCCTTGAAACTGAGAACTTTGGTATGGCATTCCATGGATGTGTTTGCTGCTGCTCAGAACAGCCTCAGATTTAAATTTAGCATCTTTTTCAATTCCTGTGAAGGTCTGGGGCATTGGAAGTAATGCTTCATGCAGTGCAAGGTGGGGAAATTGATGCCATGAGTTTGAAAGGGTATTTTCTACCTGAGTGTTGGAAACATAAACAAAAAACTTCCCATCAATCATACTGATCATATATGATTGTTTCTTACAAGTGCACAGGACTAACAGCTGTAGTCTGTTAGATGTATTGAGGTGTTTTGAAGAGACAGACCTTTTATCAATGCTGCAAGGCATCTAGGAATGCTTTTCTTCCTTTCTTTTCCTTCCAGTGCTGATCTGTGTTTGTGTCCCCCACATAGTCAAGCAAGTGTAGCAAAAAAAGTACCTGCATTTGAAATTCTGGGGTTTGCATCTTGCTCATCTGCCAGAGATTAATTTTGCATTGAATTATGAAAAATGTTGCTCTGTCACAAGTTGTGGCTGGTAGTAGATTGCCGGCACAATACATCAGCGTTCAAGTTTTCAGAAGAGGGACTACTTTAAAATTTCAATTATAGCCTAAAATACATGTGGAGTCTTTTTTTTTTTTTTTTTTTCCCCCCCCACATTTAACTTCCTTGCTGGAAATAGCAGGACTCTGTCATGTGTGTCATTTTCTAGCTGTAGGCAGTTTTAAGCAAGACATAGTTATGTAGAAAACTGGAAAAACATACACCCATCTTCCTCAAGTGAAGGCATGTGGGAACAATGCTATGGCCACATCAAATACTGCACACGTGGAAATTAAAGGAGCTGGTTTTTGAGCAGACAACCAGTGTTTACATGTTTAATTTATGTAATAGTCCTTTCAGTTCCCATCTGTTCCTGTGCCCTTTGGCAAGTGGGTTTGCTGTTTTCTAACACGTGAAAATGTTGTCAAGTTCAGGGAATAAAACTCTGATTTTATTTAATTGCTGCTTTCTTTGTCTGTTATATGCTGGCCCTTAGGGAGAATTCCTGGTTGACCCCAGGAAGTAGGGAAGCTTTGTCTTCCCAGGCTGTCAATAATCTGTCAGTGTAATGCAAGGTTGAGAAGTCAAAATTGCAAGTTAAGCACCTATTCCCCAAATGCAGCTGACTTTCTTATGTACAAGTGAGGTGGCTGTGAGGAAATCATGCTGTAATGAATGTGATCTGAGAACCCTGTGTTTGTGTTTCTGCATTCATGGCCAAAGTATGGCTGGGACTTCTTGAGAAGTATGTTGATCCAGAAGAGAGGGTGTAAAGATGAGTTTGTATACAAGTGGACCATACTGATTAGGGAAAGAGTCGTCAGTTCCTGCTTTGCTTTTATCTCTGTACTTGTTCTTCTGCAGTGCCAGGGCCCACTCCACCTCTGTGGCTCTGTTGAAGCAGAGTCCTGTGATAGTCACACTGCAGACCAGATCTTGAGGGCAGTAGTCTGATGTGCCTGGCATGCAGTGGCAACATATGTAATGGAGCTGCTCTGAACCTGTCCAGTTCAACATAGGTAGGGGGTAGTACCGGCACAATAGGACAGCAAGTTACTGCTGAAAACAATTACTGGCTACTAAAACTGGTAATTCTGACAGATTTATCCAAACTCAAGTGTGAGTCTGTGTATGACCCCAGTTACCACTTCACTTCTGCAATTGCTTTGAAATGGGTGTGTCAGATAGAGGCTTCATCGGAGCTCCAAGGTATGGATGGAGAGAACACTCACACTTCCATTACTACTGGAGTAAAGGTACATAGGTCCTTGTCTGCAGCATGGTAAGCCAAGCATAGGTTGTCCATAGCTTCATACTCATGTTGTTCACTGCCTGTCTTGAAATGCCTTATGCCAACACAATGAGCTTGTGCTGGGTGGGTTGGTCAGCTGGCCTCCTTCCTAGGACAGGCAGGTGTCCTGCTTTATAGGTCATTAGGCTAAGCTGGCTCTATGAGCAGTGTGGACTCAGGACATCTATGTCAGAATGAGTTGTGCCCCAGCACTGTTCTTAACAGTGCTGCTAACAGGGGCTTTTGTGCATCACCTGATATGTTGGGAGACTGGCCAAGTCAGTAAAACGAACCTCCTTCCTAGCATATGCCCATAGTTACTCAGGAAGTGGTTGGAGGAGGCAGCAGTTCAACCTACTGAGCTCCAGCCTTACTGCTGAATGATCATGTCTTTGGGCAACGACAGCAGAGCAAGGACAAGCAAGCTGGAAAGGAGGAGATTGTCCTGGTGACAAAGGTGCAACTCTAGGGAGGTTAGTCAGGGCAATTGAGATCTGTTGGTGCCCTCAGGGCCCCAGCAATAGGTTTGCTAGCTCATTTATATTATCTACTCACCCACTTCTGAGAGAGCTCTTCTGACAGGTGTCACAGATGGCCTTGTGCTGCAGAGGAGCCCAGAGAGAGTGTGAGTCCAGGGTGGTAGGCAGCAAGAAGAATTTGCTGTGCCAGTTGTTCTGCCACCATAATCATAAGAGTTTCATGTTTTGTGTAATGGGTTACAGTTAATCTTGGCTCCTAGACTTTCCGAGTTTTGGATGTTAAATGCAAAGATGCTTTGGAGGCAGAAAGGAAAGGCATTACATAGAGAGAACAATCCCTCCTAGGGGAATTTCCTAATGAATATTTATTCGAAGGAAAACCAGTTACTTTTTGCTGAATGGATACACATGTTCATAGACAAGCAGGACTGGCTTTTCAAGTGTGCCATCCCTGGCAGAGTTAGCTGGTGACGTGCATGAATACTGAAGGTCACAGCTTTTGTTGCTTCCTCTCCTTCTGCTGTGAGCCTGCTGGCCCTTTTCTCTGGCTGTGGTTGGTGGTGCTGGCATGCAAACTACACCATGCTACTCCATGCTAGGCCATTCCTTACGGATAATGTGGGTATGCCCCTCGAGCTGGAACTGGTGGTGAAGCAGGCAAAACCTGATCAAAGCACATGCCTAATTGGATTTTTAGATCTTGCTTTAAAAATGTTGGATTTTCAAATACTCCCATTAGTGGGCATTAGTACTGAGGAGAAATGTGTCACCAGGTAGGAGTTTGAGTCAGAATTTAAGTATAATTAAAAAGAGATTACTGAACTTAATATTGTTAAAAGAAATGCTTTCATGAAATAAAGAACACCACTGGAACCTGTGGATGCACGTAGGAAGTGTGCTCTGACCCATTGCCTGCAGCTTGATGTTAAGGCAAAAGAAGCATTTTTTTCTAAGTATGGAAAAAGGGAGCAGATAATCACTGAGACTTCCTTACTCTTGGCTCTGCAGAAGGTTTGTTTGGAGGGAATTGTACTTCTGAAGGAGTGAGGAGAAGAAGTGTATGTGGGATCAGCCAAGAAGTATCAACCTAACTAGCAATAGATTCTGCAGTTTGTATTGGAATAATAAACCAATAGTAAAATTTTAATTATTAATTTACATTTTTATCCTTTTGCCATGTATCTCAGTTAATTTGTAAATTAATGTTCTTTTGCAGAGTTGCAGTGCTTTTCATTCTGACAGCCACCACCTTAGGGCCTGGGTTATCAGTGCTAACAAACACTTGAGAGTAAATTGGAAGGCAACAGTGAAAGCAATTTATCTTTGGTAAGGACAAGTTCCCCTAGTTCTCAATTATGTGTCACTCAATTCTGTTACGACAGAAATTTATTAATCTTATGAGCAATTTAGTATGCCACTTTCTACTGCTAAAGATTGCATTTTTAAGATGCATTATTGATTAATATTGTTAGGGGCTTGTGTTTTCACAGTGGTTATTCTTACCTGTAATTTCTGTCTTCTACTTGACTGCTTTTCCTTTTCCTGAAATATGTTATTCAGGGGCAATATCTTAAGGAAGACATTTTCACCTGTGCACAGGATTGGAAAGCACAATGACAGGATGGCCAAGAGTACTTGGAAGCCATAGGAGAGTTTCTTAGGACTTTTCTAGCAAGACTGGCCAGTGTGATTTGTTTGGTATTTCAGTCTTCACAGAATTGCTGTAGAGCATATGTATATGTATATGTAGACTACCATAGGCAGTCATGCTGCTTGGCTTTGCCAGGGACTATTACAATGCTAGAAGTAAGGCTATGGTGGTTGCCAGTTCTCCTGTCTTGAAGGGAGGAAAGAAAAGATACATCACTGACATGAAAAACAAATGCATCTTGTTTTATCTTCATGTCAATTTATACAATGTCAATCTCTGCAGAGCAGATCTTAATTGCACGACTGACAATTTGGGTCATGTTTGAAATTGATTTGGTGATTGGTCCTTGATAATTTTGAATCTGGTTGTAAACTGGTTTGTAAGTTGGGATTGAGGATCAAAGACTAAATATCACTTTTTAATACTTGAGTGTCAGACTGAGGCATCTTGTTTTAAAGTGGGGTTTTGTTACATACTGTAACTTCAAGTGAAAAATTTGCAATTTTACTGAAACTCTTCAGTCTTTGAGGCTTAAAAGACTTATGGAAGATGAAGGCAAAACTCTCTTTTTGTACCTGTAAGCATTATCGGGAGAGACCTCAGTAAGAATTTAGAAGTGCAAGTGGCATGGAGAATTCTGGCAAAAGAGAAACATTGCTATGGAGTTAAAAGATGAATGTTTGAAGGCAACAGCTTTGCCTGCTGTCCAAAATCGTAGCATTTGTGAGTAGGGATTTGCTGCCTTCTCTCAGGGAAGAAGACAGAGCAGGAGTTGGTAGCCTCGACTTTTAGCTGCCACTGCATCAATGCATAGAACTAATGTGCTTATGGCTAATACAGTGATGAAAAGCCAGTGCAGGGAATGTTTTTAGAAACATGCTTACAGACATGCCTGTAGCTGTAAGTTACACCTTTTAATCACAGACACAGCTTTCAAAATCAAGTCATTGGCATAGCTGAATGGAGATTGGAGTTTTGTCTGATACTTGATGGGGAAAAACATGCATCCCATTGAATCATCTTCCTGACTTTCCTCACCTATGTGATATTCTACAGATACTATGTTGTGACAGCTGAGAGGTGAGGGTGAACAGCACAGGACTGTCAGGAGGTCACAGGTGGAGAGCATAGGGTAATGCTGTGAAGAGAATTGAGGGTAAAACAGTCACATGCATGTGAAGAGGGAGTTTGTTAATTCACTTGAACCCTTTCTGTGTTTCTTACATCATGTATATCTGTATATCACCTACTGCGTGTCACCTGCATCCAGTTGTCTTTGTCCTGCTCTCTCCGCTCCCACTCCACTGTTCTGGCAGCTCTGGCTCTTGCCTGTTTGATCAGAAAAAAAATTTTTGGAAGGTTCCCAAGTGGTTGTTAGTGAGTTGAATGCCATGGGCCAGGTCCGTGTGGCGTGGTGAGCTGCTGGTGAGGAGTGGGTGTGAGCAGGTGGTGAGGTCAGAATAGGTTGTAGAAGGCACAGTTGCAGGCAGATGTGCCTCTCACTGTGCTGTCAGTGTGGCCATACCTCGACTCCATCAGAACTGATGAGTTTCAGCAAGCAGCAGATTTACTGTCATCTTTAAGTCTCTTCCTTTTGATTTCCCTTTCCAGTAAGTCAGTCTGGAGTGGACTGTAACAGAGCCAGTTAAAGATCAGTACAGGGAAGAGGGACGTCTGTTTAGAGATTGCAAAGAAGGAAACATTTGGCAATAATGGATGTGTCTCTTTTGGCAGGATCCAAAGACTTCAGAAAGAGTTTTTTCTTCATTAGTGATCCAAATTTTATGATCTTGTGTTTTGGAAGCATTCTTGGCAAGGCTAAGATGATGTAATTACATAAATTCAATATTTTCTATTTTTTTATGAAGAACTTAAGAAGCTTTGTATGTGGACTGGGCGCTGAAACTGTTCCAAGTCACCTCTACATCTCCCTTGGGCACAGACAGCACTGAAAGCCCGGGGAATCTGTGTCAGTCTGAGCTGTCAAGGAAAGGCTTCCTGGAAATGCTTTGTGATGTGGACACAGATGAGATAAGAAGGATTTTATTTTTTATTTAATTTTTTACTTCAAGCTTAGTGTAAGCTCTCTGACCTCCAACATGCTCCTAACAACTTATAATTTTTGGTGATTCTAGGAAAACTTGATTTTGTTTCAAACTGTCTCTACTGGCTTTGAACAAGCCCCAGAGTCTTAATTAAACATTTTTGATCAGGCGTGACTCCACAGCAAGTCAAATCCTTTGCCTTTGGTGTTCTGTTTTATTTAATCACTAGATGACTACTCTGTATAAAACACTGCAGCATTCCCATTCGACTTCCTTTGTTAGTGTTAGGAGAGCTTCTGTTAATAATTATTTTAACTGATCTTTTCCTGTCTTTATTCAACTTTTCAATCTTAGTGACCTGTTCCTTCCTTTCCTTTTTCCTATCTCCTGCTGCAAAATAGGTTGTTTTCAAAGTATATATTACTTTTCTGTTCTTTGCCCTTTTTGCTGAGCCCTTTTTTTGTATTCCTTTCACTGTGGCCTTGCTTTACATAGAAGTCAGCTATTCCTCAGTCACCCACTGGTGGCTTTATCACAGGAGTAGGTGTGGATAAAACTTCCTTGAAGAGTGAAGAGTTGCACTGTCAAAGGCAGCTTTGGGGTCTCTGCAAATTACTTCCGAATTCAGCTAGTAGTTTTATCTGAATACATAATTCATCTCAGTTAGGTAAAAACATACATAAAGCAGTGTTTGGAAACATCTTTCTCCCTCTTACCGGGCTAGATTTTTCATGCTCCATGCTTTCTGACAACTCTCATGTTAGTTTACTTGCTTAAGGAAGCTGAAAATGAGAGTTCTGTCTACTTTTACCTAATTGAGATGAGTTACGGTCCCTCAGATGGCTCCCAGTGAAGCAGAAGAATTTAACTTGTGGCTTCCCATTTTTCAGAAGGGAGCCCATGGCACTGAGCTGTTGGGTTTGGTGTCCCTTACACCTTGCAAAGCTGTTCTTGGCCAAGGGGGTCAGCCAAAGTGAGTTTATATCCTGATGGTTACACCATTTCCCTCCGGTACCTTTAACTGCTGCCTTCAATGAACAGTTTAATAGGTTCTTGTTTTCATATCTACTCTTTGTTAGAAAAATCCAGCAAAATGAGAGAGAAAAAAAAATCTTAAGCTTTTTTTTTTGTTGTTAAATTGTGATAAATTATTTAAGAACAAACCAAAAGAAAATTTTCTAATGACCTTGTCACTGAACTACAACAATCTTTTTTTTATTTTTTTTTTAAAAGCATGATTTTATAGGATCGTTATTATCAGCTGGCTGACCTACAGCATCTGAAATTGCCAGTTCTCCATAGGAAGTTCAAAGTGCTTGACAGCTCAGTCCTGGGCTCTGCCTTTTGCTTCCCTGTGTACTGTCATTAGTGTGATTTGATAACACTTTTTGGAGTCCATGATTGAGATATAGAGATTAGAACTTGGTCCTTCATCTGAGAATTCAGAGAATTTAATATGTAAAATATTTACGAAATGTTGATGGGTTCTTAGACCTCTAACCCAATCACAGTCGTGTATTACTTATTTAACACAAAATCTGCCCTTCCAGGGTGACAGCCACTCCTCTTCCTTAGGGATCCCTGTTTTCTCCTGTAGCTACAGGTGTGTTAAAGATCACTCACTGAGTCATCCTGGTCCACACAGAGCACTTCTCGACCCACTCACTTATCTGCATCCTTTGCTTGTATGTTGTGCTACCTGGTATAGCTGTGGTCTCTACACAATGGGAAATCTGCAAGCAAAGTGTGACCGAGTTGGAACCCAATATCTGAAGAAAGCATGCAAACTTGAATTCAGAAGTCCTCTGTAGGACAACCACTTAAATGCAAGATGCCTCCTTGCATGTTTTTTTGCAGACAGGGAAGAGTTGTATGCAAAATAGGAGAGGAGCATTTGTTTTGTTGTCTGGACCTCCTCAGCATTGTCTAATGGTAGGCCCAGGAGGTTGTAAAAATAGATTCTGGCTTCATGCTGGAAACATTTGCCTGTATCAATGCATTTTATACTTATATGCAGTGCCACAGTGTGTGTTTGGGTTTGTTAGTAGGAAACCTGAATTGTCTTCTAATTTGATGTGAAATAGATGGTACAGAATGATGTTGTCACAAAGAACTAGGATGTAACCCATGTTAATTTTATCAGTGAATTGTGCATGTACATTCTCTATCTAATACAGATGAACAGCACTAAAACAGATTTGGTGTGTGCTTTATGTTGGCTGAGGGGATGCAGAACATTAATGCTAATTTGTGACAATGGATATGAAGTATTGGCTGGCAAATGAGGGTGTTCCCTTTAAAAACATGTTGTTTCAATATGCTATGCTTTGCCTTCTACATCTAATGCTTACGAAAAGGTTTAGGAGGTTATTTGAATATAAGTTAGTGCTAATAGGCTGCAAGCTTAATTCATGTCGTCCCTGTTGTATTTAAGAATTTCTTCTTCTATTCTTTCTCCACTTCTGCTTTTGGGTATCACAGAGATGAATTTTCAGTAATCCTTCTTATCTCTTAAGTTTCTATTGTGTGATTTTTGGTTTTGAGGTAATTCGGCAATATCTGAGTTCAATTGTCAAATATACAATGTGGGATCTACAGCAGTGTGTGATAACAGCTGTTCCTGCACAGTGCTTTCCAGCATTGCACTTGTAGTGGCCTTAAGCTCTGGGCAACATTGAAAAAACCTAATACATGATTTAAATTAAGCAAATTTGTACGTGCTGTTAGACCACATATGAAAATTCTTAAGGGGCTTCACTGGAAAACTTCAAGAAATGCATATGCAAAAGCCTGAAATTCACTGGTGTTGGCTCACTTTCCTATACTCTGCAGCAGCAACATGGTACTGAAGCAAGGAACTTCAGTTTTCCACAAATATTGTTGCCTTTACAGATTTCTAATATTGTTTTGGATGTTCCAGTCTAATCCTTTCCTGACGCAACTTGAAGCCATTTCCTCTTATCCTATCCCGTGTTACCTGAGAGAAGAGACTAAGCCCTCACTGAGTACAACCTCCTTTCAGGCAGTATATCCCCAAAGCCATTGCTGAAAGAGTTGAAATGTCTTATATGTCTTAAATGGCAAATTTATCCTGGACAGAGCGCTTGTTGGGAATAAACGAAGAAAGGCTTCATGGCAAGGACCACTAGAGGTACTTGCTGTAGTTCTGCTTAGACAAGCAGTGTAGCAGATGTTGGATCCAGATGTGGAGCCTGTAATGTCTCCTATCAGATAGAAAAAAGCTATTATTATCACACAGTAAAAAGCTGATTCATGAAGGAATTAATTTTGGAAAATTGTGGTGATAAGCACAATCTTTGGCCATGTGAGTTGAGCAAAATAATTGGCTAATTAATTTAATTAATTTCCACCTACCTTCCATGTAGGTGGAAGAGCAAGGCGAGTTCAAAGGTGTGTCAACCAGGTATGCACCCTGAAAGCACTGAATGGTTAAAAAAACCTACCCTAAAGCCAACCCTTCTCATGGTAGGCTTTGTAGTCTGTAATAAAGCATGTGACAGATTTCATGAAGGTTTGCTGTATAACACCTGAAGGACAATGAAACACCAGTAATAATTAACATCTTCAAGGCTGAATTTCAATGTGAAGTATACACCATTAAAATGAATGAATGTTTGAGGGAATGGTGAAGAGAAACCTGTCAAACAAAAGTTCATTCTTTCAGATCTGCTGTGTATCTCTTGGTAAATAGATACTAGGTGTGTATGTGAATCAATGCCCACATGTGAAAGAGGCTTAAATTCTGTTTTTTAAAAATAATTAACTGACCAGTGTTTGGACAAAGACCAAAATGTAGTGAAGTGTAACTAAAGAGGCTACTTTTTTCCCCTCCTCTCAGTTAATTATTAATGACTTCCCTGATAGTTCCAAACTCATCCATTCCATTGGATGGTAGGAAACAAAGAAGGAATCTGAGTCCCATAACTTCAAGTTGCTGAGTGTATTCAGTGGGGTGGGAGGTCACCAGGCTTTGTTTCCAGCTTTTGGTTTGTGGCAGAGAACTGTTTGCACAAGTCAGGTACTTAGCCATGGCTCAGAGAAAGTGGGTTCTTCACTTTATTCAAAGCTTGCATGTATTGTTTGCACTGAGAGAGGTGCCTCCTTTGGGAGTGGAGTCCCAAAATAGCAAACCTCACGTATTGACACCATAAAATTTTGGACTTTCCTCAGTTTAGAGAGGAGATTTGTTTCTAAAACTTGGCATCTGGCTGCAAGAGGAACTTTATGCCCCTTCTTTCTTGGATCAAAAGCACCAGGTAAAGCAGCTGTACTAGAACTCCTTTATGCATCCCCAAGCTTAGATCATCACAAGAGTGATGATACTTGCTTTCACTAATATTCTTGTTTGAAACAAATAGAGCTCCTTGCTATGAAGTGCTCAGGTCTTTCCTTTAGTGTTAGCTATAGGTGCTTCACTCTGGTGAGAGGAGATTGCCATTTGCAAATATTGAAGGGATTGGTGCAAAATGAGATTAATTAGGATGGACAATTACATGTACTTTGGGTATGAGTAAATTAGAACCACCAGAAGAATTTTTGCAAATAATGAATCAAAATAAAATATTTAAAATTTTGGCACTTGTTTATATTATAAAAGATGTCTTACAATATGGCTACCTGCAGTAGTAAGAAACAATGGTCTGTACTGAACGTGATTCCCTACAGTAACTAACCTGAGTCATGCCTTCAAGAAAAAAGCACCCAAGCCCTATGAGAGTTTTTTTGTATGCCACAAAATACATAACACATGAATGAAATTCATTGGTGTTGGCTTACTTTCTTTCAGTCTGCAGAAGCAACATGGTACTGAAACAAGGAATTTCAGTTTTCCACAAATATTGTTGCCTTTACAGATTTCTAATAATGTTTTGGAGGTGGTAACTGCTCCTTTTCTTGGGTCTTTCACACGGTGGTGTGGAGTTATTTTTTTAGAAATTTACCCATTTTGCTCATTCCAAAAGTCTAAAATATGACCAGATGATGGCACAGGTTCTTAGGGGTTTTGCTAATGGCTTTCTCTGGCCAAATCACAGATCCCTTGGAGATCTTACAAGACTGTAAGGCATAAACTGAGGCATATCCTAAAAATGCGGAAAAATAACAAAGACCCTATTAGGGTTCTGACAGCAGGTTTTCACTCTAAATCTCTCTGGTGATAACAAAACCCTCCCACTCCCTAATAAAGTTAGCTAAACAAGCATTTGGGTGCATCTGTGGCTAAAACCAGTTGAAGCTACTGTGTATGGTTGAGCATTGAATCCTTTCTTGCATCCTGTTTCAGTTAAAGTTGATCACAATTCTGCTTGTCCAGCAGCCTGATCCAAGGCCCATTGCTGTAATTACAGTGCATTGTTCTTCCCACAAGGATGTGCCCATGAGACATTAGCTGCTGTATAAAAGCATTATGCTCTTAAAATTGGATGTTGAGTTGAACAAGGTAAAGTAGGACGTGACATTAACCACTTTTCTTCAGAAGTAAAGTCTAAGAAAGAAAAAGAAAGAAAGTCTAAGAAAGCCGGGTCAATACAGTACTTTTGTTGAGTCTAATTAAAGTGACCTGATCTAAAAGAAGATACTACTCTTTGATAGATCCTACTTCCGTGAAAGCATTTTGGAGCAGGAATGACCATCTCTTCCTGCCTTGAGGCCACTTAAGGCAGTGTTTCTCTGTCTCATGGCTGGGACTTCCACAAGTAGATAATTACCTTGAGAGTGTGTGTCTGTGTTATCTTGACCTTGCAGCTGTCTGTCTGATCATAGACTATGTAGCAGAACAAAAACTTGTTCTTTAAAGCTGGTGCCAGTTCTCGGTATCTGTACTTAGCAGTAACAGAAAACTGCTTATTGTCACTGTTGTGCTGAAATAAAGGAAGCCTAGCATGATAGAACTTGGAAAAGGTCAGTCTTGTGAAACCATGGTGAATAGTAGATAAAGTTTGGTGTGTTGTTTGGTTTTTTCCCCTGGTTGCTGTTCATATCTTTCATTTTTTGCTAGTAATTTAGACCAGTGCACTGTTAAGTGAATTGATCACCATTGTGTATTAAACAAATCATTGCAGTTACTTTTGGTCATGGGGGTGCATGGCTTTGAAGCACTTGAACAAAGTGAAATTAATTGGAAAAACTACAGGTGAAGAGTTGCTCTGCATAAGACAGAGACAGCCTAATTGTTTTTCCATTGTTTTTTGTCAGTCTTTTTTAGGTTGCAGTGATATGTGCTGCTTGTTTCCTGTTAGAAACTAGCAAGATGTCTTTTCGTAACTTAGTAATTCCACTCCAAGTATTTTGGTCCTTCTGATGAAAATTCAGATTTCTTCCACCAAGGTTTCAAATTCACTATTGCTTTTTACACTTAACTTGATTTGTGCATAATTTCACTTGTGGGCTCTGAAAGGTGGGAGCTGCTCTGGGTCCCCAGACTGGAGTGAGAGGTGTTGGCTCCAATAACCCTGTGGTGCAGCACAGGATCTGGCCTCCCTCACTGTGGGCTGTGTGGGTGTGAGGAGGAGACTCCAGGGTTCAATCTGCAGAGGGGTTTGTCATTTATCATCACAGGGCTAGAGCATCTGAAGTAGACTGACTCATCCCTGTCCTAGTGACTCACTATGTCTTCTCTTTCCTGGGTGGAAAAATAACTCCTTTGTTTCTAATGGGAATGCAAAGTGAGAGTCAGACCGTAGTTTGTATCAGTAAAAGGCAAATACACATTTAGAAGTATTTTTATTACGGGAGTGTTGGTATCCTAGGAAATGCATGCTCATTTGGTTTGAGTCAAGGACTGAGTCAAAATGTGTAATTTTTCAGCTGTCAGAATTGAAAGGGGAAGGAAACTCTGGCATAGAAACCAAGTAGCTTGTTCACTATTGTGTTGAGTTCAGTCCAGAGTCAGGCAGCGAATACATGTCCCCTGATTCATCTCTGGACCTGTGGGCCATCAGCCACCACACGTCAGAGTATTTCAATTGAGTTTGTCTTTTCTCCTGGCAGTAAGCCAGTGGAAGTGGATTTCTTTTTCTATATCTCTGATGATCAGAAGAGCCTCTTCCCATGCCAGTTTTTTTTCTGTTTACTTAGTTGTTTAAGTTAAAGGACAAGAATTTTCTCATAGAAGCTCTTATGCTAGTCCCCTACTCTGTTTATCTAGGTCTGCCTCCACTGGTTTTTCAGTGTGATGTTGTAGTCTTCCCTCCTCTGTGCTCAAATGTTGTATTCTGTTCTGACATACGCACACTGAGGGACCTGATTGACCAGTGTTTTACTGTGCATTTACAAAGAGGCCTCTAATAGGGTTAACAAAATTGAATTTTGTGTCAAGCCAAGTAACGCTGTCCTGTATTTTCATGGAAGTTTTCTCTCTTGATTTTAAAATCACTTTTAATGTGTATTTTTGCCTGTTATCTGAAACTTTCAGAACCACACCACAGCTGTTTCTGTCTGAAAGAGCTGCTGCAGTACTTTTGCATTACCCTGTAACATAAGCTCCTCTGGTAAGGCTGCACATGGCTGGGGAAGGTGGTGTATCCCAGGAGTCCATTGCAGGTGCTGGATCCATAGCCTGCCTGGGGAGCCAGGAGGGTGGGGTGGAGGCAGGCAGCTGACACAAGCCACTCAGTTATACAGACCTGCAAAGTAGTTTAGCTTTTGAGCAGAAATAGATTAATAATTTTGTGGAAGGAAATTTCTGTTCTAAGAGTTCAGTTCTTCCACAATAATTCTGTTTGTTTCAGATAGCTATAAAATAAAATCCTCTGTTATTCTTGCTTGCCAAATCTCTGCACTCAGATCTGCATATATTAGCCCCTCCCACTTACTGCTTGCTAAAATCTTTTTTATTTAGTACTTGAGGCAACAGTGAATGATAGAAATTTCCTCTACTGGGAGTCTAAATGTTTATGTGCTTAAATGTGAAAAAAATTGACTGGCACCTGGCATGTGGATAGCAGCTTGGAAGGTCTGTGCCCCAGGCTCTGTGTGTATCACAAGGGTTGTGGGGTATGTGTGTGATGATGGATGTAAACATAATTTCTGAGGCTTCTGCTTGCTTGCTGTTGCTGTAATTCATGTTTTTCCTAGTGACCCTGGAATGACATTGCTGTTGCTAACCTTAATTTTAAACTACTTGATACTACTTTGTGCCAGCATTGCCATAGGCAGGGCTGTAGGGTGGGTCTGGCTGGGGTTCAGGGAAGATGCAGCCATATCTGGTTTCCCATCTTTGCACTCAGACACTTGTGTCACAGGGAAGGAGTAACAATGTGGGCAGCTCTTTTTTTGGTCAGAGCATTTTGTGCCGAGTCTTGTTTTTTATGGCCCCTCAAGAAATCATCAGGGTAGTTCTGCATCTGAACACAAGCAGTGTGAGGGAAAGTTTGTCCTGCATCTGTCTGGGGAGGTATTTAGTAAGGCAGGACAACATACTCTGCTTATTTTAGTGAAGAAGAGAGTATTTCGAACAGGAATTAATACTACAGGTGCTGTCAATGTTCTCTTTGGCTAGTCAAGGTAGCAGATCCAGACTGTTCTGTTTCACCAAAACCACTGTGGTGAAGAATTCAAAGAAGGCTGGATGTGGATTGTGAAGGATGGTGTGCTCTGGTCAGGAACTGAAATAAAAGTCTATCTGAGCCGTAACAGTATTTTGTCAAGATGATACTTTTCCTGGCCTGACACTGCAGGGCTTCAGTATTTAAACTGAAGTGCTTGAAATGGTTCTTCAGCTCCTTTGTAACCTGAACAGCACTTCTCCCCCACACATACATGACCTTCAAAAGTCAGAGTGTCTGTGTAATAAAGATAGATGACTTTCAGTTGCAATAGCTTTTTTTGTTTGCTTTGCCTAAATTGAATTGTCTTGAAATCAATAGCTGATTTATTTGAGGTTCACTGTTGTTGACTTATTGATACTTTTCTAAGTGCACAGTTTATTAAACATTAGAGTAGTCCTCACAAGATCTGTTGGTTTAAGTTTTGAATTTTCATGCATTAAAATTTCCTTTCTTTTCCAAAACTTTTAGAAAGTTGTTAACAGCCTTCAGCCCACAAAATTTATATAAAGAAGTTTTTGTTGACTATGAATTTGTTAAACCTACATTAGTGTGAGATGTTAATCGTTTCTGAGACAGTTCTTGTAAATTTGGTTTAAAATATTATTCAGAAACATGAAACAAGACTGTCTTCAACTTGCAAAAATATGATTCAAGACACATCTCTCTTGTAGTGAATGATTGTCAGAGAATGCCTAGAGTTCATCTAAGGAACCTTTCCCAAGTAGCAAATATGGAAGTGTGACATATGAAGGAAACATTTTTTGAGAAGGGTTTAGGCATTCATTCTTTATTTCAGGATTTCAGCACCAGGATTTGAGGTTCTCTTCTCTCTTCCTTCTCTTTTCATAATGTTCAGATTTGATGTAGATGGCTAAAAAGGGACTAGATTATTGAAAAATTATTCATGGAACCTCATTTCATTGAGATTGTTTTGAAAATCTCTGGGCAACTGCCCCAAATTCTGCTTCTCTTCTTTTCTTCTAAATGGCCTTAGGGGATTTCAGAATATGTTACCATGTTCTGAAAACTTGATAAGTAGCATTTACTGTTCTGTTGCAATGAGTCGTGAGAGCTGAAGAGTAACAAAGCAGTGTGATCCTTTCAGATACCATCAGTGGTAAAAAGCTGAGGATAATCCCTAGACATTCTGACTCATGGTTGTATATTGTAACTGTTGAGGAAAAACATGCCCTCGACAGATACTGAAATAAAAGGTTATATTGCAGACCCACAGAGTACAAAAGTATTGGCTTTGTTTTGGGAAACCCTTTCCAATAAGTCCTGTCATGGAGGGACTACATAAATATGTAGGGTAGAAGCAAATTAAATCTAGAATTTGCATGGTATCTGGTTTTTGCTTGTGTCTATTGGGTTTTGTTCTTCAGTTGCTGCTTAGCCCAGAGAGAGGCCAGAGTGTGTGTCTGCCATGCTGTGTCCTTTATTCTGCCTCCAGTGCAAACAATCCTGTGATGACAACTGACAGAGAGGCCCTGAGATTCTGGTCCACAATTTAATTTTCATTTGATAGTTCTGCTTATGGTGTAGATGAAGGAAGGGGGAAAATGACATTACATTCAAGATCAAACTTGTTGTATAATTTCTTTCACCTATTTTTCCTAAACTCTTTGGGTTTTTTTCTGGTTTTCTTCCCCTGCTCCTTCTCTACCCACTCAGACCTGGATGCCAAGGCAGAGATCCTTACATTGCAGGATTTTCTCTAGTACCATTTGGTGCTGAAAGTAAGGCCAGGCATGATGGTGCTTTTTAATGCTAGTAGGGACTAAGCTAAATAAATATCCTCTGACTGCCAGGGAAGAAGATTGCTTCAGAGAGGCAGTGGAGGAATCCTTGGGGTTTGCTTGCTTCAGCAGTCATGTTTCTCCCAGCCACCATCTCCTCTTCTGATCCCCTGATAGCTGCAGTAGGAAACGCCATGAGTGAGATATTCACAGCTTTTTAGAAACGGGTAGAAGTTTTGCAAGGGCTGCCTGCAAGCAGACATGAGGCTTGCAGTGCTTCCTCATCATCCATGGGACAGGAAGCCTGAGTCACCTTCCAAATTCCTGACTCTGCATGGCTGACTCCTGTGGCTCCCTGGCAGATGTGGCATGAGGAGAGTCCGAGCTGTGCAGGGGCTCTGGCCACTGCCTGGGCTCATCCACAGCCCCAGAGCAGAGGCAGCAGGCCCGTCACTGGGGGCAGCTGCCTCCAAGAGGAGGGAAGCTGGAGGTGGAGGCAGGATCCAGCCATGTGGCAGTGAGGCAGATGCAAGATTTGTTTGCTAAAGTCTGGGTCCCTGGACACTGAGAGGAAGAGGGAAGGACTGTATTTAGTTTACCTGGTCACAGGTGTGTAACAGGAGGAAGCTGGAGAGAGAACAAATGAAAGGGCAGATCCTGGCCCTGGGTGTTGCTTTAAACAAATAGATCCTGTGTTGCTCTTGGAGAATGTGTCTGCATGGGGGCAGGGTTTGTGGAGACAGATATTTAGTGGTTCAGATTGTGACAAGTAGAGAGATCGCCCCACAAGTAAAACACATCTTTCCAGTTAGTGCATTCCCCAGCTGTCTTGCTTGCTCATGGTGCTGCCTGTGGGTACATGCACTGCCTTCATAGTCTTCTCTCTAATGATGTGGGGATGGTTGATGTCCACCAAGCTGCTTTAAAAGGTGGAAAAACGTTTGTATGACTTTCATAGGCTCCTTAAAGCAGAAAGCATTGCATGCCACAGCTGGCCAGCTCAAAGACAACCTTTGCTCAGCCTCCAGCCTGCTGAGAGCTTTCACATCTGTAGGGGGTTTGAACACACAGGGCACATCTCTGGCCAACATCTGAGACTCTCCTATGGCAGCACTTTGTTGTACCAGACACATCTCAATACCTGTCCTAAGGGCTTTTCTTAAACTAATGAGAAGGAAAAAGGTGGGAGAGGCAACATCAGCATGCTGGGGTGTGCACCCAGCCATAACAGATCCTAGGTTTCTGGGCTCTCCCTCAAAAACCTATTAATTAGGCGTTGCTGCTGCTTTTGAAGTTTCTGATCAGGCTTGGCTGTTTTAAGAGCTAATGCCAGTTTTGAATTCCATGTGGAGGTTACTGTTGAATTATTTGACATATTATAGACTGTCTCATAAGAACTTACAGGAAGCTTCATTGTGACTTCCCATGTGTTTAAGGCACTGCCATTTTAATTTTTATGGCTGTAAAGGAAATATCTTTGCGGAACACTAACCTTAATTGACTTTCTTTTAAGAAGTCAAATATAGTTTGTTACAGCTCATTTTTTGACTGTAAAAGATCATACTTGAGTAGAAATCTTGTCAGAATTTTGTCCCAGACTCAAAAAAAACCTCTCTGGGGGTGAGGACAGAAGACTATGACAGATGAGAAAAAAAATAACAGAAAAGATAAGTGTATTCTGGACTCAGCAGTCTGTTATTACCTCCTGCCTGCAGTGCAGCTGTCTCTGGAGTATATAAATGGGTCTTCTACACAACCAAAGTATGAGACTACTATGTGTGGTGGGTAGCACCTTTCTGTGCAGGTAGTCCTGTCAGCTTCAGTGAAAGGTAGTGAAAGGTACTGAACAATGTGAGTAAGGGCACAGTTCATCCCCTGTTGCACTGGCACCAGCCTAGGGCTGTGTGGTTGCTGTTTCTGCTTGAGTATTTCTGCTGCCCCTCTATGCCCCCTTTGTCAAGCAGCTGCCCATGTCTAGTCAACTATGATCTGTCTGATTGTGAATGATTTGAGTTTGGTTTTTAACAAAACCCAAAGCATATTTTTGAGTGCTCCATTCAACTTTGCAGTTAACTCTGTCATCCCTGTTGTGGGGACAGTGACAGAAATAAGAAATCACACAGGCTGTTTATTTTACTGACTACTCTACAACTAAAAGTAAAAATTCAAGGCCTTTTCTGCATTTGCAGTATGTTTCTTTGGCCTCCCTGTGAAAGTATTGACCATGCTCTTTTGCTTCTTCATCTCTTCTCAAGAGCTGGTGGCCATGAGTGAGCAATGAGTTGCACACTGGTGGTGGATGTGCCTGATGAACAGGTGAGAGAGAAGGACAGAGCTAGAATCTCCTCCCTTGACCCATTGGCCACACTGCTTTTGATGCAGCCCAGGATATGGTTGGCTTTCTGTGCTCAATCTGTTCTCCACCCAGCCTTCATTTGTGCTTGGGATTGCCCTGACCTTTATTGTCACACTTCTGGTTTTATACTGCTGGCATGCAGCACTGAGATCTCCTGCAAGGCTCAGATGGATATCTTCATTAAAAAAAAAATAAATGCTGTCATATTGTGTATAAATACATTTAGAAGTAATTTAAGGAACTTGGAAAGCTGCAAATCCTCCGTGAGGGTATTTTCTGTTTCAAAGAGATCGCTGCTACTTATGGCAAGACATCTGTTATCTGAGCAGCCCTGTAAGGCACTGAACAATAGACCTGTTCTTTGGCAGGCCTTCATAGTCACCAGCATCCAAGAATAGCATATGGAAGGTCTCCACTCAATAGCAGTTGATGTTGGTGTGTGCAAGCAGGTGCACATTTTAATTCTTTGTCATATGGAGTCTAAGACCTTAGTTGGTACAGTTTCTAACTCGGGACTACTCTGTTCATAGTCAAATCGTGGTACACCATTGGAAAAATAACTTCTGTGTCCCTTCTATTCAAGTGTATAAAAAACCTTTTGCAACAGCAGAATGCACTTGCCTGCTACCATGGGGAAGCTTGTTGATGGAGCCATGGATTTTGTGTTAGGATCACTGCCTCTTAACATCTTTCTTTCACCTTATCTGTCAGCATGCCCTCTATGCCATGTTGAATTTCTGCTGTATCATGAGGGTTAAGACATGTGGTGACTTATTCCTTACGGGGAACACTGGTAGTCTCTCTCCTCTGCTGCTTATGTTCCCAAGATTTTTGGGAACTAGATGATGTGGAGATTTCTTTGTCGTATTTGGTTCAAAGTTGCCCTAAACTGAATAGGAGGAGAAACACGTGCATAGCTAGGGCTGTGTCTTCACAGAAAATACATCTTATGCTTGGAGCAGAAGAAGCTTATGGCTTAGAAGGTGGGTTTTTTTTCCAATACCTATCTTGAGGGTTGGTAAGAGCTGGCAATTTCTGTCCCACTGGAAATGTTGATCTTGGGGTGGAAAAGCCTGAGACTGCTCCAACGCAAATGAAGTCAGAGACTTGGAGCATTGAATTACTTTCCCTGATACTGCTGATTTCCCTGCAGGTACCTTCCCCATGCCTGAAGGCTCTAAGGCTTGGGGCTTTGAATCCAGACTGGGTGTGCACAGGGAAGACAGCTAACATCTGTGATTAGCATTTGAAAGCTAATATCTGTGATTTTCTAAGTCCCTGCACACCTGATTCAGTTAGTTTTTTGGAGAAGGAGAAATCATGTGATAACATGCCCAATACTAAGAGGCAATAGAACCACCATGCCTGGAGTCTTTTTCTAGAGACTGATGAGATCCCTGGAAAACACCATAGCTGAGTATATTCTTGCTTAGGAACAAGATCTGGGGAGAAAGCCAGAAATAGGTGAAAAACTTCAGTTGATTTGAGCTGATGTCATTTGTGATCTGGCTTTCAATAGCAAATCTGGTGTAGAACAAGCAAGATTCTGTACAGATGGTCTAAGGGAATGGACAAATAGAAGAAGTGAAAACTGACACAAACTGACAATTATTTTCTTGTGTCTGCAGTTTGGAAGAGTATAATTTTTGAGAGTGGAGTTGCTTCTGAGTACATTTTCTCTAATAAATGGAATATTTTATAGCTCAAATCTGGTCTAGACAGTTTAGCCACAAAATTTTAACATTCTTTTGAGATCATTAAAAAAAAGTTCCAGCCACATTTGAACAAATGGCTTTTCATTGACTGCTCACCCTCACTTCAGTCATAAGGCTAGAACTAAAAGGTTCTTTTTCTCCCTGGTGATCTGACTGCCAAGGAGGGGAAGAATTGTCCTGTGGACTAAATGTAGGGGAACAGGGAGAAATAGTTTCTTTTTGATAGAAGTGTGTTTAATTTTCAGCCCAGCAGCAAGCTGCAGGGGTTCAGGTTACAGCTCACTTTGCTTTAGGGCAGAATCTGCCCTTCTGAATTCCTTTATAAATCTCCAGTAGTTCCAATTGCCACTACACTGATACTGGTTTAGAAGTGACTCTCCCAGAGCAGATGTGGGGTTAAAGATTGCCTGTCCCAATTTCAGTAGTTGTATGTCTCAATCCTTAGTAAAGGTAAAAAAGAAAAAAATAAAAATTGAGTTACAAACTGCCCCCACCACCCAAGCCCCCAAACAAATAACACCACCCCCACTCCCAACCTGCCAGTTAGCCTTATATACTTCCTATTGCTTGTAGTGAGATGGTTGGTATGATGGAAAATAAGCATCGACTGCAAGATAGGGTCTGTCCTTGCCCTCAACAATAAATTCTGCTTGAATCCTCTTCAAGCCTTTAAAAAAAAGGCAAACCCCCCTGCCCCATCCTGTCTGATATACATAGAATTGAGGTTCCAAAGATAGTTTTAAGATAAAGGGTTATTCTATATAGGGTTTTACAATATTTTTGTATTCGTTCCATTTCCAGGAACATTATGAAAACCATCCTTGGAAAAAAACCCACACTGCTATTTTTTACTGATTTTTTTTTTTTTCTTTTTCCCCCAGAAAGCTGTTCCAGATTGTTTGGGTCCAGATCCACATAAAGCCACATAAAGTTAGGCACCTGCTGGCAAGCTAGTTCAGTTGTGTACTGGAGATAGGGCTCCCTTCCCCATCACTGCTGGGGAGTTATTGCTGTCATTATCAGCAGGAGCAGCAGGTACTCAATAGTCTTCAAAATCAGGCTGCTTTTACTGTATAAATTAAAAAAAATATATGCTGGTATTATTAGCTGGTATTGAAGTCCTGGAGTGTACAGTGGATATTTGTGTGTATTACACTGCAGTGATTTGACAGGTTTTTAAAACATTCACAGATTTTTTTCTTTTTTTTTTACTGCTGTTGCTGTCACCATACAAAGCAAAGCTGGAGAGGATTTGTTCCTTCTGAAGGTACTGCTTGTATTTCTGCACACGGCTTTTCACAGGATCTGTAGCTGAGCCATGGTCTGTGAATAGAGAGTAAGGACTAATAAGAAAGGTAGGGACAAACCTTTTGTCATTGCCTGTTGCGACAGGACAAGGGGTAATGGCTTTAAACTCAAAAAGGTTCAATTCGGATTAGGTATAAGGAAGAAGTTTTTTGCAATGTGGACAATGAAACACGGGAACAGGTTGTGTGGAGAGATGGTGGATGCCCCACCCCTGGAACCATTCAAGGTCAGGTTGGACAGGGCTCTGAGCAACCTGATCAAATTGAAGATGTCCCTGGTCATTGCAAGGGAACTGGACTAAATGGCCTTTAAACATCCTTCCTCCCAACCTCCAAACCATTTTGTGATTCTGTGGTACCTGGGACTTGTGCATATGTGCACTTAGGTCCTTTTTTTCTGTTTCAGTGTTGATGAAATAGTTCTCTTCCTGTGTAAACATTTGTTTTGTTTCCAGGTTCTGTGGGCACAGTGGGCATCAGCCAGATCCTCAGCCAGGGAGGTATTTCACAGCCACTGATCAAAGAATAGGTATGGACATGTCCAAACTCAGACAGTAGAAGGACACTAAGTAGTTTAATGTGAAGCGACAAGAGCACTTGTGCACAATGAATGAAGAGTGGAAAATCCACTGAGAACATTTGTTGCTTTGTGAGTTATGCAGAGATTGTGTCCCCTGGTCATAGAGTAAGGGATGGGCCACTTTCCCTTAAAAGAAAACAGACCATCAGAAGATCCTTTTAAGATGGAAGTCACAGAGAAATGTACACAATGTGTGAAACTTCCCATCTTTTAGGCCTTTCAAAGAGTTTGCCATCTGACAGAGACTGGACCCAAGTTAATGAATTTGGGGAAGGATCCCTGTGTGAGGCCTGGTGCTGGGCAGACAGGCAGGTTTAGGTGGTTATATCTTGTTTGTAGGAGCTTTCCCAGTGACTTCAGCTGCTTGAGTTTTCTCTCTTCTGCCCCATGCCCAGGTGTGCAGAACTTGGCACCAGCCTGCGTGGGCTGTCCTCTGTGGGTTACCCTCTGCTCTTGGGATTTCTCCTGTCCACGAGTTTATTTTTGCAGCTTTGCAGAGTGTGTGGTCAGACTGACAGCTCCTAACACTGCTTTTCAGGGCATGTGCACTCCAGTCAAAAAGACCTTGGTGTGTCCCCACCTACTGTTGCAGCCCAAGGTGAAATTCATGCTACTTTTATTTTGGGAGCCGCATGTCTCCCAGAGTGGGTTCACTTTTGCTTTGTACAGGCAATAAATAACTGCTGGTAATGAAAGGATTGCTTTGTTGTAGCTGTCATTGTCAGAAAATTGGTCACAAAAAAGTAATCTACTCTTTCATATCTAATTAACAGTCTTACTTTCATCCTGAAACTGTTGTTGTGTGAAGTGGGGTTTTTTTGGTTGGTTTTTCGTTTTTTTGTTTTTTTTGTTTTTTTTTTTTTTTACTAATTTTATTTCTTTCTTGTCTGGAATGAAAGTTTCAAAACCAGATACCAGTATTGATGCTCAAAGCTTGGGAAAGTGGAGAACTTATATGAAATGTTCTGACTGTATCACTATCTTTGTGTCACACATCAAAGCAATTCATCTAAAAAAAAAAAAAAAAGGAGGGAAAAAGCTAATTAGGAAAGCATGCAAAGTACAAGAAAAGCATTGTTTAACTAAGAATGAGATTCTCAGACCACTCTGTAAGGGGAATTAACTCCAGAGAATTTAGGAAAACATGTTTTTATAATGAGAATGTAAACTAAACATATTGGCTTCTTCATAAAAAAAGGAAACATTGAATTCTAGGGTATAACTGCCTCCACAAGGAGAACATCTCTGTTCCTGGGGTGGTTCTTTGCTTCCTGTGGTTCCATGTTAGTCAGCAAAACTCAGCCAAGAGGGGGAAAAAGGATATTTTTAACAGTTGAATGCAGTGAAGCAGT
Organism: Calyptomena viridis; assembly: GCA_013390005.1. Taxonomy (NCBI): domain Eukaryota; kingdom Metazoa; phylum Chordata; class Aves; order Passeriformes; family Eurylaimidae; genus Calyptomena; species Calyptomena viridis. The sequence goes on from WEIV01020555.1 coordinate 634,857, forward strand.
GGAACTGATTATCAATGATGTGATAAATCCTCAGTTGCTTGCAGTGTTTATTTAAATTAGATGGGATTCTATATTTTGTGCTCCATGTTAGATGAAAGTTTCTGAGCAAAGACAGTTGCAGTGAAAATGGAAGCTTATTTTACATAGAAAATCAAACCCAATAACCGTCAACCCATTTTACTTTTGCTGAAAATGGAAATCTGTCAAAAACTGGGCAAAGGCTGCAGCCTATGTTTGTTTCTTGATTGAAGCTTCCAGGGACTATATATGACCTCTGTGATTTTGTTCTATTTTTGTTCTCTAGCTGAAAGCCAAATGCAATTTTATGGGTTTGCAAAGCTTGTGGGTTCTTGGCTACTTCTGTTATATTCAACAGTGAAGGAGAAAGACTCTTGAGTTGTCTTCTTGAAATGTTTTTAGAAATGAGATCACTGTAAAGCTGACAGTAACCAGGTTATTATTCACTGAAATCACATGGAAACATTTCCAGCTTCTGGTGGAGTGAGTTGTGGTGAGAGTCACAGATGGAGAATACATTTGTACCACATCTTTTTAATTTATTCTCCATTTCCAGGAGTCTCAGTACTAATTAGCAAGTGTCTTGGGAAGTGTGTATCATAAGGCTGGAGGAGGAGTGACCCTGTACTGTGGCTTCAATGGCAATTTGAACTCCAGTTCTGCAGTATGTTCCTGATGGGACCTGGGTTGTGCAGGGCCTCAAAGTTGAGCACCTGCTCCTCCTTAAAATCAATGTGTGACAGCTGCTACTCTGCCTTGGAAGGGCTGAACTTTCATCTCTCCCTGCATCAGCTTCATTCTGTGGAGTGGCAGCTGAGAAGTGCTTCTGAACACGTTCCCTGTAGGACACAGAGGGTGGATGGGCAGTTGGGTGGTGTTTCCTGAGAGGTCCTGCCTCATCAGGGTGTGTTCTCCAGCACAGCAGGCCCCTGGTTCTGTTCTGGAGCTTCTAATTGAAGTTACTGTATAAACAATTACCTCATAATCAGTCTCCCTGCCCTCTCGCAACTGATGCAGAATTTGCCTTTGCAAGATTGAACTGTAATGTTCTCCCACCCATACAAAATGGGCACTGTAAAATCAGAGAGGGGAAGCACACTGTCTTTTGATAGCACTTGGGTGATTTACACTGTCACTTTTGTGGAAGTGCACTAATTCCTTTTATCAACAAGGCAAGGTAATAGTCGTGGAAATTTTAGGAGTAAACAAAAGTGTTCTGTGAAGTTGAAATGATTTTGATTCCCTGTGGCAGATGAAGTAGTTTAGTGTGGGACATTAATATTTATTGAGATTGGTAGCGATAGAATTGATTTTGATGACTAATCCTTGTAGCTTTGTAACTATTACAGGTATAATTTGCTAGCTGTGTAAATACATGATATCAGTGTATACACAAAATGTTAGCCCAGTTAGATAAAAATACCCAAATATTCCTATGCTTTTACTGTTTATTCAGTGAGCAGTTCTATCTGTTTTGCTGTTGCAGAGCAGTTACCAAGATGGTCCTATCTTATTCCAGTGGAAACTATTAGAAAGAATGTCTTTGACCTTTAACTGCAGCAAAATCTGTTCAGTGCTAACACTTTACTTTCTCAGGATAATAAAGTACTATGGTTACACTGTGTCTGTCCTGACATTTAGTGGAACTTTCATCTCACCTTTTGAGTCTACTACTTACAGGAAAAAGATATGGGTGAAAAATGTGCCTGAAATTTTCAATTTAATTGTTTAAATGGACTTTTTTGGATAATGGTGCCATGAAGATAGGGGGAAAAAAATTACAGCCTTTTAATACATTCTTTTCTAACAAAAATACATGTTCCTGATCATCCTCTTATTAGATGTACTAAACTTGTACCTTTCTTAGGCTTGCTGATGTGCAAGATCCACAATTTAGTGAACTTTAAGTTAAGGGACATTTATCAGTTTAGTTCCATTGGGTATTTCTTTCATATGCTGGTGTTTTAGCTTTTAATTAGTCCAAATTAAGCTTGTGCATCTGAATTATGGCCCATATTACATACACTTTATTTAAAATGTTTAACTTCAGACACCTAATAATATATCTACTTAGATTTTTACATAAAGGTGGATCTTTAGTGACTTCTGCATGTGAGCCCTCCTGAGAAATAATTGGAGATATTCTTTTGAGTCCTCTAGACCTTTTCAAAACTTACACAAATTATTAAAAATTTCATAGACAGCCATGGTTCATTGGAATAGCTCCTTTGTTCGTAGAGATTCTAAGCATCAGAGACGCTTAGAAGAAAAGCTCCCCTTGAGAATATTTTTTTTGGTGCAGTACCCAAATTTTAGGGAGAATAACTTTTAAATCAAGTTCTCCCTACAAATGGGTTTTTCTGTGGTTTTAACAAAACTATTATGTTTTATTGTGCATTTACTTACTAATTTTAGTCCAGAAATACAAGGTTTGTTGTTGGTATATGCAGAAAGCATTACTGGGCCACTGAACAGAAAACCAGAATATGTGGAACATACTGCACCCTGCTCTTCTTTGTTCTCTAGTTCTTCTGATGGCTTCATAGCTCAATTTTTGGCAGCAGCAGCTGGAATAGAAAACTTATTCCTTTTTCTTTTCCCTATTGCCCTGCAGCTCTTTGGGGTGATGAGGGTGTGGAATTCAGGATGAGGGACGCACACACCAAACAGTCGTATGTTGCAGAGCAAGGGAAATGTGGAAAAAATTGGCAACCTTAGAGGTCACTCATTTTTTATGTTTACATTTTTTTTCTCCCCTTTGTGCACTGTATAATAAAGAAAATACTGCCTGGAGAACAGGAGGCTTGGAGAGTAAATTGGCCAAGATAAAAACTCGATTGTAACAACAGTGATTTTGTTGTTCTTCAACCTTATCTTGACAGAGTGATTTCTGAGTATAACATTTCCAGAGATTGCATATAGAGTTGTACGTATGTTTTTCATTAAGAGAAAAGGTAGAGCTTTTCCAGCCTAGTCCTGTGCCATCTGGGATGGGTTTTGCTGGATCTGGAGGTCCCAGGAACTGTGTGACACATTCTTGAGTGCCGTCTACTGGCTGTTTACAGATGTATAGACAGAGGCAACAGAGGCCAAAACCAGGGAAAGGAGGCCCTTGCACAGCTTGACTCTGAGCTCAGTCTACACATCCCACATCTGTGGTAGGGCACTGCAGCGTGGCAGGAGCAGGCAGGGAGTATGATGCAGTTAAAATTGTTTTGCCTTTTTTTTTTCCTACTCCAAGTTTTATGTTCTTTAAAAACAAAGACAAGATACTGTTTTTAAGAATTTGAATTATGTGGATGTTGAAATTCTGATACTTCATAATCCTGCAGTCTTTTATAGACTGGATCACTGTTCAAATTATACCTCTTACAAGTGTTTGATCATAGAATCATAGAATATGCTGAATTGGAAGGGACCCATCAGGATCGAATCCAACTCCTGGCCCTGTGCAGGACACCCCGAGTCACACCAGTGTTGCCCAGACGCATCTTGAACTAAGACAGGTTTGATACTGTGACCACTTCCCCGGGAAGCCTGTTCCAGTGCCCAATCACCCCCTGGATAAAAAGCCAATTTCACCCCCTGCATGGTAAAGTCATGTGTCCCCAAAGCATCTTGGATTTAAAGCCCACCTAGTGAAACAGGCTCCGACAGGCATAACAGTGACTTGGGAAGATATGAGCCATCAATCTGAACATCTCCCCCTTTGTTCCTCCCCAGCTTTATATGCTGAGCCTGATGCCATATGGTATGGAAAATCCCTTGGGTCAGCGGGGGTCAGCTCTCCCAGCTGTGCCACCTCCCAGCTTCTTGTGAAGCCCAGCCCACTCACTGGTGGAGTGGGGTGAGAGGCAGAAGGGGCCTTGACTCTGTGTAAGCACTGCTCAGCTGTAACTAAAACATCCCAGTGTTATTAACAGTGTTTTCATCACAAATCCAAAACATAGCTACTGTGAAGAGAATAAGCTATATCCTAGTTGAAACCACCACAGCATGCCACGGGATGCAATCTGAGCCAAGCATGAAGGACATGGCCTGATCAGAGTGCTCAGTCTCTGCTTTGTGTGCCTTATTGCAGCTGCTCTCTGCCCTGTTTGGAGCAGCTCATGGGTCAGCCTCACCTTTTAAACACAGTTGTGCTTTTGCTCCAGCTGTAGACCATTCAGAAAGGAGTGTCCGTGAAGTTTTGCTGGAGATGGAATTCTCTAAGGTCCCTTCAACTTGTCTTTGCAAAGCCTGACATTTTGTCTCACTTTTGTATTGACACACCATTGGGTGCAAATATAGGTGCATGGAGGAAACTTGTAGAATTTTTCTGAGTACTAATGTTATTGAAGCCTTTTCGCATAGAATCACTTCAGTAGCTGTAGGACTTGCATAATACCATAGCCTAAATTTTAGAGAAGTGCCAGGAAGGCATCATCTTTGACAGACACTCAAGAGCTTAATGCTGTATGTCTTGCTGCTTGTCTGAGTGAACAAATACAAGCATCATAGGGCCCCATAAATGCAAAGATAGATGCAGGGTTTATTGCCTTTAAGATGCTTTCTCTGGAAATTACAATTTTTTTTTCAAACGTTTTGATGAGGTGCTGTTGGAACTGAATGAGGAGTTTGGGATGTTGTAGAAGAGGGAATGGTCTCAGAAAGGATAAAATGGATAAAAGGCTTATGTACTAAAGATCTCTCTCTTTTTGTACAGTTCATGTCAGTCTAATGGAGAAAACTGAAGTGACTTCCTAATCACCTATAGGTGACAGTTTGGGGTACTTTTTTTATAGTTTGTTTACTCACCATGATCTTGAGAGCCAAATTGCTCGGGACTCCTTGCTGATGTGAGCTTTTCCTTCTCTACCACTCAGTAGTCTCTGAGAAACAAATATTTTTCTTCAAACTAGCTGCTTTTCCTTACTATTGCTATTTTATGGTCCTTTCTTTCCTCTTGAACCCTTCAGCAAGACATTATAAATGCCATGGTGCTTAGGGTGTGCTCTGTCACCCTTGTATTGGACATTTATCCTATGCTATGCTGCCTTTCACCCAAGATACTGGTGAGAGGGGTGGTGGCTAAAGAAAAATGTAACCCGAGTATAAGATTCAAAACTACTCTTAACGGATATACAGGAAAGAAAAGCATGCAGGAAAATCAGTCTGGATGGCTTGATTACACTGACATAAGTGTGTCTCAGCACCCATGGATGTTGACAGTCCATTTAATGAGAGGAGCTATTCAATCATTGCATTAAGAATAAAATTGTCTGTCTGCCTTATCGACTGAGACCCCCTTATCAACTGAAACCTTCATTGCCATTTTTGTGGCCTTGCTTTTGTGGAGCACATAGGTATGTGACTCAAAAATACATAGGTATGTGACTCAGCCTGAGCTGTGTTGTCTCTCTGGAGACAATGGGATTGGAGGTGGGCAAAGTCATGAGTTCAATGGGAAGCAGTAATGGAGTGGGAAGAGGATTTACATCCACAGGGAGGAAAAGAACCTTTTGAGACTTCTAGTGAAGATGATGGGCGTTTCAGTGTCTGCACTGGTGTTGGTGAGGAACTTGATGATGCAGGGTTCCTTTTACAGTCATGCTTACACTGATTAGCACTTCCTGTGAAACATACCCTACTGGAATTCAGGGGTTGTTTCATGAAGAAGTGCAACTTGGCAGCTGCAGGTGGATTTATGAGGTGCAGGGTACATGCACAGTGCAGAGTGGGTTCCTGGCACTGTGGCACAGTTTCATTCCCTCCTGCAGTAGCATTTGGTGAAGTATTTCAGCAATCAAAATTATTTTGCTATATGTTGCATACGTGAGGTATTTGCCAATATTTTATGTAGAAAGAATGGATTTTGGCATTTCCCCAGGAAGTCAAGATTCATAAGACCTGGATAAGATAGGGCAGGCTTTTAGACAACATGAAAATTTCTTAATTCCTGCAGTTATAGAAAGAGGGATGGAAAAATTCTGAAAAAGACTTCTAAAGAAACTGATGCAGAGAACCTGGAATAACTTGTCTCAGGAAAATGACTATGATAATGAGGGTCCTTGTTATTTTGCCATACTGGAAGAAGAAAAAGAAAAATCTCCTCACAATTTTCTTTAACATTGTGTTTGTTTCTGTAGTACTCCTAATGTTAAAGTTGCATATTTAGGACCATAAAACGTACAATTTGAACAAAAACAAGGAAACATACAACAAAGCACTACTGGAATATGTTGAATAAGCACTCAAAACGGGTCTTGTGGATGCTTATCAATTTCCTTATTTTTGAGTTGTTGAGGACGTCTGCTTTTTGGTTTATGTAGCTAATTCTGTGATGTCTTATGGAAACATCGTCTCCAGGTTTACCAGTCCTTTCCAGCTATAGCAACCCCTGCTCTGTGCCCCAGTTAGGAGCTGTAGGAAGCCTCTTTTCAGACAACTGCTGGGTAACTTTGCTGCCTGACAAAGGCAGAAGCAGAACAAACTTATTGCAAGAGTACAGATTATTTGTATATTTTAGGAAATGCCTTTTCTTTCTAATGAAAATTAGTTTACACCTGAGAGAGCAGAGTGTGCCTGTTGTTGGAGGAGAGATTTGCTGACTTCATGTGAAGCTGCATGTTAGCTGTGAAGGATTTCCTTCTGCTTTGGGGGAATCGTGATCTCTTTTGCAACCTGGGTTTGGCAAGATAATTCTTTATCTGTCGCATGCTATATACTTGGGCAGCATTTTGTGAAAATATGGCTCTGAACCTACCTGAGACACCAGTCATACTTGCCAAACCACAAAATGAGTGACAGATGAATGATGAAATAAAAGCTCGAGCAACACCTTCCATTGTCCGAGATACAGAACTGAAAGAATCAGGTGTGTACATGTGGGAATGCTTTGTTATCTGGGAGCTGTCTGCCAGGGCAGCAATATCTGGTGAGGAAGGAGCAAAGATAGTTTTTTTATTTTTGAGGAAAAGAGTGTTATATATCTGTCTCCTGTGGAGTGCAAGTGTGCCATCAGTTGCCATCATTCAACATCACAGCAAGACACTATGTGGTAAATGATGTTGAAGGAGGCTTTCTTGCTCTGGGAAAAGTGGCATTCACAATCTGTTAACCACTTTTTTCTGACACCCTCTGTACAAGGCATTCAAAAGCCTAGGTGAAGGGTGACTTCCTTTTTTTTTTTTTTTTTAAGGAAAAAAAACCCCAGCTAACGATTACCATCTTCACAGACTGAAGTATTTTATAACTGCCCTGATCTGTCATAAAGGTGACCCTCTCTCCCAAAACAAGCAGTAAGGGTAAACAATTGGCCAGTGTGCCAGATGTGTTCCCTGATATGCCTGCACTGGGCAGAAAGCAGACTGCCTTGGGCTGGCTGTTACAAGGCAGAATGTAAATAATTTTTCTCAGATTAGCAGTGTCTGAAATGCAGAAGCTCCAAATACATTCACTTGCTTTGAGAGGGGGTGACAGAGTACTTCCAAAGGCACTGCAGATTCCCTGGCTTGGTTAGCATGTCTCAAAATTTGCTTTTCTTGGTAGTGCTGTCTCTTACCCCAGGAGTGCTGCCTTTGAGGGACAGTGTGCATCAATGGGGACATGCAGGAAAAGTTACCATGCACTTTGTCAAAAGTACCCTCAGACACTGCTGTGAATGGAGACTGTAGCCCTACAATATGTGCATTTTTTAGTAAGGCAAAGTAGTTTAGTTATAGAAAACCAACAATAAGTGTTCTGCCTTTTCTAGCTAACAATTTCGGCAAATCTTGTTTTATGCCCCATCTTTCACCTCACACAAGTGTTTTACCCAAGAGAAAAGAAAAATCCTGTTTTTCTTTTATTTGAACTACCTTGAGTTATTGACACTTAAGATTTTATTCATCCAGTATCAAACAATAGTAAAAAGCCAGAACAAAGTGACTTTAGTATTCCAGCCCTCATGTTGTAGCAAAAATATCAAAGTCACAGGAAGGAGAGCATTCCAGTTACTTGTGTGATGTCCTCATATGCCCAAGCCTATGTTGCAGCACATCACGGCTGCAAAGAGCTGTTTGGAAATTGACAATTTTTGCAGAGAAGTAGCAACTCCCTCAAGTAAAAGTATGTTCAACCTCCTTTCTAAGTGATGTTTTCAAAATCATTATAATTCATCTAATTAACTAGCAGATTCTTTTTATGCTTTTGTGTCAGCAAGTGCAGTATCCAAATTGGCAAGCATGTGGGAATAAAGTCAATTTTAATATTTCACCCAGAGGATAAAGTTGGCCTCAGAGTCTCATTGGGAAAGGTCGCTAAGACTGACTTTCATGGACCATACAGCAATTTATTTCCTTACACTTTTCCTTATGCCCCCCAAATTAAAATCTCTACTGCAGAAATGCAGTAAGCACGATAAACAATAATGCCTCTTGCTTCTTCTCACCCCAAAAGTAAGGTTAACAGAGCCTGGGAAATTGTTTGAACCAGATGGCAAAGGTTAAATTGCAGAAGCATGTACAAAGTGATGAGAAAATATTTTTTGAGAAATTAAACCTTTTCTATGTAATGTCTTCCCTTTCCCTTAGCAGACAGTGGCTGTGTGTCCTGCAGTTGTACTTTCAACATGTAGTCTGGTCTTAACCACTTCCTCAAAACTGGAGTATCCCTCATTTTAAAAACAAAGGAAATGGGAAATAAAGGTAGATGAGTGTGTGCATGTTAACACCTATGTTATTCCTCCCATTTAGCATGCCCTCAGTGCTGGTTTGGATCTTTGAGAAAAAAAGACACACACAAAACCAACCTAAAAAAGTGATTAGTCTGGCTTTACTTGGTATTTGATTACTTCTGTAATAAATATTTATGTTCCTTTCCAATAAACACATATCATCTTTACTTTGTGTTAAGTGGCAAGACAATCAATATTTCATGTTATGCAAGCCCTAAGCAAAACATGAAGTTAATGAAGTTTACATTCTTGCCAGATAGCTGTTAGGGATTAGCACTTGTATTTTAGCCAGTGTAATGAATTGGTATCTTGTAGAATTGATCAGTTTCTAAAAATTTGCTGCAGTTTAAGCAGCTCTTTAAGATGGAGGGACATGGTTTACAGTTCTTTAAATACATAAGCAGAAGAAATCTAATGGAATTTTAATTTTTTTATTATTTGTCATTGTAAGATATAAATTTTTTTGAAATGGATGCAATACGTGTTCTTCGGAAAATAGTGATTTTTCCAGAGGATCTATGCTGCCTTCCCTCCTCTTTCCCCATGTATGGAAATCATTGATGGACATTTCAAACTGGTCTACCCAGACACAATATATGCAGAACAGAGAGGCTAAGCCTTGGTGGTCTTCAGGATTTAATCTGTTAATAGACCCCACCTAATCCTCCTTGCTGTAATTCCAGCAGGTGAGCTGACCCTCAGTGTTTACCTTGTCCTCTTCTGATGCAAGCATCCTGCTGACCACCTCTGGAGATCTTGCTGGGTGCAGCAGCCACTCTTTCCCAGCAGGGACTCAGTGCCCCCGTCCTCTCCACTGACTGGCCAGAGGATGGCGGGGGAGGAAAAAGGGTCCTGTCTTAGATGCAGGTCGGCTGTATGGTGTAAAGCCTCTGGATCTGTGGTTTCTGCTCTTAGGCCAACAAGCTCCCTGCATGTGTAAAGTGAGTTCCTGAAAACGAGGGTGCAACACGAGATGCTGAACCAAACCAGTTGGAGAGGGTTTGGTTTTCCTTGTGTTATTTGTGTTGGATGACAAAGAAGTCAGTGCTGGAGAGGTCAGAAGTACAAAAGAGCTTGATATAAGAACTGGAGGAAGATAAAAAGGAGATAACTGAACTAATGTGCCACCTATGGGAGCTGTAAAGGAAAGGCCTTGAGTTTCTGAAGTGTGATGAACAAAGGGGGGTGCTCTGTGTCCAGCAGGGCAGGAAGGCTTGAAAGCCTAGGTTTTCTCTTCTCTTCTTATGAGAAGTACATGAGAAATGGTCTTGACTTGGTATAATTTTGTCTGTGGCTAGATAGTACTTATTATTAAGAATTTTGTGTTATTAAGAATATTTTGTGTCTATAATAATTGGCAATTGAGGGGAAAGACAACTAAAGTTTTCACTGTAGTTCTGCCATTGAGGCTGGAAAAACAAGTTCCATTTTAGTGAGAGTCCAAGCATAAAAAGCTGAAACTGTTTCCTTAATTACCACGTTATTTCTCATAGGTAAAATACTGTAGTATTTTTAAAATCCTTTGAGCATGCTGGTCAGAGCCAGGCTGCAGTCCTGCCATGTGCCAGTCCCTGAAGGGTGTGAGCTGTGCTGTGCAGCCAAATGCTGCAAGGGTTCCTTTCATCTGCAAAGAATGATCTGAAAAAGTTAATGTAACTGTAAATAAAGCTGACCTGGAGGCTGTAACTGATTTGGATTTTCAAAATTGAAGCCTTCCTTAAAAGAAGCTCTTCTGGAAAATAAATAGCCACAGAAGAAGGAGGCAGTTTAGCTAGAAGCTAGAAACTAGTTTTGTGATAAGCAGAAAGTTGATGCAAGCACAGAGTAAGTTCTCAAGTTGTTAAGTAACATTATTGGAGGTGGTTAATATAGGACCAGGGCTGGCACAGGCTGGTTTGAGAGAGATCTGGACAGGTCTCTCTGAAAGAGACCTGAATATATAAGTGTATGAGCAAGAGAGTGTAACTAATTAGTATGTACATGGTGTGCAGAGTGTTTTCTATCCTAGAATATATATCTTGATTAAAAAGAGAAAACAAAAGTTCTATTCTTCATTCTGACCAGGCACAGCCTTTCTTCTGGCGAAGTGAAATGAAATTGTTGTATAAAGCCAAAAGTTTGATATGTTCTGGTATCGTTCTTCACAGTGAGTTCCTTGGTCAGATATGTAAACCTTTTGTTGGTTATGGTAACAATACAATCAGCACTGAAAGACCATGGTGGGTGTTAGGACATAATTTTCTCTTTTGTGTTCAGCTCAGCACCAGCTGTTTAATTGGATACTTTCTGTAGAAATGTAGATGGGGCCACAGCAAGCTGCAAGATAATTAATACATCTAACTGAGTATCTTCCATAGCAAATCTTATATTCCTATTCAAAGTTTTGCACTTGTTGTGTATGGTCTCCTGCACTGATTATGGTACAGAGATGATGTCCGTCCACATCTTCCACTTGATGTTTTTCCTTCTCAGAAAGCTTTCTTTACAAAGGTCATTTAGATCACTGCAGCTTTCTCCTTTGTTTCCCCTTTTTAACCTCTGCACTGATACGTGCTATCGGGTTTCCCAGACTGTTTCTGGCTTTGTACTCTGGCAGTGTTGCTCCACGTGTATCCACTGCCTGTCTCCTTTTCATCAGTGAATTCAGCCTTAGCTTCCTCCAGTGTTTTGTCCCAACATGTCTTGTCATTCCTCCTTAATGACAGCTGCTTTTTTTTTCATGTTTCTTTTTACTTTTGGCTCTATTCAGTGCTTGTGATCCAACCAGTCTGAAAGCACTTGCCCTTTCTTTGATCCCTGTGTGTTCCCTGGAAGTGTCCATATCTACCTTTGCTGCATGGGATCTTGATTCATGTCCTCACTTTCACTGCCTAAAGGCTTGTTCACCAGTTACAAAAGTCATGACTCTCAGCTGTAGCTATTGCTTTGTGCTTTAGCTGGCTGGTTTTCCTCTCTCCTGTTCTCCCTGCCTGCCCTTGACCTTCCTTGGTTCAAGTAGTGTAAGTCAAGAAAGGGATCTCTTGTCGTGTCTCCTCTGCCTTTATCACAGGCTCCTGTGTAGTAGTTGAAATTAAAAAATCTGGATTTGCAAACTGCAGTATTTTAAGTGTCATAGTTGTTGGTTTTCTTAAATAAAGATCACAGTAGAGACTATTCCATTGTTACTACTTCACATCTTTTGTGATCCAGTTCTTGATGTTACTTGTATTTCTTTAGTTCATTTCATGTGCTAAAGGCAGAATGCCGTATCTTTCCATCTTTCAGTTTGTGCTATCCCAATGGCAGGTTTTAACAAGGCAAATTAAATTAGAAAAATCAAGTATTTTAATCAGGGTAGTTTCCTTGGGTTAGGTAAAGACTGGTAAATAATTTAAAAATCCCAGATTTACACTTAGCTTTTTGTGCTGTTACTTTTTTTATTTTTATTACATAGACAAAGAAATGTCAGTAGTTTTCCAGTTATGCCCTGATTTAGGAGAGGAGACATTGAACATATTTTAAAATTTATCATCATTTAAAGCTATAGTCAGTTCCAGTTTAAACCTTCGGCGTGTCCCTAACTGGTTGCACAGGCTGCAGGAGAATGTGTTGCTAAAACATATGAAATTAATATTTCTCACCTTTTTTTCAGCATAAGTTTGAGAGGAATTAGTCAAGATTCAAATTTTTTTGAATTGTAAGGATTCCTTTAGTCATATCTACATGAATCTGATGGTGTATGGCCTCTACTCAGCTTGTTTTTGACAGTATCTGTGGCCCATGTTAAATACAGCCACAGCTTCCTTGCTCTCATTTTCTTTTGAGTCTTGGATCAAGACTCCTTGTGGGAACAAGCTGAAACCCTTCCCTGCTGTGGTGGAAGTGCAGCTACCTTGTGGCTCAGTCTCCAGTTTGATGGCAGGAGCTGGCTGTTGTGTGGGGTGCTGCCTTCAGCCTGCAACCCCCATCCCTCCCTCTTCACCCCAAAAGTGAGTCAGGGTGTTTCTGCAGGGGTTTCTGTGCCAGCAGCTGCCCTGTGCTGCCCAAATAACATCCCACCAAACTCTAGCTCCTTGCTCTGTGGATTTGCTTGCTCCAGTAGTTGCCTTGAGCAGCTGTGAGATCTGTCTCAGCACAGAGGGTTTTGCTGTAATGTGTTTAGCATTCACTGGTACATGTGCAGCCTTATCGATTTACACTTGCTCCTGATGCTCTGTCCTGTTAAAAACATGATTTATATCATCCACGTGTGGCTGAGTTATTTAGGGAAGCTGTAGGGTATTTTACAACATAACCCTGTGAGGCTTTACTTCTGTTATGTTTTTGGTGCTATTTTGGGGTCTTTGTGCTATTTTGGTGGCTTTTAATTTACTATGGGAATCCTATTTTGGAAATAACTAGATGTTTCAGCAGTTTGTGGGATTTAAAAAAGAAAATTATCTTTTTTTTTTTCTTGTAATGTATGTCTTCCCTGCAATTTTGGTTTCACAGTTTTTCAAATCAATTATATATGGACTTTATATGTTATGCTTTTAGAAAAGTGACACCTTTTGTCTGTTGTCTGTAGTACATTGTTATATTAGTAATAATGAGTCAGTAACAATTTTGAGGGAATCTGTGACTCATATTTAACTTAAATAGATCGATATTTTTTGTTTTAAATATTTTGTTCTTATATGACTACTGTTTCATTTTGTCTGTTATGTCTTTGTCCAGAAAACTTAAGCACAATGACTGCTTGCTTCCAGTAATGGAAGGCAACTGCAGGAGTGGAAGCAGCAGCCAGTGGTTGTTGTTATTTTAAGCAGCATATAGTTCTTTCTGTTAGATTTGAGAAAAGCACATTTTTGTTTTTGCCTGGGTGAGTAGAAAGCTAAGTCAGTATTTTCAGTTTTATCAGGGGCAGTCACTGAGTTTTTTTATATGGGAACAAAAATTTAGGGTGTTGCTGTTTTATTTGCAATTGTTAAGGCTTTGGGACCAAAATCTGTTGCTTTAAATTCATGTAGTGTTGTCCAAGTCAATGGATTTGCTGAATTTGTACCAGCTGTAAATGTGGCTCTCTGTCTTTTGATAGCACTGGAAATCATTAAAAAGAACAAGGGAAAAGTCTTGTCTTTTTTTTTTTTTTTTCTTTTTCTTACAGACATTAGTACTTCTTTTTCTCAGCTGGAAAGAAACCTCCGTTGCTCCATGTGCACACCTAATAGTACTTGGAGCCAATCTAGGAGGGTTCCTTGCTCCCTCCTGTGAAGACTTTACTCATCCTGCCAGGGTGATACTTCGTTGCTCTGTGTAATGAGTTGATGAGGAGAGTTTTAGCAAAGGAGCCAGGGAAGAGTTGGGCGCTTGCACAGGTCAATTAAATTACCCTTCTTATTCATCAGCTTGCTGACCCCACACTCAGTTTTGCTCCTTGCCTTGTGGGGCAATGCATAAATTACAATGAAATTCAGTGAGAAGGGCAAAGGAGTGGAACCCCACCAGAATTTACTACTTGTGCTATGTTCTCTTGCTGGTTAGGACTGGAAAAGATTTGAGTTAGGGCAAGTTTAGAGGTTATTTCTCTGGTACACTTATGCAGTAGACACATGTAACCAACACTACTTTGATAAATACTGCTCATAGTGGTGAGGCTTTGATATCTGTGTTTTGTCAATATGACAATCAATTTCTGTATCTGTATCCCTGGTACCTGAGTATGCAGTGTGGACAAAGGATTAAAAATTAGTGCATGTTTAAATGCAAAATTAAAACTCTTGAAAAGCGTTGTTTTACCCAGGCTTATTGTTTGCAACTAGTCCTCTGAGAGCTTCCATCAGCGTGGCTGAGGGGTTTATCATCCTGCAAATGCAGCAGGGAAGGGTGGCTGCCTTCCCAGTGTGTCTGTGGCATTGAGGAGAGCAGGAATGGGGCCATGGTAACACATGTGCTCACTGCCTGTGTTTTCTGGATGCACAGGGGGTGCTGCATCTGGCTTGTGTTCTCCTCTGTTTCTCACCCAGATTGAAATGGTTCAGGAAGACCCAAACAGTGGGTAATCCCTTGTGTTGAAAAGGAACCTAGTGTTGCTATTCATGCTTCCTTGATGAAGATGTGCCCCATAGCTCTGCTTGATTCTCATCATGCATGGCCATAATTTTTGCAGCATTTCGATAGCTGAGATTTCAATGAAGTTTGTTTTTCAAAAACCCCAAACACAATTCTCTCTTTAAATCCCACAATGTAGTAGTTGTCATCCTGTGGCAGTGCTTTTCACCTTGCCTGTCTCTCTTTACAGCAAGCCCACTGACCCACGGAGTCATTGTGTAGGTATTGCTGGCACTAATTTATCCTGTCACACATGGAGTGAGAAATCCATCATCAGAAATGTGGAGTCTTACATATTTGTGAAGTGTCAGTTTGACAGAATTACTGACAGCTGGCATCCTTCCAACAGACCAGTAATTGCTTAACTGTGAAAAATGGCAGAAGATGGACAAATGTATTGGAAAAAGAAAACCTCTACAATACAGAAGTGGTGCTAATGTGATATAATTCATAACTGGTTGCTGTTACAAAGAGTCACCTTCAAGGATTCGAGTCTATTCTCCTTTCTTTGACAAGTGATTTACTTTATGACAGGTAGCTCAGCAAACCTATCTGACTGAAATCACATGGTTTCTTACCTTGTTTCCTCTTTGTCCACCTTCTTTTGCCCATATTTTGACAGCAGAATAGAGCTGACCAGGCTGAATGCCTTTTACAAAAAGCAGCTATTAAACATTAATTTCTAGTGAGGCTGAAGTGGGATTTTAAATATTTAAAGGAGTAATTTATGTAAAGGGAATTCCTACCACTTCCTAAAATGATGATTTATCATAATTTGGATCCGGATATCCATACTCAATTAATCTAGAATTTCTATTGCTTTAGTTTTGCTCCCTTCGCATGAGATCTTTATATTGAAATGTTCTCAATATATGCCAGCAGGCCTATATTTTAAGCTAATTATGATTGTCAGCCTTATCATACTTGATTACTTTTTCCCAAGGACAGAAATTGTTGGGCAAGTGGCATGGGGGTGGAAATTGGAGCTCAGAGCCAACAAATGTAACAATGACAGAACTGGGACACATTACCTGATCACTAAAATGACTCAGACCACTTGCAGATGAATTGTTTCCCTTGTTAATTCATGCAAACGTGGCCTGGAGGTTAAAGGAATTGATCTTGAGATCAGGAGGTCTCTGCTTTATTTCCAGCTCTGTCACCCGTTTGCTTTCTGACCTTCAGCAAGTCACGACTGCATCAATATACTTGCATTGATTTTCAACTCATATGCATGATGTGAAGTGAGTGCTTCAGTTTACTGCTGAATTTGGGCTGAAGTGATACCCCCAAGGTTACAGAAGAAGACTGTGAGGAAACCAGAAGTAGAGGCCAGAAGTAAACTGGTGAGAGATATCAGCTTTGGGGCACCTTTGCTTTCTGGGCAAGAATTTTTCCCCAAGACTTGAGTCTTACCCATGGACTTTGAGAAGTGGATATCCAGATTTAAGAATGGGGCACAAGGTACATGATGATGAGGAGGAGGACTGTAATGGGATTAGGCATTTCTCAAGCTGGATTGGTTAACTCTTGCTAAATAAAGAAGAGCAGTTATTTAGCAATGTTAAATGGAAACAAATAATAAACATAAAATTGTAGAATATCCCAAGTTGGTATGCAGGGGCATCTTTTCCAGTAGGGAATCTATAGTCTGAGTATTTTTTTCTGAAGCTGTTCTTGAATGCTCTATTTCAGACATGATATGTTTTATCATCAGCTGTGTTGTTTTTCAGTGTCTGCTATTTTGTAGTTTAGTAATTAAAAAATTCTTTGGGCTCAAGGGTAAGAGTCATTGAAGTCACTTGGAGTGGAGAGAAGGAAGGTGAGACGTAGCCAATGCTCAGTAATGTGAGTAGTTTTTCAGTTTATTAATTTGAGAAAGGCAATAGATTTGCTGCTCTTGCTGTTTTTTCTCTTTGCTTCAGAGTGGAATTCAGATTCTACACATTGAAAATTAATCCTGTCTACCAATGGCTAGTTTGCTTCTGTCTTCCATATGGATATATAATCCTTAGTTGCATCTTTTGCCCCAGTGACATTGTTAACTCTATTTTGGGTCTTCCCCCATGGTTTTTTTTTGGCCCAGCCGCAGACCTTTGATGTAATTGGGTTTTTTTTTCCTCCCTGTTGTTGAGAGCAGACTGATTGGAGTTGGCTTGTGCTCTCATTGCCTCAGTCCCCTCCATCACTCTCTGCTTTCCCCTGGAAGGGCTGTGCAGTGTGTGTGGTGGTGGTGGGAGGTACCCGGGTGTGTTCTCTGTTCCCATTTGCCCAGGGCTGCAGTTGGACCCGTCCACTGAGCCACACAGCTTCTCTCTGTGCCTCCCTTCAGCTCCTTCTCACTGTGGAGCACAGGCTGCAGCTCGCAACAGCATAGGCAGGTGATTTGTGAAATACTGTTGCTTTTATTTTTATCCAGTGTAGCCAAGGCATTGGTTGTATAACTCAAAAGAACAACCTAATAATAAACCCTTGCTTGCATTCAAAATCCAGGCTGTGTGTCCCTGTTTGGCAGCCACTTCTTGCTGCTGCTCTCTGTTTTGAAGCAGTTTGGATAGGCATGGGTTGGTCATGCATTTGGCTGCAGTTGGCAATGTGGTACCAACTCATATTTTAGGAAACAGCCATAATTCAGGAAAGCTGTTGTGGTCAGCACTGACTGGATTGTGTAATTTGTGTTTTTAATAACTTTCTGGGTGTGACTTCATGTAAAGTCAGTACCACTGGTGTCTGTGTAGTGACAGCAGTAAAATTATAGAATTGGATAAGAAAGTACAGAAATCTTTCCTGTAAAGGCTGTCATTGAAAAGAGAAAGATAGTTGAATGTGGTCAGTTTTTTTTTTTTTTAAGGAACTTCCCCCCCATTTTTTTTTTTAAAGCTTTTTTAATTTCTTTTTATTTGTGCCAAATACACAGCTTTTTATAAGTCTTATTTTTCCTGTGTCGCTTTCTTCATATTTTTTTCAGGAGAAGGGCCATGGGAAGAGGAAAGGAGTGACTTAAGGAGGAAGAGGTGTTTGCTTTTGCTGTGATGTATACTTCTCAAGTCAAACAGTAATGCTGGTTGCTGTGATGCCATATCTGTTAAAAATAAATTGCATCATTAGGGAGCATTGGGGGTGGCCTGCAGTTCATCCCACTTGTCTCCTCTCGGTGTGATGTGAGGACCAACATGTCAAGCAAGATACGTACTTGCTTGAGGTGTTAGGCTGGAGACAGTGATTTCAAAGTGGCAAGTGGTGGGGCTGGCTGTTGCCCTGTGTGTTGTTAGCTCGGCACCTGGCCTTGATGACTGCTTTTAATGGCTACTTTTTGCTGGGAAGCTGAAAGTCTTCTTTGGCTTTTATCATTTCCGTCTCACATATTGTACTTGATGTGGTCAGTAAAAGACCTTTTGTGTTTCAGACATTCTCTCACCTCTGTAATCCTGACTTAAGCTTTGCTGTGAGGAGGAGAAATGGCATTGCTGGGAGGGAGCTTCTGGGAAGGAGATTGCAGAGCCCATGTGGCTGGTGTGACCATGTTGTGTCTGGATGGTGAGGAAGAAGAATGCTGTTTGGGTGTGGAGGAACCATTTTGGTCACTTGTTTCTCAATACTAAGGACTCGTCAGTATGTAGTTTAAAGGGAAGGAAGAAGCCTTTGTTTTGTCTGTGGTGAGCAGAGATGCTGTTTGAAAAACATGGGAGAAAGGAAACGAAGTCTTGTGGTTTCTTCCTTCAGTGTTATCCTAGCAATAAAAATCCATGAGGGAGCTTGGTGACTTTTTGATTAGACAAATAGCATCAAGAAATCTCTGGTGCTGGAAACTCCTAGGAGTCACTCTGACTCCTAGTCAGAGCTTAGCTCTGTCTTTTGGCTGTTTGAAGGGCTAGCAGATGAAGGAGACAAAGTTTGGTTGGGACTTACTGTGCTTGTGTTTCATTTCTCTTTTTCCTTCCCTGCACTGTGTCTTTTATTTGGGGTCGACTTAAGGATAGGGATTGCTTTATGGCCAGCTGTTTTTTGAGGCTAGCAAGTTGGGATGAGCTTCAATGTGCTCCCAGCCCAGAACACCATCCAAAGGGTATCCTGAAGATTAAACTCCTACAATGGCAATGAGGAAGCTTCTCCAAGGATTCTTTGCTTGGAGAGTAGTGGGACTGTAACCAGAGCGTTCCTACCCTTTTCTACATAAAGAAGCATTGATGGAAAGAACTAGCTTCAACAGGGGGTTTCTGAAGCAAAACAGATGGTTGATGTTGCATTCTCCAACTGGAGACTGGTGTTTAGCTGTAGCTGTGGTAGGGGTGATATTTGGAAAGTGGGATGCTGCTATCAGATGTTTTGACAAAAGCCGCAAATGGAAATTTATGGAAGAGTTCACACCAATTCCCCAAGCACATATTATTTCTAAGAGCTTGGACTTTAGCCTTAGTTTATTTGAATTTCAGTAGTTATTATCATTACCTTTTATAAGGGTGTGGAGTGACAGGACAAGGAATAGTGGCTTCAAAAAAGTGGATAGATTGAGATAAGATGTAAAAAAAATTCTTTACTTTGAGGGTGGTGAGGCACTGAAATAGGTTGTCCAGTGAAGTTGCGTGTGTCCCATCCCTGAAGTGTTCAAGGCCAGGTTGGATGGGGCTTTGAGAAACCTGGTCTAGTGGAAAGTGTCCCTGCCCATGGTAGGGGAATTGGAACTGAATGATTTTTAAGGTCCCTTCCTACCCAAACCATTCTATGATTACTAGAATGGCAAGTTGACATAGGTAAGGAGAGCCTCCTACTTAAAAGGATGTTCCTCAGTGAGGCAGGAATTAAATTAGGTCCTTAGTGCTGCAGCTGAGTTGGGTTGGTGGAGGGTGTAGGCCTTAGGCTGTTGTCCCCTCTTTGAAGGGAAGTAGCATAGCTGCAAGCGAAACAGTTAAATTGTCTTGACATGGTAAGCAAAGTATACAGCAAACCACCCTGTATTTTAATTTCCCCATAGGATAAGTAGGATACAAATGAACATCTGCAGAGCATGGAATTAATCTTGTTCATGTGAGAGAATCTAAATGAAATCACTCATTACCTTCTCCCTGCACTCTTTACTTATATTGCAATTACCACAGGGTGATCAGCAGCTCTGATTTTTCAGGTTCACTCATATCCTCATCTCCAGCCTTTGTGTCCCTTGTTGTTTTGTGGGCAATGTGAAACAGCAACAAAAAAGGAATCTGGCTAAAGTCTTGAGCAGCAAAATTAGTTGTGCTAGTGGTTTAATTTGATTTTTTTTAAATATGCATATTCAGCTCTCCTTTGAAATTAGCATACATGGTAGCCACGAACACTGCAAATACAGTTTCTGCAATGTTAATGACAATGGGGTTATCAACTTGTAGTGTTCTTCTTTTCTTTTCAGGTTTGCCATTACAAGAAAACATTCATAGCTGAGGTAGAAGTAATAGGCAGCCTTAATTTACCTGAAATTTTTTGTTTTCCAACGCTAATTTTATCTGGAGCACAGCCTTGGTGGGAAGAGTAAAATTCTTGTGTACCCTATCATAAAGAATTATGTAAAGTCTTGGACTATTTTCCATACTCACAGCCTTTGTTTGAGGGGATGACTGCTCTTTGTTTAAACATTTGGGTTAGAGAATTGAAAGCAAGTATGTAAAATGGAAAGGAAAAGCTACTGTTTATTGAGAAACAGAGAAGCACTTGGCAACATCGCTGCTGAACCTCTTGTCTGGTCATGCCTTTGTATGCCTGTGACAGTGCTCCTGACCTTGAACTCTGTCATCTTTCTTAACTGCTTTCACTGCGGGAAAAACAAAGCCTCGAGTGAAAACTATAAATAAGACCAGTCATGCCTCCTGGCCTCCCTGCACTGTAGCTCTTGGCCTTATAATTTGCCTGCCTCTCAAAGCCCTTGTTCATTATTTTGCATTTCAGCTATGCAGGGCACCTAGCTAGATGAGATCTCCTGGGAATAGAGGAGGGGAACACATGGAGTGACAGCTGGGAGTGAGGCACTGAGGTAGTGGAAAAGGGCTGCCAGGCTCAGGGATGGGATTAAAGCCCCAAAAACCAAGGGGACACATGGGAGAGGGTTGTTTTCTGCTTCCTCTTGAGTAACTGAAGCCAAGTCCTTCAGCATCTCTCCTCCACCCTTGGCCACCCCATGTGCTTGGGGTTGAGTGGGACCCAGGTTTCTGGCATGGTTGCCAGGTTAGGGAGCAAGTTTGGATTTTTCTTGTCTTGTTGGAAGACTAGAAGAGGTGAGGGAAGAGAAATGATTAGGAGGGAATGAGCCTAAAATCTTGATAGAGGTGTGTAGGGAGAGCGGCAGCAGCAGAGTGCCACAGAGAATAGTTTAGTGGGGGGAGAAAAGGTCAGAGAGGAGTAAAGAAAGGATAAAGATTTCAGAAAAATAGAATAGTTTTCGACAGAAAAATATTATGTCAAGACCCTGATTACGTAGAATAATTGAAAAGCAGTGTGTTCAGGAAAAAAAGTTATTTAATAAAAGACTACTATTAGATGAAAAATTCACATTGCCATTTTCTCTGACTATTATTTAAGCTTTCGGCCTTGGAGCCCCCTAATAAAATAGATAGAAGCAAAATATAGAGAATAGAAAGGAGAAACCAAAATAAACTGCTATTTAATTGCTGGATTTGAACAGTAGAACATAATGCAGCGTATTGCAACTCTTGAAAATTAAGTGATTACAAAATAAAAAAAAAAACCAGCGTCTGATGGTGGGAAAACACTGATGTGCTGTATCAACATCAATAATGCAAGTATATCTTCACTCATGTATGGATGTAATATAGTCACTCATATCATACCTGCACGAATAGCTCTATGTAAGCAAGCAAATGGTGTCCCTCCCAGCTGAATAAAATTTCACTGCTTTGCCTGCTGAGAAGTCAAGCAGTCAATCTCAGTAAATCTTCCTTTCACTGTAGACAGTTCAGGTGCAATCCCCAACCATGCAGAAGGACAGAGATCTGTTTGAGTTCATGGAGCTGAGATGATTTATCACAGCTTGGAAAGGGATGATATGTGACAACTCCTTATTGTAAATTTGAAATCAAATCGGGGTTTTCTTCACTCATTGTGTTCTGTTATTTAATACAGCTTTTACATATACTTCTTGATAATGGGTGATTAATATTCAATGAAGACAAATGGAGTTTTCAGAATAAAATGTAAGGATTGCCCCCAAAGCAGCAGCCGTCTGAGATTGTTCCCTCCAGATCACTCCTATGTGCCATTCAACTCTGTGGCTTGAGAAAGCATCACTTAAACTGTCATTTTTATTCTGCTCTGTATTTTTAAGCTGAAAGTGTAAAATATTTTCAATTAAAATGCAGTTTCGCTGTTTCAGCTTTCAAGAACTTGTGATAAAATTAACCCATACCGAGTTGAGAGCAAAGCAAGACTGGAATACATTGCAGGAGCCTTCTCTGCAGCGTTGGAATGTTAAAGACAACTAACCTAAGCATTTTTCACAAATAAATGTTTTAAAATTAATTCTCCAACCTGATGACCCTTTTAGTTTTAGTGATATAATCAATATTTTAGTGTTAGAATTACACCTATACAGGTGCATATGGGACTGAACAACCAAAAAGTTAAATTGGCAAGTGAATGCATATCAATCTGTCATACATTGTACTGATTTAAAAAATCTTTGACAGTTTGTAAAAATAGCTGTAACTCAGAAGTCATCACTAAGCAGATAAATTTCCCATGCGATCCCTGGGAGATGAGATTTTGGGCTGATGCTTGTTAAATGTTCTAATTTATCATCCAGAACAAAACATAGTCATTTATTGATCAGGCTTACAGAGGATGCAAAAGTTAGGGCAATGGTAAATGGAGAAGAAGAGAATTGCAAGTCATTAATACAGAGTTGTGAATACCTGATGACTTGGGTGGCAGCTCAGTTTTAGTCATTCTAGAAGGGGGGTGAATGCACAGAGGAATAAAATCTGGGTGATGCTTACTTAGTAGAGGACTCTCTTTTGTTGAAAGAGAGGTCTGAAAAGGGTTTGAGGGTGGTGGTTCACCAGGTGGCCTGCCTGCTGCCTGGCCCACAGGAGAGCTAATGCCACCAGGGCTCATGGGAGGGTTCAGGACAGGGACAGACAGGGAGATGGCACTTGCTCATCACCATGGTGCTGCCACAGCCTTTGCTGTGGTGTAGTGTGATATGCACCAACTGATTTCAGCAAGTTGTAGTGTTAGCTTTGGGTGTTTTCAGAAAAAAGAATGATGAAATGCCTAGAAAACTTGCTGAAGAATGATGGGAAGTTAGTGCCTTATCATAAGGTATAGGTTCCTGCCTAGAGGAGATGAGACAAATGTACCACAAGATCCAGTGGCTGGAAGGTGCACATAGGTCACATCAGCTTAGCAGGAAGGTATGTTTGAGGAGCAGAGTTTGACATCAAATCAGTTTCTCAAGGTGGATTTTCTGCTCCTGGCAAATTTAGAAACAAGATGAGTTGTCTTCCTGAAATTATTTTAGAGAAGTCTTCTGGTGCTTTCCTTTTTTTCCTCTCCCGCTCTTTCTATCTGTCTCTGAAGGAAACCTCACAAGTGCAAGGACAGCATGTATTTTCTGTGGAAGAACTTTTTAAGTCCATGGCTCTGTCAAACAGTTTTGTTGCCTATCTCCCTCAGAATGATACTGTCAGAGAGATTCTGGATTTTAGATACTGATCACCAGCTGCAACACTAATAGAAATTCCACAATGCAGTTGGCAGGCTATTAGTGACTGAAAATAAAGCCTATTATTTTGCATGCTAATTATTAAATATTCTTATTAGCTGTAAAGGTCACATAGATATCCGGTGTTCTGGAACCTTTGAAACTACACATTGAAGTGCTGTGTGATTCCTTCATTCCCATTTGATGCAGAAGAAAGCTACTTGCATAATGGCCTCATGCTGTAAGTGCATATTACTTATATATGCATAGAGCATGTCCATACATTTGGAGGAAGAGTCCTAGTCAATTTAATATTTTTAGTCTATCCAGCATTAGTGATACCAGAATATGCCTTTTGTGCCACTGCTGCCTGTTTTGGTTGCCCTTTAAATGCTCTCATCAGAAGTAAAATAACAGAAAGATAATTCCTCATTCACTCCATTTTCCTCTGGGATATGCCTTCAAGAGGTGGATTTAGAGTGCTTGGCCCATCCACTTTGGTGTGTGTGGGGCATGGCTGCATTTCCTCATTGTAGGCAAAGTGCATCAAAAACTTTTAATTAAATTTCTTGAAATGATGGGAGCAGTGGAAGGAGACAGATGGAGCAGAACAGCTGAAAGATAAGTGGGCACTGAGAACTCATGCATTCACCATTCTGAATAGTTTTCATGTGTTTTGAGAATTCCTCCTTAGAGAAAGACAGATCCAGAGTGCTCAGTGCCTCACCCGAGGCTGGTTTTAAAGCTGGGCTCTATAATGGAAATACAGATTATGCTAATTGAGATGAAGTTTTATAGTGCTAATGTGTATTTTACTCTTCTGTGTGGTGAAGTGCAGTCTGGGTCTGAGGGAGCTGACAATGTCCTATTCATACGTAAAATGTTGTGAAGGATCTGTGGTTTGGGATATTTCAAAACTGCCGCATGAGGGGATTCTTACATCTGAAAACAATATTATCCCTGTACAGCTTATTGCTAATGGAGAGAGGAGTGTGTGAAAGCAGCTGCTCAGCCTTCATGTAGGGATGTTTGGATCTTGCTGGTAGAAGGCAGAACTTCTATGGTCCGATGGGGCTGGACATGGGGCCAGCAGTGCTCTACAGACCTGGACCTGTCCTGATCCTGGTCAGCTGAGGCAATAAAGACTGCTGGAAAGTAAAAAATCTTGGAAACAAGCTGATTGCATCTCTGTGCCTTGGGATTACTTGGAGTTTAGAAGTATTAAACAGAATAAACTCATGGAATAAGACAGTAAGCCTGCCCGTGTATTAATTATTAGTGTGGACAGCTTACAAATCACAGAATCAGGCCTTTGCTGTGTGTGATACTTTTTTCCTTTTAATATGAGCATTTGGCCTTCACATTGCCAAGGAAGTAGCATCCTTAATTTGTAAGAGCTCATCTGCTTATCCAACAAGCTGCAGTCATAATCCTCTTTGCCATAATGAATGACTGCTCTGGAAGCGATTACTACAGGATTTCATACTTTCTTTTCCGCTTATCGAATTCTTTAGTGCTTCTTTTTTGTAAAGAAAATTGTTGTTCATAAATCACAGTAGAGTATCAGGAGGATGTGATTGCACTAAAAATATCAGGGGCACTGCTTCAGAGGTGGTAAATCTTGGTCCATCTGGACATGTTGCTACAACAGAAATTATCTGTGTCCCTTGATTTCTGCTTGTGTCAGGTCAGATGTGCGTGTGTGTGTGTGTACACTGTTTCTGCCTCAAGTTCAGAGACCAGAAGTTAAACCTTTCATTGCTCCAGGTTAAAATGACTGCTGCAGCTCTATCTTCTGTTCTGCTTGGCTTGTGAGAAGACTTGCTGTGCGTTTCAGTACATCCATTGCAAATACGATTTTGTGTTTCATCTTCAGTGCACATCTGTTGAAGGACAGCAAAGAAACAGTAGCTTAAATAGACTGCAGCTGCAGCATCTGTCGTTTTCATTTTGACTGTGATTCAAGATAAATGCTTTTAAAATTACAGCTTTCTAAGGAAACCTTCCTCCTTTAAAGGTTTTTCTCTCCCTCTTTTTTTTCTTGTGAGCTCATAAATCATTTTTGCTAAGTAGACTGGTACAAACAGTGTGATGGAAGTAGTGAGAAACAGAGAGAAAGAAATCCAGCTTCTTGTATTTTTAGGGCAATGCAAATACTGCTTTTTTTCCCCTGGACCTACATTTAGACAGTTTTTGTTTGAACTTGCATCAGAGAGATGAGATATAGCCAACTATCTACAACCTTGAAAACTAGGCTGATAAGAAGAACAGAGCAGAGCACTCAGCTCTTTGCTATAAAGACAACCCAGCAGCAGATGTGCCTGCTGATGTTGCTACAGTGAATATCTAGAAATTGGAGGGAGGCATGTTTAGAAACCTGTAAGCTTCACTGGAAATTTCCCAACCTTCCCAGATTACTGAAGTCTCATTTTGCAAAACACATGGCTAACTTGTAGTGAAAAAGTAGAAAAAATGTAATGTCCAGAAAGAGGTTTTGTTTGCATTTTATATACTGGATCCACTGTGTCCCTTCATGCAAGTTCATATTATGTGTGTGTGTTTGTGAAATACATGTAGTTAAAGTCACAACTCCTAAATTTCTAACTTCCTTTTTGGAAAGGTGCATTTGAGACAGAAAAAAGGAAACAAATTCTCAAGTCGTTGTGCCTGGTAAATTTTTTTTTTATTTATTTATGAAGACTTAGAAGTAGTTCAGTGAGAAAAGAAATAGACCATTTTGATCAATATTTTGGGACATCTGGCCTTGATAATGGATGGCATAACCCAGGGCATACATAGAGGTGAGCAGATAGCTGAGGTGATCAGTGATCCATCCAGAATGGACCTCTGAAATATTGTGATGCCCCCAAATCTGCATTTCATGTGACAGAAAACAAGGTTGCACAAGAAAAGTTCTGATCAAGTCTAATATAGTTTGTAGTTTGCACCCACAAAAACTTACTGCATTAAAAGCAGCCTGTGCATTCCAGAGATAAACAAAATAGAGCTCTTCTCATGGGAGAAGTAAAGCCTGTGGAAAAGTCTCTTTATTTAGGTTTGTGGATAATTTCTCGAGACTTCTAAAGAAATGCTGTATGGATTAACATTTAAAAAAATTATTGGAAAAAAGTTTCTCATTGTTCATTAACAGGAAAGATGTTGTGCTAATTTATGCCACATGTGATGTCCGTAGGGTGGCCAAGGATCTAAGTCTCTGCATAATTTCACCCAAGGATATTAACTTCCCCACTGTGCCCAATTAAATCCATCCCCATGCTAATCTGAGAACAAACAGGATAAAATACAAATTTATTTCTGGAAAACTGTCTAAAGCAAAAAGGAATTAAATATCTCTCTATTCTTTGGAGGGCATTTAAAACTTTTGTAGTTAGTGATTAGAGCCAAAAAACAAATGTTGAGATTCATTTCTTTACTGTGCCTGGATTTCTTTTGTGTAACTTCAACCACGTAGGGTTGCTGGTCAGTGGAAAGGAGAGGAGCCACCTCCAGAACCACATAAGGTGATCCATCTTTGCAGCTGTGGCTCTCTGTTAATTGTAGGAGCTTAGATTAATAGCTTATAATAGAAATCTCACTCCTAACGTGAATTCAGTCTGTAGCAACTACTTTGTTTTGTGAAGTTTTTAATCTCTTTGCTTCTACTGTTCTGACCTTGGAACTAAGGACTCTGGTCCCTGGCCCCCTAACTTGCAGCTTTCCTGCTCTTCTCAAACATAATCATTTCAGTAAAGTGTGTTCTCTTCTTTATTTTTCATCCCTCTGTTTTGTTGTATCCATTTTTGTTTGTTTCTCAGGCTAAGTAAACCCTTGTTTTTGTACTTACTGTCTGGTGTAAGGTAAAATCTGGTTCTCTGTTAACGTAAAGAATAAGAATTATGGCATTCTCTGCATTTAAGACTTTGACATGCTTATATAAAATACCTAATCTGATTTTTACTTTCTAAAAATAGTTCTCTCAAGCTCCAGTGAAGAAAGCTGCAGTTTTGCCTTAAGAAATCGAAAGAGGCCAGACAAGAGTTTAGTCATAAATCCTTGTACCTGTGGTCTCCAGATGAAGGACTGATAATTTAGTCCAAAATCCTACACTGAATGCAGCAAAGCACGAGGCCCCAGATGTCACAAGATGTTGCTATCAATCCGTCGATCTTTGTGAACCCCTGCTGAAGGATTAGTGTTCATAAATCATTGCCTGGAAAGCTCTCTCAAAGTCTCCTTACTCAGGATCTGAAGCAAGTGCTGGGTGACAGCATTTGCATTTGTTCTTCATGCTCCTGGTTGCTGATTAAAAATTAACCCTTTCATAGCATTTGATGTCCTTACCCTGATTAGTTTGTAGAATGTAGCATAGGAATTTTAATGACATTTGAAATGAGGCAGTCTTTTTGTTGCTGAGTTTCCAGTTTTGCCTGTGTTTTGGACTTGACTGAAGTCTTGCGGAGCACATTGTTGTAAATTATTATGGAAGGCTTGTTTTCCTGAAGCGGAACAAGCTGGTTACTAATGACAAGCTTGTTCAGCATGATTTTAGGTAACTGTCTGGAAGGTATGTGGACAGGGTGCTCCACATTGCAAAAAAAAATTCAGTCCAAAACCTCTGCTTCCTAGGGTCACTTACTTCAACTTTGCACTGAGTGTTATCATGCCTAAAGAATGTCGTATGTGTGAAATGTTATTGGATTGAGCCTTCCTTGGTTTGTGTTTGCATGTGACCAGTTTGCCCTAGTTCTTACCAGTACAGACAGAGCAGTAGTTTTATAATATCATTTACAGACATAGGCTTATGACTGAGCTATGGATGTCTGTATGTTTAGTGTAGTATTTGAATGTATATTTCAGCGCTTCGTTTTATGTACCAAATGGGAGTAATTTTCTGTGCTGCTTTAGGGTCACAGCAGCAGTCTGTGCAAGAAAAACCACGTCAAAATCTTGAGCTGAAGAGATTCTCTAAACCTTCAGTATGGGTATAATTAGTTGTCCTTGCTTTGCTTTAAAAATTCAGGAAGTTTGAGTGCAACAGCTTGTGTAAACATGGCTGGAGATGCCAAAGAGGTAGGTAACTCTTTTCATGCTGCTATCTTTCCTCAGCCCACTGGCACTGATTTTTCTGTCTAGGTTGGGTAGGGAATGTCTAGGTAAATGGTCAGCCCTAAGCCAGTTGTTTACAGCTCAAGGGAAAACTACCATGTTATGTATCTGCTCTTTGCTGTGAAGATGTTTCATGGAAGGCATTAACTCTGGCCTGAAATTAGGGGCAGTTGGACAGCAAGAGAGCAGTGGATTAGCTGGAGAGCAGTGTACTTCAGCTGAAAGAAGCAAGCAGAATGCTGTCCATTTTCAGCCTCTCATACAAATGGGACCAAAGAAATGGGACCAAAGAGCAATCAGACCAAAGAGAGGAATTTATCTGACATTTTCTTTAAAGCAAGAACAGGATCCCATCTCCTACCAGAGTCTCGTCATGCTGCTGCCAATGCATACTTTTTCCTCCTCAGTGAGACATCTTGTATTCCAATAGGTGGAATGAATTATGTATATCAGCTTTAAGCAATGCTGTATTAGGGAATTTTGTCTTTGTACTCTAGACCAATGTAATAAAAAGTTAAATATTAATATGTTCTCAGAACTGTTCTCAAATATTTGTAATATGAGACTGTTAATTTAAGAGGCAGTGAACAGAGGTAAGGTTTTTACCTTTGGCTTTTGTTATCGTGCCAGTAATTAGAATAGTCCAAGCAATGTAAATTAAATGTTACCAAGTAGGGACGCAGTTGCTAGATGGCAGTTGGTGAACTTTTAGTATTTGGAAGTCTTGGAAATTGGAGCCTCTGACATTTGCAAGATTGTAGGATGGTAGTGATAGAGGTGGCTGCTGAATGCATTCACCCAGCATTTGAAACGTCACTNCTTCAATTTCTGAAAAATGAAGGCTTTATACCACACCTTCCTGCATGTTCCACTTCCCCACCATAATGTGCCCATTTTTCTAAGCTAGATGCAACCTGGAGGTGACATCATCCCTTGTAGATACGAGATCTTTTAGAGCTTTGCTATGTGCATTTGCTCTGTCACTTGTAACAGTGCCTCTGCCATCATGGGCTTAGCACCTGGGTCACCTGAGAAGGAGATGTTTATAGACAACAATTGTTGGACCATGGCAGGAGGTTCAAAGCCCATGTGGCTTGGTGGCAAAACCTTTGGACTTTTTTTCTGCACAGGCAT
>WEIV01020556.1:7790-39829 GCA_013390005.1 Calyptomena viridis
AAAAAAAAAAAAAAACACTTCCATTTTGTAGGCAGAGGACATTTATAGAGAGCATTTGTATTCACAAGGGTATGGGAATGACAGAGTGCAACTCCTCCAAAAGAGCTCCCCGGTGCAGCTGAAGGCTGACAGCAAACTAGGACTTGTGGCCAATTAACAGAAAGGCCGTCATAACTTGCAAGGCAGGGAGAGAAAAAATTGAGCTCCTTGGGATCATTTTTCACTGGCCATTTATGGGGCTGTTACCGGCCTGGAGCATTTGTGCTTTAATGTGAGTGGGATGATGGGGGCACTCTGGGGCTGGGGCATTGCCACCCTGCGTGATACAACCAGGAGGAAAAATAGAGCACAGGGTGGAATTTGGCATGTTCCAGTTGTGAATCCTTCTCACATGTGAATCTCTGCCTACATTCAGCTAATGTATTAATATCAGAAGTGGCATCACTATAATACGTGCTGTCATTAGAGTGGCAATGCAGTTTCCTGGCTGGCGACAGGACTGGTAATACGGTTTCCATCAGGGTGCCAATTATATCAAACTATTAGCAAACCTGAGCTAATTGGGAGGTGGCATCGTTCAAGGTTGATTTCTGCAGTATTAGGCAATTCTATCAGGAAGGCTTCAGGAGTGAATCATTGCCATTGTACTCTCCAGTGACTCCATATACAACAGAGCATGAAGATGGTGCTGATAGGAATCAAAACGCATCCCTGCCTTAGCCACCTTCTTTTTCTATTGAGCAGAATATAAAGAATAGTTGGATTTTTATTTTTGGATTTCTATGTCAGAAATGGCTGTATTTGCTATTCAGGCAGTTGACATTTTTCTCTGGTTTCGTATGAATTCACCCAACAAAAATCTTTAGCACCTCTCTGGGTACTAAACTGGTGTGTGCAGTACAGGATAGCTAATTGCACTAATTGTAACAACAAAATCTCATTGCACTGCACCAAATGTAACAAATGTGAAAAATCTCCTTGCCCAACCACACACCTGAACTCCTTGTAGCAATAGGTCTTCTCAGTGGCTTTAGTGGAAAAGAATTATTAATATCTTCATTGGCTTTTGGAAATGACATTGCAGGTTAAGGTGGGTTTGGTTGCAAATCACGCTGTCAGGCAGCTGTTTGTGATTTATGAAGGAGTGTAATGTTTAAATTTTGGTAGTGGAGGGGTGAATGTGGAAATCAGGAGAGGAACATCTGGAGGGGAGAAAAACTTTTCTTAAAGAAATCCTCCTTAACTTAAACTAGCTTGAACTGTGCTGTATTGACAAGAAACTACTGTCCCCATTGAGATTCCAGGCTTGTACGAAGTCAGCACCTGTTCTGCTTGCAAATGCACACACAAAAGTGAGCTTCATTCACAGAAAGAAAGAAACATAGCGGGACTTCACTCATTTAGCCTTCCAGGGCCTTCAGTCCCTTGATCTGTCAGCCCCTTAGAATTCAAACGCAGCCTTTAAAGGAATTTTCAATTCACAACATGATGACTTTGTTGATGTCCTGAATGTGAATGTATTTTGAATTGAATTTGTCTGCCAGGATTCCATTACTTGCTAAAAGAATACAGAGTTCAATCATCAGATAATCATTATAGCTGTTTTGAAGTGTTTATTTTATTAGTCTAGAAGGTAAAGCAAATTTCATACTTTTAAGTTGTTGCAGGCTTTGCAGGCACCCTGATAAGCTCTTGTATTTCTATACCCCATGGTTAGGGTTCAGATACTGGCAGCAGGTGATAATATGCACAATGGAGGAGAGATCCAAACTGACGAATTTTGACAGTTGAAAATTATAGAAACTAATAAATCAGACCAACAAATATGAGGGGTTTTTTTTCTCATGTATCTTTTCTCTTTTAATTTCCAAAAGTTAAATTTTCGGGCCTGAGAAACTGCAGAATATTTTTCTTCAAGCAAATCAAAACCTCAGAGCATCTTGTAGAACAATGCATATTAATTCCTGTCCACATCCAAGGGTTATCTTCTCATATTGATGCACGTGTGTAATTGCTGGTAACTTTAACATAGAAATTGTATATTCAGTTTAGAGAGTTGTAAGAGACTTTTTCACATCTGAGGCAAGATGGAGGTTGCCGCATTCATTCAAGCATGAAATCCTGGCTGAGAGATTAAGCCTCTTACACAGATCCCAGTGCCGTTAAATGCCAACAAGGACCGTGTAAGCCACATCTCTTACTGGAGGAGAGCCTCCCTTTGTTAGTTGTTCAAAATTAGAAATGTAAACAGCTCTCATGAAGTAATTAGTCTGTGTTTGAATTGTGAGAAAGTGATAAAAATAATGGCATGGTGGAGCTCCTAGCCGTGTCATAGAGTACAGCTGTATTTTACAGCTTAACAAAGCCGTGACTGCTCTGCTGGGAGGTAAATGTGGGTCATAGAGCAGAAGTCACACAGGAGAAATTCCATTGCATGAGGTCACTAACAGCTTTTTGCAAAAATCCTCTTGCTTACAGGAGGAATGGCATTTTTTGAAGTTTCATGGTGAAAACTGCAATTTGTCATAGTTCCACAATGCACACATATGTCCTCCAGAAACCCAGGTTCACTGTCAGCAGAAATTCATGTGCACAATGGTGTGAGAGTCCTCATCACTTGCCCTTCTTTTTCCTATCGCTGACTTCTAAATGACTGCTTTAGTGAACCCATCCCCCTGTAATCTATTGCTGCCATCTTTGACAGTGACTCATGTAAAGCTGTTTCTAGCCATACACAAGGCTGTTTGCCTCTGTCACTGTCTTGCTAAACAGGTTTCTGTGGAAATTAAATAAATAAAATCTCCACCACTGGTGCTAATTGGTGCCTTTGGCAGACTGAGCAAGAGCTTGTGAATTGAATGTGTCATGGAGAATTGAATGTGTCAACTCTCTCCCAATGGCTGGGACCTTGAGGTCTTTTTCTGGCACTAAATTTCCTTTGAAAAAAAAGAAAAAAAGGGATGAAGTGAGAGAGAGAAAGAGAGAGAGAACAAGCTGAATAAGAGATCTTTTCCCTTTTTTTAATTAGGTGTTGAAGTTGAGCATTGTAATGTCCACACTGCAGTGTTTGCTCATCAAATGCCCTGAGAAGCAGTGCTGTTTTCTGCTCTTGTTTCTCAGGCATCCCATTTGTTGCCATTAGATGCTGAGCAGCACGGAGTGGCAGGTTTTGTTCAGTCTGTTCAAGCATCTGGCAGGATAGCCATGAAGTTGTTGCCGATGTCCTTAAGGGACTGTAGGGATCTGCATGATTCATTCAGTGTTTTTTTCAAAGTACAAAGAAGAAATGTCTTACGCTGTAGTAAATACTCGTCCAAGTAGAGCACAACCAGCTTAGCAGAGCACGGGAGATTTGCTGCTTTGGAGGCACTGATTGGCAGCACAAGCTCCAGTGCCTTTGGGCAAGAATATACTAACCCACGTGGAGTTAAACTGGGCTGTATTTCAGGCTGCTGAGGATCGGCAAAACCATGTCCACAAACCAATTCACCTTTTAAGTTGCCCTGACTAGTAGGGAAGAAGACTTTCACTGCCAGGCTTTGAGTTATTTGGATGTCAGAAAAGTCTAGTTGTGATTCAAGATGCTGTCGAGTTTGTTGGTGATGAAACTAAGATTATGTGTGCAGGGAGCTGCAGAGGAGAGGGCTATATTTTTTTTTTCTTTTCTTTCAGTAGGAAATGTACTTTTTCTTTTCCAGCTGGGGCATTTGTTTGTCTTTGGAAAATTGCATTTCATTTGGAAAAATCGAGGAAGGTCGGTCATTTCCTCTTTGTATTTCTGTAGAAGACAGCTACCAGTCCTAAAGCACAGATAAGCCATGTCCTCTTACACATGCAGCTTCCCTTCCAATATTCATGCAGAAAAGACTGAATTTGATACTTTCTCCTATGTACTGAGGCAAAGGGAGTTTACACTGGAGGCGTCATCAATGCAGTTCAAATACCATGGCAGTGAGCACCTCTGCAAGGTCCATAGGCAGAGAGATAGCATTTCCCTGGGGACTATGTGCACTATTGCCTTTTTTCTTCTTCTGTATTCTCTTATTTTCTTTTTTGAATCCAGCCCTGACCTCTGTAGCAGATAGCTTCAGATTCAGGTGCCCATAATGGGTGCTTATGCTCTTCTCAAACCGCAGCAAACCAGCTCTTGTTGTGTGGTTGTTTGTTTTTTCTTTAAGAAAACACAAGCCAAATGTGTCCAGAGAAAAATCATATTCCTGTGCATTTTCAGATGTGTCAGTCTGTGAGCTTAGAAGTCTTCATTTTTGTCAGGGTCCGATGGCCTGCCTGAAAGATCTGCACATTTCCCATTCAGCTACTGTTTTCTTCCAGCCCTCATTCACAGACATTTTTCTCTCCTGAGCTATTACTTCCCAAAAATGACCAGTTAAAGGGTATTTCACAGCATATTCATCTTTCAAGTGCAGTTCTTTCAAGTAGTGCCAAGAATGATAAACCAATAGATTTCAAACTTCTCCTTATCAGAATAAACCCACTGAGCTGAAATCTAAAATGAAACTCTTCGGGCCCAAGAAAAAGGACATGGCAATTGCAATGTTGTGATTATAACTTGCTATTTTCCTCTCTGAACCCTCTCTCCTGGTTAAAAACTTTATATTAAAAGGCTAATAAACCAAATGAAGAAATGATAGAAGATAGACTTTGGGGCTGGCTGGCAGGATAGAAAAATGTTGCAATGTTGTCCCAAAGTTGCACTATTAAATGTCACAAACTCAGATTTGTTTCCCATTTTCATTCTGGACAAACATAATTCAAATTTTCACAATTTTCCAGTGAAACAGAAGGTTTACAAAGACTCACAAGAAGCACAAACCTTAACAGACCATGGCTGTCTGTAACACACATCCCTGCAAACAGTGTTCTGCTTACTGAAATAATTATTAAACCCTGTCCATCGTAAAGTGTGAAATTTTAAAGAACTTGTTGGCAGTATGAAAAATGTTTTTCTCAGCTGTGTTATGTCTGCATTACCTGCCTGCCCATGTGTTGTAGTGCCTGCAAGTGATTTTCTGTGTTAGGGATAAACTCGCTGTCTTCCAGCTGGGAGTACATGGTCACCTTTGCTTGTTATAGAGGTAATGTTTGCTGGCCCAGCTGCAGAGCCAGAAGGAGCATTCCCAGTGCCATGCATAGCTGGACCAAAGGAAGAGGCAGTGGAGGGGCTGTCCTGGATTCAGCCCTTCCTTCCAAGACGTGGTATGGGCCACCTCCACATGGTCACTTACAATGTTTGCTGTGTTCTGCTGCACACACCTTCTCCTTGTCTCCTTTGCTGTTGCAGGGATGCTGCATGGTTGAACATAAGCAGGCATGTCAGGTGGGCTGTGATGTCTCACCTTGGCCAACATTAGGGAGCTGATGCAAACATCGTCTTTGCTCACTGCCTAAAGCACAGATTATTTTATCTGTGCCACACTCCAAGGGAACACTGAGGCTCACAAGCTGGGGTTTCTTTTTTTACTGATTGGTTTTGACATTTCTCTGTAGTCGTAACAAATCTGACTGTGATTATGAGAACAGGATTGTTTTCTGATTCGTAAGTAAAACTTGCATCATCCTGTTTGATGCAAAGTAGGTTTTTACTCCAGTAGCCACTTCTGCCTCCCAACCACCATTACACAGAATGTTTTCCCTCTCCTCCCAGCAGCTGGGTGACCAAAGACCATATCTGCAGCCACAGAGCTCTACGGGAAATTTGAGATCTCTTCTTAAAGTGACATGGCTCTAAAGCAAGGTCTGCCCATGTCCACAGGACAAGGATTGGATTCAGCCTCACTGTATTTCCCTGTAGACAGAGTAGCAACCAATCATTCTTTCATGGTGTTCCTACATCACTGATTGACTGGGCTTCATGGGAACTTTTTAAGCATGAATTCTTGTTGTGTCTGTACCTGCAATCTTGTGTTAAGCACATAAATGTGCAAGGGATGCTCTCAAAGTGGTTGCCATCCCACTGGAAGTAAAGTTGCAGTCCCAAGCTGGGACACTATGTTGAGCGTCCCACCTGCAACATGGATGGAAGGACCTCCCTCAGCAGGTTCTCTGCATGCCCCCTGTGCATGCCTAGGAACAGACTTCATTGCTATGGGGCATTGTGGATTGCAGCAAGGCAAATCCTGGCCCTTGGTTTTTGTCACATTATAGCTCTTCCTTGAGGATCTACTTGTGAGCCCTGACCTCACCCTGGGGCTGATGTTGAGCTGTGTTGCGTGTGCTGCAGAAAAAGCTACTTTTTTGCAGTGGAGAAAATGCCAGCAACCCATGTTTGGTTCCACAGACCACCCAGATGGACCATGCTATCAAAGGAAAAACCACAGGATTAAGGCAACTAAAACCACCTTCTTTACTGAAGATTAGAAAATGCAGGGTGAACAGACCTTCCCTTCATGCTGTCGACCATCAGCAGCCTCCACTATCCCACCAGTGGTGAATTCTTCTGTAGCCTATTTTTCTTTCTTGCAACTGAGATGAGTGTCCTACCTCCAGTCCTGCCTGGCTTCAGAAAAAAGGGGAACCAACCTTAGCTCTTTTATGTAAGGCCCTTTAAAGAAGGTCTTGCTTTAACCCGATTTTCTGCCTGGGATGCAACAATGAATTCCTGCTGCTTGAGCTTGCCATGTTGCTTATATTCAAAGTATAATGGGGAGCCTTCAGAAAAATATAACCTTATTTACACTGTACAAAGCCAATTGGATTTTGGTTAACAATTTCTAACTGATTACAGTTCACTAACAATGTAGGTGTGCTATAGATGCAATGCACAGGGGGGGACTTTTTATTTTAAACTATACAAGCTTTCTTTTATTCATGTCATTCAGGCAGCCTCAGGATAATTCACATTTCCAGCTTTCATAATGTGTTGTTCAACCACTGTTTTTTCTCCCTCCCTATTGTACTCTCACAAATCATACTCACTAATTTCTGAAAGCTTTTCATTTCTCTCTATAGGTTGTTGTTTCGTAACATTTTATACAAGAAAAGCTGCTCTTGAGGCACAGAATGCACTGCACAATATTAAAACTTTACCTGGGGTGAGTACATTTACTTTTTGATTCTAATTATTTTATTGCCAGAAAAATAGCCCTTTTGCTCTCAGTGCTGCTTTGTACCCTGAATGACCTTGATCTCTGCAAGGAGAGTGGCTAACCTGATGGTCTGTCCTGTACTGGTGCCAGTTCTGTAGCAGTGGCTTCATCTCCAAAGGCAGTTGCTCTTCTGTAGAAAGTCCCTTGGCTGGAAATAATGCTGGTACCTGCTGACTAGAGCCAGTGACCACAATGCAATGTAGATTCAATTTTTTTTATTTTTTTATTTAAGGGGGAAGGAGGAAAGGAGGGAGAGAGGAGGGAGGGAGTGGAAAAATATAGCAGAAAAACACTGCACCACCAGGGCTTCAAGTTGGAAAAGGGAGATAAGAGGAAAAGACAAAACACATCCAACTTTGTTAAATGCAGCCTTTATCCATGTAGTCTCTAAACAACCTGAATGCGTCGATGTGGTGGCCGCAGATCTCAGGGTGTTGTAGAGTGTGGTACCACGTAGCTGCTTGCACAGTGTCACCCTGTAACCTCCCACCACCTCTCCTCACCACCTGCTCCAACTGATACCTCACACCAGCATTTAAAACAGCTGTGGTTGTGTTGTACAAAGTGTAGCTTGTGTTATCCTGTGGTAGTTTATATTTAAATTACAGGGCTAGAGAGAAGTATATCACTGGTAATTGCATGACTTAACTCTGAAATCTCCTTGTTCCACTCTTTACATTTTTTCTACTGAACATAGACAAATACCTTGAGGATGGAAAAGAAAAAATATAAAGGATGGAGGTATATGCCCTCTTGATGTAGGAGAAGTGTTCAAGTATATGTTTGAAGTGTCTGGTTACAGACATGAAAATAAATAAATACACTGTATAAATAATTTAAACAGAGCATTGACTGGACTGACAGTTATATGGCAAATATCTCCATTACTTCTATATACTGTATATGAAATTGGACACCGTATGTTTGAAAAATTCACATCTGACCAGCTCACTTTATGCAACTTCTGTTAGGAAACCTACCTCATCTGTCATGGAAATGACCAGCATAGAGAAGTATGTTGGACAGTTAGCCATGCGTCCTGCTAATTCACCAAGGCAAAATGGGAGTCCTCTGTCACTTGCAAGTGAAAATGCTGGGACTGTTGGTAGGAAATTTGCAGAGGTAGGCCAGCTACAGGAAAACAGGAGAAAAGTTGCTGCACTTCAGATTCAAGTGATGTTTTCCAGCAACTAGCTCTCACAAGGGATAGTGTCAAGACCTTACAAGTCTCCCAGTAGCAAGCTTGGCTCTTGAGGATATAGAAGATGGATGTGCCATCCTCAGAGAGAAAGGAAGTCCCTGAGGGACAATTCCCTTTGAGATCCCTTCAGAGCTCAGGTCGAATCTCAGCGTCCTCTGACTCTGAAACTCCGGTTGTTAGTTCCCATCCCCACTGCCAGAAAATGCTGAGCCCTTGGAGGAGTGCTCTCTAACCCAATGCAGCTAATGTCACTAAACCAAGTCACTGAGTAATTGTTCTCCAACATGCTTTGAGTCAAATGGCTGTGCAGACTGGCCAGGTAGGGTGGACATTCCAGTAGAGGTGGTCCCAGCTGCTGGAGGAGCATCCTGCCTGGACAGCATCCCTGAAGCTCTACACATCACTCCCCTTAGAAATAGAGAGGATCCTTTTAGAATCCTTTTAGATCCTTTTAGAATCATAGAATCATTAAAGTTGGAAAAGACCTCCAAGATCATCAAGTCCAACATTTGACCAAACACCGCCATGTCAACTAAACCATAGCACTACATGGTTCAAAACTTAGTCATTTTTTTAACACTTCCAGGGATGGTGACTCGACCACCTCCCTGGGCAGCCCATTCCAATGCTTCACCATCCTTTCAGTGAAGGAGTTATTTCGTATGTCCAATCTAAACCTTCACTGGTGCAGCCTGAGGCAGTTTTCTCTTTTCCTGTTGCTGGTAGCATAGGAGAATAGGCTGGACCTCACCTGACCTCCTGTCAGGGAGTTATGTAGAGCAATAAGGTTGCCCCTGAGCCTCCTTTTCTCCAGGCTAAACAACCCCAGCTCCCTCAGCCGCTTATCTTTTCTCCTCTGTTCTTCCATGAGTACCTCATGCTGGTTGCTGTGTTTTGAGAGATCTTAGTTATCCCAGTGGGTGACTCAGAGGGGCAGGCTCCTTCTCTGACTTCCCCACATACAGGTGGCAAAGCTGGCTCAGCTCTGCATTGCATCTTGCTTGAGCAAGGCATCATTTTCTCCTCCACTTTTGCACAGCTAATGAGCAGGCAACAGCAGGCAAAGACACTACTGTACCTTTTGTTTTCTTTTAAACTTCAAAAATATAGTATTTTTTCTAAAGATCTCTCTAGCTCTTTGTCACTTAAAACTTATCCTTCCAAACTGTGTTTTTATGTTAGGTTAAAAACTTTTCTTTCAAGGAAATGTGGAAATTGCATTCCTATGACTCTGTGGCCTGGGCTTTAAAAATAATGGCCAGAGACGTTTAGGTTTTACTTTGGGATAAGTTGTTATACCTACTTTTTAAAGGGACACCTTTAATAAAGAGAAGCAACTTGAATTCAGATCTACTACTTGTCTTTCATAACAATTCAGCATATATTATATAACAGACTCTATATTTCGCACGTGCAATATGCTGGCATTCAGCATATATGGGGATACTGTTGTGCTGCATCTGTGTGTTCCCAAAATAACTTCATTTAAGCACGCTTTAAAGTTGTGGCACATGTGCTGAAAACACTTCACGTTAGCAGGATTCTCCTTATATGAGTTTTAGCAATTTCTATATTGTTCCTCTTGCCTGCTAAGCAACTTTTACTGAACAAGCAGGAATCAGTAGTGGATAGGTCCATGTGCAAAATAGTCTCAGAGAAAATGGAAGCAATCTTCTGGCAGAGCTACAACAAGGGATGAATTTGGATCAGGTTCATTTGGGCATCAAATGTCAGCTTGCTTCCAGTAAACGAGGTATGGCCGGTAGGAGGTTCAGTAATAAGGTGTCTCCTGGAAGCAAAAGAATCTGTGCCTTCCACTTTTGCTGTAATACCACCATGCATCAGATAAGGCATCCTTAAGTAGCCCAGGAAGAAAACCCGAGGCAAAGGCAGGTGATTTATTAGCGTAAAGTAAGGAAGGCTGGCAGAGGCAGGAGCAGGGGGCTGTGGGGATACTGTGGTGGTTGGAACTTGTCTGTATTTTACCTGCACTCAGGTGTACCTGCACTGCTGCAGAGGCATAAAGGAGAATGTAAATACCTGTGTTCACTCAATGATAGAGCCTAGATTATTTCTGGGGTTAGTCTCCTCATTTCTTAAATGCAGACCTTCTCCGTGTTGCTTGGTAAGCAGGTTTTGAATCAGCACTGGTGGAGCCAAAAAAGTGAGTTTTTTAGTATGAAATTTATCCCCTTTCCAAGACTGCATTTAACTTAGGTAGGTATTTGAGCAGAGCCTGCAGTGCTCTCTCTCTGTCTCTGCTTTTTGCCTCGACCTCATCCTTAACAGAGACATGAAAACACGAGTGCTTGATCTGCTCCTTTGAGCTGCACCCTTTTAGTGGACATGAAGAAAATAAGACCAGATATAAATGATTAATGCAGAATCTTGGAAGAAAATATTGCAGGGTGCCTTGCTGTTTGATTACAAGCCTTGGAATTAGTCAACATTTCCATAATTCTAAACCAATATACACCTGTTTTCCCACTGTGATGTGAAGGCACAACTTAATTTAACAGAAACCCCGCTGTGCTAAATCTCTCATTAAATACCAAGCTAGTTCTGTAATTTAAAGTTGCAGCACTACTATTTTAACTGAATTGCCTTTGTATTATAAAATTAATAAGAAGTTAATGATGCACTTTGCTGTATTCTCTCAGATTTTTTTTTTCACAGCAACAACAACGAAAAAGAAAGATAAAGAAGAAAAACATGTCACCAGCTGACATCTCAAGGCTTTTCTGGTTTTAATCATTTTCCTGAGGATAGAAATTCATTTAAAAGATTTTTTCTAAAAAATTTTAAAAAACTTTCTGCACGAGTAGGATCAAACATCATCTTTTTTACTCATGATTAGTATAATCTCTCTGTTAGTCATAAAATTCCTTGTCATATAATGGAGCTTTTATCTTTTCCAAAAAAAGTATTTAGATATCACTTGTTATTTTGGATTGCTACTAGGCAAAGAAGAAGATATGCAGTGTTTGAAAAATACAGGCATATTTTATATATGAATCAGATCATCGAAATAGGGACACTTCTGTTTACTTGGTGCTGGCATCACAAGTAGCTTTTATGTCTTGTAAATGAACAACATGAATTTTCTTTTTTTTTTTTTTTTCAAATATAACATGGATGCACATATCTGATATCCTCATAGCTCATAGGGATGCCATTTATATTATTCAGCTTAGAGTCAGGTTTTCTTGGAGTGTTCATTTGGATTTTGTTTTGAAAGGCAGAAGGGAGAAAAGAGAAAAACCTCAAATTGAATGTAATAATGATCTTAGAAATGTGCTTCTTTGGGATGAGATGTAGAACTGAGGCCTTAACTAGTCTCATCTTCATTAAGAATCTCATGACTTCGTTAGAGGTGTTTAACTTCTATTCCCTAAACAGAGTAATCCAATAAATTCCACCCATCTAAATTTATTCTGTACCTTCCACTAGATGTAATAATCTTGGTTCCCCCATGCTCTAATTTGCTACTTAGTGAAAATTGGCTTCTGTATAGAAGAGCTCAAAGAGCTGGATGTAGGGACTGCTTTAACTGGCTTCATGGCACTGACTTTTTTTTCTTTGTTTCAGTTTTAACATGCTTTATCTTAAAAACAAGAATGTGCTCTGTGTTGCTGAATCTGGTAGGATTTCCTGGCAACAGTTAAGTGCAGATAGATAACACAAGAGCAGTATATGTTGGTTGGATTCTTGGATCCAAATGACTGAATAAATGCATCTTTAATCTCATGCAGAGGCTATTTTAAGTGAGGAATCAATGGGCATCCATTTGTAAAATCTACACCTAAAACTCTTTGGAATCTTAGCTCTGTATTTGAAGTTAGATCAATTGGACATGGCAACAATTGTTTGTTGCCTTTATGTACATTTTTGGATATATCCTTTAACTAAGGTTATCACAAAAATAATTAACAGCCCACGCTCATTTAGGCCTAAGCACTCCCATGCTTTTACAGACTTGTGGTTTACATAGTTCTCATTTTAAGTGGGATATACATATTCCAAGTAGCAGCAAATCCTTTGTATTGAAGTTCTGGCATGAAATTAGGACATTAGCTGTATGAATCAATTTAATTAATGGTTTAACAATGGAGAAATAGTTTTGAGAAAGCTCTTAATATTTTAACAGCAAGGTGGAGTTTGTAGAATCTGTTTTGTGAAATATTCATGGCTTCCTCTTTTTGCCAGATGTTGTCAAGGGAAAGATTTTTTTGTTTTTACATTCTAAGAATCACTACTGATTTTATTAAGTGCTGTTTATGTGATAGGGGTGCAGGACTGGGTTAGAGAGAACTTCACCCGAGGGCTGTGTACTGGCTGTAAGGAAACCTCAGGGTCCTTTTAGGGGTGTAGAATATGAAAAACTGATTTTTAAAGAGGAACTTGGACCATTCTTGTCTTTTGGTGCCCATTGACAGTAGGGTTCGTTCTGTCCTACACCAGGCTGACAGTCATTGGCACCACACCAGTCTGCTTTGGGGCTTCCCCTTGTCCCCCTGGGCCAGCTCAGGTTTCACACTGATGTAAAACACACTTGGGTTTACTCCATGTGGGGATCTCGTATATTGACAAGGAAGTGCCATGGGCTCTCCAGGGACTTGAGGCTTAAGGGGTTGTAACGGGAGAGAGAAACCTCAGCACTGTGCTGAATTGGTTTAGCAGGTTATTTAACCTTCAGAATAATCTACTTCAAAATGCAGGCACCCATGACAACTTACTATGAAACCTCATTCACTTTCTGATAAAATACCATCTGCCCAACAAGACATAAAAAGCACAAATATATTTCTGATTTTCATTTTACATCATGAGCTCCTTTTTAATGACTATCCTGGCACACTCCTTTCTGAAGTAATGTTTTAATACCTAGCTCCCTTCTCTTCTTTAGGACTTACAGTTTGTCAGTACTATATGAACATTATGTAGAAATTACCTGTAATAAAAAGGTACTCATCCAATATAACTTGAATAATAGCCTGAATATGATATATCAGTGACTCTGAGAGATTTTGACAAACAGAAAGGGAATTCAAAGAGCAATTAAGTTAGTTAGGGGGTTGTAGTGATTGATTTATGATAACAAATTAAACTAATTCAGTACCCATATAGCATAGCCAAATGCTGTTTAACGAAGGATCCAAAAAGTCTAGAATTGTTTAAATGATAAAAATAACCAGATGGGAAAGCAGAGAATTCCCAGGGAGTGTCTATTCCTAGGAACTGAGCTATAAGACATTGAATGATGTTGAGAAAGTGAATCTGGCTCATTCCTTCCCTTAAAACACAATGCAAACGGATCCACTTAATGAAACATTTTGCCCAGTTCAGAAGAAACATGGTTTTATTATGCAAATACAGCCTTTCCTGCTCTAACCCTCAAAAAATGTTGCACTGATTTTGCCCCTTCAGTGAAAAATCAACATTTGCACTAAATTCAGGTACCTTAGTAGAAAGACTGGGTTTGCACCTACCATTGCTGTGAAGCACATAATGGATCACCAGCCTTGGTTTCATAAAATGGAAAAAAGTGCCTTAGGAACCCAATGACTGCCCTGTAACTAGCTGAATTTGCAGCTTCATGGCAGAATGATGGGTGTTGTGCAGGTGCAGGGAGAGGAGAATATTGACCAAGTGAAAACAGCTTCTCTAAATTGAGGAAAACATTTAATTCATAGTGATATTGTCCTTTTTCTCAGTGAAGCATGGGGGGTCAAATTCACCTTCCTGTACAGCTTGACCATTAGGATAACTTTTTGGCATGTAAGGAGAATGCAGTTCATATCCTTTCTGGCTTGTTTGTTGAAAGGATTTAACTTGAATTGACCTAACAGAGCCTTCACCACTGGACTTAGCCGAGATTAGAGGTCACTGTTTCTCCTGTGAAGCTGTTCCACTGTGTATGAAAGTATTAAACGCCAGTTTAGGGGATGAAAGAAAGCAAGTAGCAGCCCTTGGTTGCCTAGTACTGAGGGCAGTGACTCAAGCAATGTGATACCTGGATATGAGTCTATGCTCTAATAAGCGTTTTATTCCTTGGAAAAGCTTCAAACATTTGGAAGACACTATCTAAGAATAGGGAAGTACAGACCTGGGGCACTGGGAGAAGGTGACTAAACCTTGATCTGCCTTCCTCGAGGGGGTGATGCCTCCATCCTAACCCCTGGGTGTGTCAGGAGGGTGCAGAGCTGCACACGGCATGGACGTTATCCTGGACATTCATATCAGGCAGTTGCTTTTCCCTGGTGTAGCAGGTCTGTTGGGAAGCAAGAGCACATTAGCCCAGCTGCAAATGCAGTTAAATGAATGTAGCTCTTTAGAGACCTCTTTTGGACTAGTTTAGGGAATTTTTT
Organism: Calyptomena viridis; assembly: GCA_013390005.1. Taxonomy (NCBI): domain Eukaryota; kingdom Metazoa; phylum Chordata; class Aves; order Passeriformes; family Eurylaimidae; genus Calyptomena; species Calyptomena viridis. Next base: position 22,466 of record WEIV01020556.1, read on the forward strand.
GTACACCTTTGCAGTATAATAGTATTGGGATGGAAACCAAGTAATGCATAATACTTGCTTGACCTCAACAAAATTCACTAATGGGAAGCCCATCTCCAAAAGGCCAAACCATTCTGGTGTGTGACACTGGGATTTACCTCCAATTTCCATAACTCTGACCAGTTGAAGTCATCACTTTGCAAAATCTCTCCAGACTTTTTTGTCCAACTTAGAAATCTTACTCAGCAAAGGTGGAGGATCAGTTCACAGGATATCACTTTCAAGCTGGGGACCCAAAAAGCACTGACTTGGAGAACCTTTTGCTGTGCACTTCAGAATGGAAAACTGAAGCAAATTGAGAGGCCACCACTAGAGTACCCTAGGGTATTGCAAAGCTCACCAAGATTTAGGTGGGATGCTTAGCTAAGGATAATAGCTCAGGCACTCTCTTAAACAGCTATTTATCCTCCTGCTGGTGTTAGCTGTTTTCTGTTATCTGGAACAGAAAGTACAGGTGCTTCAGTCAGCCTCATTAGCACCACGACACGAGCTATTAAAATTGTCTTTGTAATGAAAAACTAGTTCAGGGAGCCTTCCTAGCTGTCTAACTACTCCTACAATCGTGAAATTAGAAAGGCAAATCATAAACAATGTTGCAGGCATCAGGAAGCAACATCATTAGAGATGCCCTTGGATGCCATTTACCTGCCTCGACAGCAGTGTTTGGCACCCATGGATCTGAGTTATGTTATGACTTAAGAGCCTGGGCCTCATGGCATGTTTATAACAGAGAGACTGTTTGTTCAGCATCCTCCTGCCATTGTGTCCAACCCTGTGAGCTGTGCTGCCTCCTTCAAACACCTCTGCTGTGTGGTCCATTGCTATTGAAGGGACACAATGGTGTCTCGTTTAGTGTTTGCATTCCCATGGCAGTGAGGGAAGCTGAGGTATCCCCAGCCAGCTTTCTCCCATCTCAATCAGGTAATGAACCATGCTGTGCTGTTGAATGTGACAACACGCATGATGAGGGAGAAAACATAAGTTCTGTCCTCTCTGTGATAATTAGAAACCCCATAATACTGGAAAACCAGGTGAAACTAGGTGGCTTGATTGAGACTTGTGTTCTAATAACACATTTTGGACAATCATATTCTGCCTAATTAAAAGCACTCTTTGCAGACCCAGAGAGATAATTGATTTTTTACTCATTCTCTGTAAGAAATTATCATCTTCATCAGCTTAGTTGGAAGAGCCACTTCTTTATCTGCTCTTCCCCTGTGGTGTGCAAAGAAATTCCTCCTCCTCTTGCCAGCAGGGTCACTAGGAAATATTCAGGGATTCATTTGGGTGCAAGCACCAATCCGGAGTACAGATATGTTCATCTGATTGTCATGGTAGATGTCCAAAGCCCTTAGAGACAATAAAATGGGATGTGAATTCCCACCCTGAAAAGTTGTGGAATTCACATAGTTACAGAGGTTCTATTTTAGGCTGTCAGTGTGTAGCCATCTAAAGCAGAGAACAAGTATCATTATCAATAGGCCAAGGGGGAAAGGCTTTAAACTGGAAGAGGGCAGGTTTAGATGAGATATTAGAAATTCTTCACTGTGAGGGCAGTAAGGCACTGGAATAGGCTGCCCATGGAAGCTCTGGATGCCCCATTCCTAGAAGTGTTCAAGGCCAGATGGGATGAGGATTTGAGCAACCTGGTCTAAGGGAACGTGTCACTGCCCATGGCAGGGGTGTTAGAACTATATAGTTTTTTAGGTCCCTTCCAAACCAAACCATTTATTATTCTGTGATTTAAGTGTTAAATATCTTTTGATAGGAAAAGCACTACCAGAGAGGGCAAGGCTAAGGTTTGTCTCACTTTTGGAATGGTCCTTCTTTTCACTTGCAGCTTTGATGAAACCAGTAATGGCTTTGTTCCCAGACTGTAGCCTGAGTATCACCAGGAGCAGAGAGAAGCAGTCAATGAAAACGATGCCACCATAACTTCATTTATTAGCAAAAGCTTATCTCTATTGCCTTGTGCCAGGGAAGTTAAAAAAGTAAAACTGCAAAAGAAAAAAAAAAAACAACACATTGAGCTAAATGGTCTTAAGCAGTGGTAAACAAAATGTAGCTTCCTTTGTGGTTGATTTTTATCCAGCTGCAGCCAAATATCAAAGCGATATCAAAGGAAAGCTACCCATTAATTAATTCAGACTGACTTCACAAAGCAAGCTGGAGCTTTTGCTGATATCTGATTCTGACAACTTCCTAATCTTCACAAGTTGTCATTAAGAATGGCATTAAAGCAGTCTGCAGCCAATCCCAGCTCTCGCCCTATTGTAACTCAAAGATGGGCTATCTGCCGTGGAAGGGATACGCAAGCAGGGGTTAGAATAAGCAACTTTGTTTCTTTGCAAATGGAATTTGCAATGTATCAGGGAATCTCATTAATACACTGCCTCTGTCATTCATCCTAAGAATGCTCACCCATTCCCATTTGCAACCATTACAAGTTGCAGTGAGTGGAAATTTTCTCTTCTGAAGGCAAATCACAGGGAAAAAAAAAAAAAACAGAGAAAGAAACTGAAAACGAAGCTCATGTCTGAAAGGAATAATTAGAAGCCTGTAACAATCTTTAAGAAAGCATGAATAGAGCCTTATCTCTGATTTCAAGATAGAGAACATAGGATTCCGCACTGAAGAAAGTAAGAATGTGGAAAATAAGACACTAATCAGAGAATGAGATTAGTTTTAAAGTAAGAACTTCGAGCAACCTGGTCTTGTGGAAAATGTCCCTGCCCATGGCAGGGGGGTTGCAACAATGTGAGCCTTAAAGTCCTTCCCAACCCAAACCATTCTATGATTCTGTGAACTGAAAGTCAGGTAGCTCCGTTAAGTGAAGCTTGCAATTCCACCGTGAAAATAAACTCAACACTCCAGTGTTCCTTACTGCTGCCAGGATCTCTCAGAGGGGATTAAAGCCTCATGCAGAGATACGAGGGATGTCATACCTTTATATTTCCATTCAGCTGTGAATGGCTCAAATGATTGAAGGGAGCTTGTTTTCTAGACCATCACTTGAGCAAGTATTCGCTAGACAGCAACTAATATTATTTTGTGGCAAATTCCTGACGACACCTTAGAGGAAAACATGCTGTGTTCTTATACAGTATGTTCATTTCAAATATTGCAAAGAACACAAAGAGGATGAGTGCTGTTGGGGAAGTACCTCACCAAGCATCCACAGCAGCATCTATGTAGATGGTACATTTATTAGCTCCATTTACTGCCCAAATGCCAGTCATAAATGGGGATTATTTTTGATTGCACACAGAACTGAGGATTTACCATCATACAAGGTGAAATTAAGCCTTAGACCAAGTATCAGGGGAAAAAAAAACAAACCAGTATCTGTTCAATTAGAATAATCTTCTAAAGGAAGCAAAGTTAAATTCCAATCCATATGGGGGGTTGGGGTAGGAAAGTATTAGAAAATATGGGAAAGGCAATAATCCTGTATTGGCATTAAGTCATGTGAGATGAGCTACTGGATATTTTCATCTCTCATTTCTTCAATTGCTAAGAAGTGAAAGAAATTGCTATGTTTGTGTGAATATAGAATCCTCTTATTTGTACAAAAATATATGATTAATCCAAAAGAAAGATCTTGCTAAGGAAGAGCTACAGTCAGCCTAAGTGCAGTGCTTATACACTTGTGTCTGGAGAGCTCTGAGGGTTGCTCAGGCAGGCGTGTCCCTTGCCTCTTCTGACCCTATTCATTTTACAAAGAATAACATGGATTTATCCCAGTTTAAAAACGGTCTGATAGCTGACAGCCCTCGTGTCTGCCGCTTGTCTTCCTCCCTGTTGGCATGAGAGCCAAAAATAGAGGGTGTGACATGGGGAAAATTTCTTTTCTGCACCCATTCCTCTTCCCCTGTGCTTTCCTTGCCCTCTGCTATCTTCTCTGGCACTGCAACAGCCCTCAGGGTGCATTAGCCTCTCTGAGAAAAAAATAGCATATGCCAAAAAATCAGGAGTTCAAGACTTCCCAGTAGCTCAAAATGGTACCTTTGGAGCAGGTAGGGTGAATGATGCAAGAGCTTTTAGCTCATTTGGTTTTATCAGAGGACCTTCCCAATAGCTCTCTGTGGCCTCCAGCTGTTCCACCTGAAGCCATCTCTGCAAAGAGATTTCTTTGACCTTTAGGCAAGTTGCACATAAACACTTTACTCATGAGGGATAACACAGAGAAAACTTCTAATTGAGCAGAGTAGCAGTAAAGGATAAGTAAGAGAAGACAACTTTTCACGTGCTGACATCGGTAGTCACTAAATGAAGCATGTTGCTGCTTTTTTCAAGAGAATCAAGAGGCCCTGTCTCTGGACACAAGCATTAAGGCTCATGTTTGGGGTTAGATGCTGATTCAGAGATTTGCAGATGGGTGGAGGCAGGTTGATTTTTGACTTTCTGTTCCTGATGCAGTCCCTTTTACTAATGCAATCTTAATCACAGCTCAGCCTGAGCACCACAGCCAGCTGGAACTGACTCATTCTTCAAAAATATGTTTCTGCTAATGTCCATTTATTTATTGTTTGTTTAACTTCCCGCAAACCTATTGACAGAAATATTTAAATACATTAGAATTCCTAAAGATTAGCATTATAAATATATACCACATGTTGAGTTTGAATACAAACCTCTTTCCTTATCCCAAAGAAAGCACTGACTGAGTCCATTAGCTACAGAGATGCTAAAAAATTAAAGAGAATGAGTTCATACAAAGGGTGGAAAATGAGTTCATACAAAGGGTGGTTAAAAATAACATGGTTGCTCAATGTAATTCTTACTGCTGCTTGTAATTGTATGTATACACAACTAGACATTCATATTTTCGTGTGGACAGTGTGTGTTTGTGTATGCTTGTGGCTGGAGACTGCAGTATCATTCTGTTTTCATAGATAGATCAAATATCCAGCTATCTTTTTCATTCTCTCTCCACAGCCAGATTATTTCGCCACTGCAGAGTATTGGCATAACACTGAGAGCTTTTATTTGGATGCTGATACTGGATAGTCGTGGAAAATTCCTGTAACTTCAGCTCGTGGAGAGCATAAATAGAATTTATGAGCCATATCCTCATTTGGCGTAAAATATTATGGCTCTGCTGGTTCAACAATAAAACTGTACTACTTACCCCAGCTGATCTCAGTCAGGAGAGTAGGATTTTTGACATCTTCATTCAAAACCTCTTTTCTACCTCAATGCTTTGGCTATTCCCTGCAATATTTAGAGGCGTGTATGTTGACAAGTAGTTTGAGGCTTATATCTGCCCTTTTAAGAAATCTGGATTGGTCTGTGTTTGGTAACAGGGAGGAATTTGACTGTCTGTCTGCCGCCTTGAGAGATGGGAATTGTGAATCGAGACATGTATTCCGGACTCAGAACTTTTTTGCACCTTTGTCAAGTGAAAATGGCAGCAGCCTCACATCATCAGTGCCAACCCTTTCTATATATTGTACCCTTTGCTCTAATTTAAAAGGTAGAATTTCAATAGGAGTTATAATTTTGATGCTTTGGGGGCTTATTTTAGACTTACCTCAATCACACTTTTTAGCTATAGCTGTTCTTGCTGGTACATTGTAATGCAAATAAGAAATCTTTCCAACAGAACTATAAAAAGGCTTTACATTAAAAAAAAATAAAAAATCCCACAGCCAGAATTTGAGTTTTGTACCAAATAATAGACTCTACTTTCTGTCAGAAGAGGAGCCCAAGTACGTTGTTGGATCAAGGTGACCTTCCACACTGCAGAAAGAGTCAGGCAGAAGATCTGCTTAGTAAATGAACAGAAAAATCTGTGATGTGAAACTAGGGGAGTGGCTGAGTCTGGTTTCTCTCTTATTAAATGAAAGCAAAAAATTGAGAAGTGTCGATAAGATAACGCTTACAGAGAAGCCCCTGACTATGCTTTCTTGCCTTTCTGAAATGTTGCTGTTGTTAGTCATTCCTTTTAAAGGGTTATTTCCTGAATTCCAGCTTGGCAAAGGTAGAGGATATTGATGAGCATAATCACATGGTGTTTTCCCAGAGCTTAGTTCACAGAGGAGACAGTACATGTAAGCACAGAACAGCATAAATCTTAAAATAAAACTTCTGCAAAACAAGCATTTAATGTCCTGGTAGCCTTGGCCTCGCTCAGAACCAAGTTTGTGCTTTGCATTACAAAAGCTATTGCATGTTTTTAAAAACCTTTAATTTAAACTAAATTTCTTCACTGTCATTGATAGCCTGAAAGAGAATTTATTTTGTTTTCGGGGGAGGAGTAGGAGAGGTTAGAGGATTGCTTTGTTTACTTAATGAGTTTCTGAAAGTCATCCTAGATGTTGATGTAAAATCAGAGGGATTTATGTGGATAGGGAGGGGTTTCCTGTGGACCAGGCTCAAACCTTAGCACCCTAAAATGGTGACCACAGACTAAGCTACTTGAATAATTCCATTTGGCAGCAGAAGAGGTCTTTTTTAATATGGGAACATTGTCTTCAGCCTTCTCAGATTCTGAGAAGGGCCAAATTCCCTGAATACACCCTCAGGAGTCAGTATTTCCTAAGCAGGGAATCTGACATTTTCTGGGAGAAGAAATTTAAATCTGCCTTTGCAGATCACTCAAGTAAGCACAAGCTTCTGCTCTTCTGCCTTCCCTGTTTGGGATTGTTGACAGACCTCTGTTTAATTCCCATGAGAGGTGGGAGGGCTTTTCACAGATGTTTCACAGGTGTTTTGTCTTTGCTCTGGTTCTGTTTTCCAAATAGTGGAAGTGGAAAGTGGGAGTTCTTAGATTTGAAGGAAAAGTACTCCTTTTTAAGTCTTAACCTCCTGTTGACTTCTGGAAACAAACGCCCAACTAGAGGGATAGAAGAAAGTACGGCTTCAGAACACTTGAGTCATGTCCAGTGGGACATTGACTGGGAGGCTTGTGTCATGCTGGGAATTGAGCTGTGGCATCTTAGGTCATGCTGGGCAAATCCACCCAATGTAGCACAAGGCTGCATTAGTTATTGCTGAGTTCCCAAACCCACAACAGTCTGCCATTTGATTGCTCCAGCAGCCCTGGATCAGTGCTTCAGGTTCTTACATTAGCTCTTGGGCAGGGTATCTAGGGAGTAATATTGTAAAAAAAATCTGCTTCTGTGGAGTGCAGCCGCTAATTAATGTCTTACCTGTATCTGATGATAAAACGACAAGATTTTGGATTGAGAGACTTGGCTTCAGTTGTGGAATAACTCCAGATGAATCACATGTAGCCTCTATGCCTTTTTCCCCCATCATCTTCCTTTCTGCTAAAAAGAGATAGAGACGGTAAGTACCTCGCAGTGGTGTTAGGAAGAGAAATCAATTAGAGCGTGAGGAGCTCAGGCTCTGATGTGGTGCGGACAGCTTGGCTCCCTCCCTTCGGATCGTCTTTGCGGGCCATGCAGTGCTTCCCTGCGTGACTCTGGGCAAACCACCGCTTCACCGCGCTTCGTTTTCCACTCAGAAACCTGGGCAGTAATTTTTGCTCCTCGCAATTACCTTGAATGGGTGTTAAAACCCAGGCAATTAATGTCACGGAGAGACTTTTGTTGTCTTTCCACCCCACCCCATTGGCATGAAAACTTCAATTGGCAAAATGTCAACAGAAGTTATTGCTGCTGCAGATGAGATGGATAACTCTTGCTGTTAAAATAATATCTCATGTTTTGCTCAGCTGTCTAATGGGTTTGCTTTTTAAGCATGGATGATACAAAATATCCCCAAGGCATTATTCCCAACAAGTTATAGAATCCCACTTAATGTCTATTTTTAGGTTCGAATAGGTTCTGTAAAGGCTCATTTGTTTCAAGAAAAGATAGTTAATCACTTTGCTTTCCATGTGATTTTGAAGAGACAATTTTTGGCCATAATTCCTCTTTCTTATCTCCACTCCGTTTGGCTCGCCTGTGTCCTGGAGTTGTTGCCATTAGTGTGGGAGGTAAGAAATTAACAAATTAAATAAATGGAGGAGAACTCCTGACAAAGTAACAGTAGTTATTTGTACATTAGGAATTGAAGTTGTCATTTCTAAGATATCCAACTTTTTAATTTCTATGTGAGGGTACAACTTTTAAAGGAGACTGAATGCTACAACCTAACTAGTAAATGTATTAGAGGAACAGCAGGATGTGAGAGTGACTGCGGAAGGGATCACTAGATGATTAATAATAATAATAATAATAGTTGTTATCATTATTGTTATTATTATTTTATATTTTTATTATTTCTATTTTTATTTTTATCACTATTTTGAAGAGCAGCATTGTTTTTAGTCTCTCTAACTAATGTTTAATTTAACTGGAATTTAAACCACAGAGTGTAGTGGATTGCAAATGACTGAGTTGGAAAGCTTCCAAAAGCCATTGAATTTCAGCGGTTTTAGTGTTCTTCAGTAAAAGAAACAACTTGTTTTAAGCAAGCTATATGCTTGTTTCTGTGCTCTAAATAGAAAATAATGATGTTATGCATTACTGCATGAACTATATTTGGCACCCACCAGCAATATTCATTTTGTCTTACTTCTCTCTCTTCCTTTTTCCCTCCCTCCCTCTCCCTCTCTCTCTCCAAAATATGTATATATCTGTGTTACAGTAATCTAGGATGCCAAGTAACAGACCACATTCTTCTACTACTAAAATTGTGTGAATACCTAGCATATCTTAAATCCCTTAAATTGGGATTTATGAAAGGATGACAGCAAACAATCTAGCTATGTCATTGCTCAGGCAGTTACAGCAACTGCTTTGCATTTATTTGTGAGAGTCTATGTCATGAATGCACATTTGTCCTCCTTTTACCAGTTAATAAACTAATGGCATTTAGTTTATTCATTCAACCAATACTGAGAATCCAAAACCCTGTCTGCGCCAGTGAAGCAAGCAGGAGCGTGGTGCTGGTTAGCACTTTTCTGTCTGGTGTGTGGGCATATTTGTGGGAGTAACATGGGCTAGACACTGTTTCCACCAAGCAGTATAGGCAAGGACATCCTGTTTTGAGAGGAAGGAGGTTTGAGGTTGTGTAAATTCAAGCTGTTCCATGCTACTTCTTTTAAAAAGCAGAGAGCAATCCCTTGCCTTTCTTATTCACTAGTATTTATTTGGCCTCAGAGACTGTCCTCAGCTTCCAGAGAAGTTCCCTGAAGCTGTAGCCAGATATTGACTGTGTAATTCAAGTTAGTTTGACCCTAGAGTAGTCATTCTAAACAGTTCTTTTCTGTAAGAAAATACACCTCTTTCACTTCTGCAAAACTTGTATTACTTTTGAGTCACAAGGGTTTAAAAAAGCAAAACCAGTTGGCAATGAAGTGATGTGAGAAATGTGTTCAAGAGTTTCTCTGAAAGGATCCAACAGAAAATTTGGGAGCTAAAAGCTGAAACAAGGGGCTGGGTCAGTGTGTGTGCAGAGGTATCTGCACATAATAATCCGGAAGTGTCTGAAGACACTGAAAATCATTTAATTCTCTGATGCTTATGAACTATTTTCTGTTCTTCCCCTAGTCTTTTGGTAGATCAATACATTCCTTCCTGACTTCCAGACTCAGTGAAGGTTCTCAGGAACCTGACAGGTAGAGATACAGTTTTTCCTTGGACTACTGGTCTAATTAAGCTGTGCTCACTAATTGGATCAGGAGCTTGGAGAAAACTGAATTCATTTCCAGACTGGGGTTAGACAAAAAACATAACTTTGCCACTGGTTTTCATGCTGGTACCTCTTTAGATGCTTTTCTTCTCCTGTGCCTTCAGCCTGTCCCTACTGCTCCTTAATATTTTCTTCCTCTTTGGTTTTCCTATTGATTCCAAAAACTCTCTGGATTTATAATCCTTCCCCCAAGAAGAATATTAGGGTTTAATTAAGGTCTGACATCTCTCTTCTCTCTCCCACATTCTCTCCTGACATTTTACAATTCTGAGATGTAGAAAATATGAAAGAAGTCCCCTTTGGCTTCAATGGTGATTAATGCTGGCAAGAAGTCCTAAAGTGCTAGAAATTGCAAGATACATGCAAGCTTTCATTTAATCCTACTGGTTTTTGTTTGGCTTAGGTGTTACCCAAGTAACCCAAGTTCTTCAAATTTACCTTTGGCTTGGGGGAAAGTTTATAGCTCCATTTTGTGTTGCATTTCTCTACGGTGTGGTCTGTGAGGGTGGCAGGTAAGGCATAAACTGAGCTGGATTATGATTAGAAATCTATAGCCAGGGCAGATGACAGGGAATAGAGGAAGAGGACAGGTCTAAAAAGGGCTAAGAGCTCTAGAAATCTGCTGGTGGCTTTAAAGGGTTGTAGAAAGATGGTAAGAGGAATGGTAAGAATTGAGAAGTCATGGATAGCATCCTTCATGCACATCCCTTCAACTCTGGTGGTGTAAAGTCACACTGTGCTTAACTTCAGAGGACTTTGAGGTGGCCTTTGAGTGCCTTACTGAGCTGAGTGAAGGTGTGGACAGTTTTAGATGCATTCGGAGTCCTTTCTGGACGAGTGGTTTTCTTTCCTCAAGGCATGAGGAATCACGGGAGCGAGGCTTGTGCATCTGCAGTGGCAGGAATGGAGAATAAAAGCTGCTAATGGATGTAGTAGTCATGTATTAAGGTGTTTTTGCAATGGACCATAAAATAATGATTTTTCGTAGTCTAATTACATGGCCAGAGTTTCAGAGGTGCTGATGGTACCCAGATTTCTCAGACTCAACACAGCTGCAGCAAATTGAGCCCATCAACTCCTTCGTCTTCACTGAAAGGCGTCTCCTGCTTTTAATCACTAAAGTCCTCTGTAAGACTAACACACACATGTTTAACAAAATACCTCTTATTAAACCAGCCAATACAGACCATTTAGAGTGCCAAGTGCCTCCTCCTACAAACCTCCTACAAAACTCACAGAAATTATTCCTCACAGGAAGTCTTTAGCCTCCCCGGAACATCTGAGTGCCCCTTTCTCTTCAGAAAATGGGTGGCAAGCAGGTGCCCAAAAGCCTTTCCAGCAGATATGCTCTGAAAGGCAATTTAAGCAGTTGCTGCTAACAGGGTGGCAACTTTACAGAATCACAGAATATTCTGAGTTGGAAGGGACCCACAAGGATCATCAAGTCTAACTCTTAAGTGAATGGCCCATGCAGGGATCAAACCCACAACCTTGGCGTTATTAGCACCATGCTCCAACTAACTGGGCTAATCTCAGTGTCACCTGGAGTGAGCCAATCCCATGCTCATCCATGCCTGGAGAGAGTTCTTCTCCATTCACCCCTAGCACTTCACGTTTAAGATTACACCTGATTTGAAGCATCTCCTGACTAAATAAAACAAACCATAACCTGATCGCCTCCTGCAATGTGCAAGCACACAATAGTAATCACAGCTAATGACTCTGCTAAATGCTAGACTGCACACACCTCCTTGTTTGGTGTTTGTTTTGTATACAGAAGGTAACATCAACTGAATAACGAGGATGCCAAGTTACAGATGGGGTTGTGGAATCGTATTTGACAGCCGATTAGAGTAATCTGACAGAAATGATGACTTAATCACCACGACAGACTCCAAATTCCCAGATAGAATTCCACCCAGGTTAATCTAATTTCCTTGCAATATTTTTGCCAGAAAATAGACTGTTAGCCAGCTTGTTTTCTCCCATGCAGATGTCACATGGCTTTGACAAGAATGTAAATAGGTGGTGGTATTATTGTTGAAAAGATGAATTTGAGGCTCTAAAGCTGGAGAGGGTGCATGCCTTTGAGAGGTTTTGGGCTGCTCTGCTGTGTTTTTTATCTAAAAGTTACATACAGTGGGATGTACTCAAGAAAAAGAGGGGGGAAAAAGATGTAACTATTCAATTGTAATTCTAGGCCATGGCATGGTCCTGCTGCTGCCCTGGACATTGCCAGCAGCCAGATTCTCATTGAATTAAGGGGGATTTTTAGGATTGCATGTTTGACAGCTGCTTCTTTGCCTTTTTGATTCCCGTGGACCACATCAGCACCCCTGCTTGGGATAAGCCCAAGAAGAAGTGGTGACATGCTTGGCCTCGGGCTTTGGGTGGCCTCTGTGACAGCACAGGCAACAAGAAGCCCCCACCTTGCTGCCAGCAATGCCACAAGGCACCAGCAACCTTGGGCAACAGGCATTTGCCTGCTCTCAGTTGTAAAACAGTGGCATGGTGTGTTTTGAGACCTGTGGATAGAGAGTGCCTGTAGGAAAGGTAGGTCATGCAGTACTTGCTGCATAACTGAGTTCAGTAGAGCTCTCTGTAATATTGATGAGGAGAAGTTGTTCCTTACAGCCCATATTCCAGCCTGGGTTTTATATCCCTGTGCACAGGGCTTGCCAGGGGAAGCTGCCCACATTCAGAAAGAACTTGCCTGAGAGCTGTGTTGCTCTCTTTTACTGTATGGTCTGAGCACAGGATGATGTTCGAGTCTACAAATTATTTGCTGCAGTTATTTTTCTTACTCTTGCCTATTTATTAATTGCAACTGTGCATTCATAAATACTGTGTTTCCATAAACAAAGCATTCTTTAAGCAAAGAAGAAAATGCTTCCTGTTGTTCTGTGTGACAACATGACATACTGAGAAATCACTTACCTTGAGATCCATAAGTGATGTATAGCTACAATAACAGCTTTCTGATAAGACGTGAAATCCTTCATTTCAGTAGATGACATGATTCTAGTGAGTGGCATCTAATTTGAAACAGGTTTATATCATCTATAATCTTTTGGAGGGCCTGGGAAAGCGCAGCTATTTTATTATTTTATAGCCTGCAGTTATACAAGGAAGATATAAAGCGCACAGATTATTTTCTCTTTTGCTCATTGTAGAGTGAAAGCATAGCACCTATTTAGCTTTTGTCTCTGCCCCTTTAATTTTCTTATTCACTGCACACTTCTTTGAGAGTCATTCTTTTCTTTTTCTTTTCTTTTCTTTTTTACACCTGCCTTTAAATATTTTATGGGTAGAGAGCTTATAATATGTATTGTCACGGCAGTTGTCTCTAGAGGTCAGCAATGAGTTTAATAATGAGATGCGAACCAGTGACTCTGTAAAACCCATTTCAGGTTATAAATGGCATGTTTTATTGAATCTAGTGTTAAAGGTTGTTAACGTATCAATTGGTGATGGTCAGGGTTAAACAAGCTTCAACATGAGCCCTCTCATGTTAGGAAACTGTCAGTAAGATATTTTTCCAGCTTCTTCTTTACTGAAGCCTGGATTGTGTATCGCATCCATTTTTTGCAGGGATGTTCTGCAGTTTGAACTCTCCTGAACTGAGCTGGATCTTTTATTAGTTTTGCACCAATATAATTTTAAGCACAATAGCATCACTCCTGAATTCAACTTGCTGGTTTGAAGAGAATTTGGACCATGAGTTTTTAGCAGGCACCTCTGAAATCAAGTCAAAACCAGCTGAAGCATCCTGTTAAATCTTGTCTCTTGCTTCGTGAATGTACCAGACTGCTGACTTAATGAACTTGGGGTAATTATGTGTAACAGAAGAAGATGATTTTGGATGGAATAAATGTGTTTGTCAGGTAACACTGCTCTTTATGTGGTGACCATGGGCTTCAGAAGTAACTTCTTCACACAAATTTGGTCTAACATTCAGGCAGTTTGAAAAGTGAGAGGTTTTTAACATCATTAAAGTTGCCTTTATTTAAAATATCTCCTCTTAGGGACATATAAATGGAGCTAAAAAGAATGATAGATTCTCTGTCTACAAAAGGCCTGTATTTGAGTTTTTCTCTTATAATCTGCATATTCCTGAATTTACAATACTTACCTTTCTTTCCACTATTTTCTCACCACTCCATTGCTCCTCAGAAACACCAGTAACCTGCAAGGGGTTCATGGAGCAAGTTATACCTTTTTTTCTTATTTCCCTTTTTGATTGCTGAGTGGACATGCTGCATCTCATTCCTATGAATTTTAAGTCTCCTGCAGTGCCCAGTGTATCGTTGATTTCAGGATAAATATTAGGCACTAAAGACAGAGTGCGGTAGAAGTTCCCTTTTTTCTATAAATTTGATCAAATAAGAGTGGTGGCAGACAAGTGCTGGGCTCTTAAGGTCCATTTAGGAAATGAATGATTCAAAGAGAACAGAATTGTTAAAATTGAAGCAAATTTATGCATCCTGGCTACCTTGTGGCTTTGCCTTTTCCTTAGGGCACAGTGGGGAGCTGTGCAAGCAACACAGGGAATGCATTGATTTGCAAGGCCAGGGAGCATTCTGGACTTTGAGTAAATCTCACAGAAACATTCACAGCAATATTTTATATTTTGTAAAGAACCCAGCATCTTTCTCCCTGGAGGCTAAGTGGCTCCACCGAAAGCAATACAGATTTGGGTTTCTGTGCTGCTTTGAAAGCACATTTGATATGAGGGCATGGATGTTCTCTCCTGCTCAGCTGTTTTTGTTTCCCAAAGTTTGTCATAATAGTCTTTTATTAAAAAAATGGAATTGCCTCAGACATTTTTAGGCAATACGCAGCTCTGCTGCACTGAAAAATGATACAAAAGCAGATAGAGCATACATTTTTTTAACCTCTTTATGGGAATTGGTAATGAATTGCTGAGGAGAGAAAAGGCAGTGGCCCTGCTGCTGCTGGAAGGTTTGTGCAGTCAAATCCCAGCAACTATGCAGAGCCCATGAAAGAAAATAAAAGTGGGTTTTTTGCAAGCTTAAACATCTCCCATATTGAATCTCAGTGTGAGGTCAGTTCTGAAGGCATTTGAGAAGCTTTAAGAAAATTTCCCTGAATACACCACAGTGGCCAAATGGCTGGCTACAACCAGTGTCCTGCAAAAAAGCCACACTCCGACCAGAAAGAGCTCAACTGTTGTGGTGTTGCTATTCCTTAAAGAAAAAAAAAACACCATTTGTAAAAATTTTGTTGGAGTTATCAACAATTCAATGTGGGAGCAGCATCATTTAGTAGAGAAAGCTGAGGACACAGCATGAGGATGCTGTGAGAAGTTCAGCAAGGAACGCTGCACACAGGGGTTGGTTTCCTTTACAGTAAGGGGAACATGACTGGAAGAAAAGGTTGAAAAGGAAAAAGGATTAGGAGTTTTTATGGCAGCTAGAATTATTCCATGTTGTGATGGAAGCCTTATGAATGAATGTATAATGTATCCTAAAAGAAAAAGATGAGATACTAAACAGTTACAGGAAGCTATTGTAGGGAGCAAGCTTCTCTTCCTCTGCAGTCCTGGAAGAATCAGCACGTTGTTTTAATTACAAGCAAAGTTCATTTGTCAAAGTCAACTCCTCTGAGTACATTTGAAATGCTTGCTAGTTCTTAAATTACTTCAAAGTTCCATCTTGGTTTTGGCAGTGGTTAAGCTCAAGAAAAGAAAAAAAAGTTGATAAAACAGAAATCAAGCGTGCCATAAACTAATGAGGGCTGTAACTTTAAAGGTCTTCTGAAACTAGATACAGCAAATTAAAGATTCATATGGGTCCTATGGGCTCAATGATCTATTTTATTTAATCTTTCTGGTTATAAAATGCTCTTTTACCATTTTATTTTTTCTTAAAAGCTTATAATACCATGTTATTTTGAGTTTATATAATTTCAACATGTTAAATATTAAATCATGTATCTTTTTAGCCCTTCATTAAAAATATGATTCTTGATTTTTTATGACTATCCAACCTGCCTTACTATATTTCATTTTTGTTTTCAGATGCATCATCCTATTCAGATGAAACCTGCAGATAGTGAAAAGTCAAATGGTACGTGTTCAATTTATTTTTATTTAATTGCAACTCTCTCTAAACTAAAGAAAGTACAACATTCTGAGAGATTTTGCTTTACTCCTTGTGTGGTGAAAGTGATATGAGGTAGTTTCCCTACAACTGACATGCTGGGGAAGGTATTGAGATGCTCTGAACTCCTTTTTATCTTCTGCTTTAAAGAAGAAAGAAAAATGTCCTCATAAAGGATCTTCCTAGTACCAGCTGTATGTCACAACCCACCTCACTGCATACATCTTTCCCTTGGGTTCTTCTAACAACGAGGTGATGTGGGAGCATCTGATTTTGATAGGATGAAGATGAAATTTTAAAGGCAAAAATTAAAAATAAAAGAAACTAAAAAAAATTCCTGTGTTAACAAACTATGCAAGCAGATGATCTGCCTTAAACATTTGCCTAAACTACCTTTTTATAGGGTTTTTATAGAATGATACTGTTCTGAATCTGAGCCAAATTTAGCTTTTAATCATATGCTTCATTATGAACTGGGAAACCCACTTTGCAGCTCTCTGTATACTTACTCCTCTCAACGATTGAAAAATGAATGCTATAAAGACAGTAATATCCATTTGGAATACTAGGGTACTGCCTAAGTGGATGTATATGACATGCAAAATAGATGGCATGCTAAATCTATTAAACATGCCAGGTTTATATATTCAAGGAAATAAGATAATCGAATGGTAACGCAACCTGGCTCTGTGTGATTCTTTAAAAATATATACATGTGTATATTTTGCCCCTTGATTTGTTCCTGTAATTTTCTAAAATATATGTTAAAGATATCATCTGCCTTCTTAGATTGCAAGAGCTTCATTTTCCCACAAGGCCCACATAATCAGAGCTGGTTCCTCCAACAGACATCTTTGCACCTCATTAATTAGTAATCAGGGCAGAAGCCGTGCACTTAGAGATCTACATACCTGCAAATGTAAATTATGATTGGGCTCTAAATCTCTCCGCAAAGCTTTTTTAAGGCTTCTTTTTTTGCTAATTGTAGTGCATCCCTTTTTCAGGTTTCTCCAAGGATTATGAAGTTTTGAAGGAAATTAAAACTTCACATTATGCTAGGTTTCCCATAATGACAACTTTCCAAACAAAAATGGCCATGAGCACAGGAAATATGAACCATCCCCCAGTTTGTCAGAGAGGAGTGTTCTCTTCTCAGGCTAGAATCATAGAATCATTGAATATCCTGAGTTGGAAAGGACCCACAAGAATCATAGAATCATAGAATATGCTGGGTTGGAAGGGACCCATCAGGATCAGCAAGTCCAACTCCCAACCCTGCACAGGACAATCTCAAGAATTCCACCATGTGCCTGAGAGCATTGTCCAAATGCTCTTGAACTCTGTCAGACTTAGTTCCATGACCCCTCCCCTGGGGAGCCTGTTCCAATGCCCAATCACCCTCTGGGTGAAGAGCCTCTTTCTGATGAGTTTTAGCAGTTATTTCTTGCTGTCTTTGAATGCTCAGAATAGAGGCCAAGGCACCAGCATGAGCAGAAGGACTGAATTTTTTGGGCTCCACTGCGGTGAGGGAGAAATCTACGCCCTAGTATTTAGTCCA
>WEIV01020556.1:40321-110321 GCA_013390005.1 Calyptomena viridis
CAAGAATTCCACCATGTGCCTGAGAGCATTGTCCAAATGCTCTTGAACTCTGTCAGACTTAGTTCCATGACCACTCCCCTGGGGAGCCTGTTCCAATGCCCAATCACCCTCTGGGTGAAGAGCCTCTTTCTGATGAGTTTTAGCAGTTATTTCTTGCTGTCTTTGAATGCTCAGAATAGAGGCCAAGGCACCAGCATGAGCAGAAGGACTGAATTTTTCAGGCCCCACTGCGGTGAGGGAGAAATCTACTCCCTAGTATTTAGTCCTAGAAGTGACACAATTGTCCCTTAGGCACAGGCACACCAGCCTGAACCCTCTGAACTAAGTATGGCCTCTATGGATTCTTCTTTCAAAGACAAATTTCACCTCAATTTCCTTGCTAAATTAGAAAAATAAGAGGCAATGGGCCAAAATTGACTCCCAGTGAGTTACTTGTTCATTGCCTGAAGTGTTTCTTTCTAAAGGAGATTGAACATATTGGCAAAACACTGTGGGGAATTGTGCAAATTCTGTCTTGCTCTGTAAGTAGTACCTGCTTGGAAAGTAGGGTAGGTTGGTTCCTGACTGCTGCTGTTTGTCCGGGGTTATCTGCATGAAACTCCTGCCTGCACTGTGGGAACACTCTCTTATTTTCTGGCACCTATTCCAAGCATGAAAATCATGAGGGATTGTCTTTTTTTGCTTTTTTTCTTGCCTTTCTTTGTGTTTCAGGGAAAACAAATTGTCAGATCAGACTTTCCAATTGTCAAATTAAATATCTTTTTTAAATTTAGACTCCTGGAGAGTGTAGGAACTTCTGATAGGCATGTTCTAGGAGTGGTGAACTACTTTTTTAACTGACTGGAGAAACAGAAAGCAAACTAATGCTGCAATGGTGGTAGTAGTGGTACAGCTCATTGAAAAGACGGGGTGTAGGCAAGGGGTTCATGGAGTAGGTGACAGTTTGCAGGAAGCTTGGAAATCCAGAAAGAGAAAGAGCAGTAGCACAGGGGATGTGAAAGCTTGTTTGGCACGTTTCCCATATGCTCCAGGCTCTCCATCTGAGGAGGTGTATTACCCATGCCAGCATCAAATTGTAAACTGTATGTCTTCAACCAGATTGGTAAGTTCAAAGGGGAAAAGAAAGAAGACATGCCAAGGCATCTTAGTTTTCATGATCTGTGGTGTTTGAGCTGTTGAGGAATGCTTGAAACCCTTGAGTCATGGGTGAATCCCAGTAAAGTGGTGTTTCTCGGTTTTCAAAGAGGTTAAAGAAATTCTCTTGGTCAAAATTTCTGGATATCTTTTGGAAAGATGTGTAGGAGAGGTTGAACAGTCACTACAAGTCTTCTGAACTTGTACATGTTTGTGATTGATAGACCTTTTCAAGTTCCACAGGGAGAAGGGAGAGATCGTCTCATTCAACTTCCAGGTGTTTTCAAGGAGCTGTGTGATAAGGTGTCCCCTCCCCATACTGAGTCCTTGCAAAAAAAGTTCAAATGAGCATCCAGGCCAGGGAGTACCAAGATGAAATGCTCCTGTCCTTAGACACTTCAGACAGCTGTCCCCTAGCACCAAAGGCCAAACTCAGCTCATGGAGACTAGAGATGGATGTGGAAGAGCCCCATCCAACCTGACCTTGAACAATTCCATAGTTGGGGTATCCCCAGCTTCTCTGGGAAACCTTGTGATTCCTTCCCCACGTACAACGTGTCTGAGTCATTTCTCAGCTCATGCAGTTGAAGCAAAGCTTGATTTCTTCAACCAAGCTTTTAGCAGCTAGAGTTGATGGGGCAACACTTGCCTTTAGATCTAATTAATTTGTCTACCCAGGAGGATTCTGAAAAGCTTCTTATTGTTGAGAAATGTAACATCTCTGAAAAATTTTCAGATGATGAATTTTGTAGTGTGTCCTGGTGTGATCACCCAGTAGGTCTTGTCTGACCACCTTTGTGTTCGGTGGTTGTTTGACCCTATCTACAAAGTTTTGGTTAAGGATTATCCGCCAAAAAAGCATGGTTTTGACTTTGAAGGCTCCGCCATTACTAGATTTATCTCAACGGTTAATCACTCACAGTATTTATCCTTTTAAGGATATTTTGCCTTCTTCAAACAAAGGTGTTTCCTCCAGTCTAATGCCAAAAAACACATGAACACCTCCTGACTCTAAGTTGCTCGTGTCCATTAACATGTTACAATTTAACAAATACTTAAATGTGTCTTGGATCTGGATTTGAACACAGTCAGTACTTCCAGGCACATATCCCGCAGACATTATGCTCTTATATGGATCAAAGAGTCACTGCTTCAGGGAAAATGACAAGTTTTTCTATTTAAAAAAATTTAAAAAGGAGGGAGTAGGGTAGCTGAGTAATCTGATCGTTTATTTTTATTTATTTTATTAGTGAAAAGTTAAAAAAAATAATTTCAAAATTCTGAGTCGCGCAACTTTGTCAATTTGGAGGGAGTAATTACATGCCATATGTTAGCACTAACACATAGAAAAGTTGATAATTAATTCAGGCAGCTCCAGATCCAGGTGTGACTTTGACAGATTGTATGCAAGGGGTTTTCACAGGCTTACAGACAGGGATAAGAAGTCTGTTTTCCTCCCTTCCCTTCTGGGTAGGGGGGGAATCAAAAGAGAATAAAAACCCACCGTTATGTATACATTATTAACTATCAATTTGCTTAAAAAAGAAGTAAATTTCCGTGGGGAAAATGCAGTCTTTATCTGAGTGGACTCCTCAGAAATGTATAGTAAAGGGTTATAGTTTTGACTTTTCAGAATTTGGGGGGTTTGGAAGAGAGAAAAGAAATGTTTGTCGACTCTTCAGGGAGATTTCCTATGATTATTACAGGGTTTAATTCTTTTGGAGTATTCAGAAAATAATCTCTACTCCTCTGTTCTCCTGGGTTAGCACAAGCAGTCTAATAGAGCCTGCGAGGAATGCTCATTACTGAAGCAAATTGGGTAAAGCTAAAAAATTAGACCTTTCTGGATGCTGTTCTGCTGTTGGATGTAGTGCTGTAAGAAGACAGGAGGCTCAGTTTGAAAAAATCTGCCCCCAGCAGAGAAAGGCTTCATCTCAGATAACCTTGGGTGGCTAATGTAGTGCTCTGGGTTCAAACACAATGCCCAGGCTAGTGATGGCAGACCTAGTTTGATGGAGTTAGGAGAGCAACTCTTCTCATTTTAAAACAGGTATATACACCTTTTCACACAGGGTTCCTGCATTTTGGGAAAATCCACCTCAAATCCGGTAGGCTGAGCTCTAAATGTGTCACTCTAACTGCCCTGGCAGCACAATGAACCTGTGTTTGTAACATGTTGGGATGGATTAAAGGTGAATCCCATAATGTGTTAATCAAGATACAGTGTGGTTTCACACCTTCCTTCCTGTACCTAGAGCTTCAGGCCTTGTTTACTGTGACCTTTTGGATGCTTCTGCTCCATTGAGGAGGTGTACTCAGCCATCCCATCCTACCAGGTTAGGTTGTATCTACTTCATTCCCACTGAGTGGGGCAAAACAGTCAGAAAATTCAACTAAGCCTATGAGCAAGGTTCAGAAATAGTGATGTCAAACACTCACCAGAAAAAAAGAATTATTTTTATGGATTTTGAATTATTGAAACCTACCCCAAATGTGAGAGAGAGAGTTATCAAGCAGCAGTGAAATCCTTATGAGCTATGTGCACTAAGGTGCTGACCCTTGTGCACTGTTATCCTTCCCCCAGCCTTCTTTGCCTGTTCTCATTGCCCAAAGCACTTGCAGCTCCCAAGCTTTGTTCAGTCCCATAGAGCTCATTCACTCCTCCAGTCCCTGCAGCTGGAGCTCAGCACATCCTGGTGTTATGATGACCAAGGTTTGGAAGATAATAGCCCTATCTACTGTCAGCAGGGGAGAGACTTCCATGGCACAGACCATCCCATATGAGATGGAGAGGTGAGATCAGTCACTCTTTGGAGGAGCTGATCTCTCAGCATTCCCAACAGCCAATTGGTGACCTTTTAGCTGAGACCAAAACCAGACACCTAAACTGTAGCTGACTGAAGTTAGGCAAGATGGGTTTAGACTGCCATCCTTTCCCCTAACAGCAGCAGGTAGCACCTGTCCTGATCTCAGCACTTTGCTGCATCACATGTGTTTACTGTTGGGCTTCCCACTTTACAGTCTATGGGAGCAACCCAACAGGCACAGGAAAATCTGCAGGCTTGGCAGATCCAAAGAGAAGTTTGCTAACCTCTAAACACACTTCTCGCAGTCTGTTATCGGTTTGATTCTCAAACCTTGCCTGCATGGCAGGTAAGAATTCATTTTAGAAAGAAAGGAGACAAGTGGTTGACCAAAAGTGCAGAAACAAATCCCGACAGTCAGTTTTATCAAGGTGGAAAAGCATTCCTTTGTGTGAGAATATATCATTAAAAACTCTTTCAGCCTAATAATATCAGATGTTCTATCAGATGGAGTGAAAACATGTCATTTTGATCTTGACAATTGTCACTTTAAATGTTTTTTTGTATGCTGGTTCCCTAGCCAAAAAAAGAATAGCAATTTTCTTATGCTTCAACACTGATCAGCATTGACTAATGGCAGTGAATGCAGAGCACGTCATCATATCAATATGTTTTCTGTACTCTGAGCATTCTCATGAAATCTGCATTTTTAAGATGTACAGTACACAGGAGCTGGATGTTTAATTTACTATAAAATCACCCTCAAGCTGCAAACCTGCAAATCATGTTAGTTAAATGGCATATTTATAGGTTTACTAGTGAAACCAAAGGAGGCCAGTGGGGAGTTTGCCGCCTGCTACTCTTTGGAAAGTTAAAACAAAGCCTTCTGTTTGCATCTCATTTCTTTTGAATCTCCATGTGAATCTCTCTGGTTTGAATCTTTGTCCTGGCACTGAAGCAGGACCCAAGGGACCTCCTTTGGGATACTGTGGTAGGTATTTGTTCAACTTAGCCAGCAGCTATTTTTGAAAGAAGGTTGGAACCTAGTCACTCTTTGGGTAGACCTGCACACTGTATTTCAAGCCTGAAATCAACCCAAATTTAAACTGGCTGGTACTAGCTGACAAACAGGCAGAAATTAGGAGATTTGTAACACAGAGCAGAAGGCAATGCATGGACCTGTGCTTGGCACAAGGCTTCCCCCAGCCTGACCTTGGTATGGAGAAACCTTGGCATGGAGAAACCTTGGCAGCCCAGCTGGGTCTCTTGCCTCAAAAACTTTCATGCACCTTGGCCATAGTCTGTGGCTGTTGTCGAGGGGACAGGTTGGCCAGAGAACTTCCTCAAAAAGATTGGTCAAGGCAGTATAGGAATTTTAAGTAGCCAAGTTACAGACATCCTTTCAGCAGCAGAAGTGGCTGCCTAGACTCCTCTTGTAGCTGTGAGCAAGGCAATTTGGTTTTCCCATCCTTAAAATAATTATTAGCAGCATCAAGGTCAGTTATATATTATGAATCACATGTAAAGTTTCATAATAAGACAGAAATATATATATATAAAAATATCCCAACTTGTAGGTCTTATTTGCAATCACGCATATTCAGCTCCTGATCTGTATATAACTGGCTCATCATTTTTTGATGTATTCATCATTTTTTAACCCTTTCTGGAGGGTTCACCTCAATGTAGAGCCTCAATATAAAGTATGAATGAAAATGTTCAATCTTGAGGAATTTGTACTGAGGAAAACATCTTCCACTGGATGTTAAATTCATGACAATTTTCTTGCAAGCTTGTAGAGTAAGAAGCTGGGGTTGCAGGAGCTGGTCTCTGTTTTGGATTCTGAAAAACATACATTTTTGGTCCTTGCTTGCATAAAAGCTACAAATACTTTTTAAGTCAGCAATTTAAGGAGAAAATTACTTCAAACACTTCCCGTGATCAATAAACATGAACCTCTTCTTGTTATTCTTAAAATTATTAATGCACTGAAAGTGTTGAAGTATAACACAAATAAAATCCTAGAAAAAATGGACGCTGCTTCTTCTTCCTCAGTTGCAATTTATTCCATTTGACAAACTCGTACTAATACAGGAGACAGAGTTGGAGAGCAAGAGAGGATTCATTATTTTTTTTTGTAAGCCCAGAATGAAAATACTTCGTTACAAAAATAATTTGCACAATAATAGAAATGAGTGAGTGCAGTGCAGACTCTCTGGAGTAAAGCTTTCCTTCTCTCTGCCTCCCCACAAACCCTGACAGTCTGCTCATTAACAGGGAATTGGATTTACATGCCATTTCCAGAGAAGAAGAAAGCACCGGTGTATGTACTGTATAATAAGCACTTTAGATTTTTGGTTTAATATAGATGGGTGGGTGCGTTAACATTTTTAAGTCTTTCCAGTGTAAATTAAGTTTTGATGACCTCTTTCATTTTTGACAAGAGTCCCCAGCTTTAGACCTGTAAATTTGAGTTTGATTAACAGGACTGTGTGCATCCTGCTGCAGCAGTCCAGCTTGCACTGGTTTTGGTGACAGTGCAGGCAGAAAGTATTCAACCAATAACTCGGATAAAGCACCTTTTTCATGGGTTTTTTTGCAAACTCAGCATCATTACAAATCAAAGTATGTTCAAGTGATGTCCTGGAATATGCCTTGTGTCCTAGTGAAGGAGAGAGGGCTGTGTCAGTCTGAAAAAAAACAGCAGAAAAATTTAATGCATTCTTTTTACAGACCAGTCATTGCACATCTGCCTTTCCACTGCTGTGCATTGAGTTGGCTAAAATTGAAGGCTCAGATAGGAGCTGCTCTCTCAAAATATTTCTGGGGAATATTTTTCATTAGTTCATATCATTACATGCACAATCTCTTCTTCACTCTCACCCCATCATGATTTCTTTCATACTTGAGGAGGGTGAGGGAATTTATCTGAATTAGAATCTATGCAAAAATATCTTTAAAAGTCTCTCTAACAAAGGATGCTTTTCTTTTAGAAGCCGTGTTGGGGAGGTGTATGCAGAGTGACTAAGACAGCCAATTAATATGTTATATAAACAGCAAGCACCACTAGAAAAAGGAAAGAGAGAAAAAAACCCGAGATATTTGGGGTGGGGGATGAAGGGGGGAAGGGAGGTTGTAAGTATAAAGTGTTTGCCTTAGGACTTGTCTTCAGTTACAGAGCCAGACTCACATGACTGTAGCTTGGTTTGATGTGGTAATGAAGCATTGATCACAGGAAAAAGATGAAATGGCCTTTGCTCATTCATTATTTTTATCTTCTAGCTGTGGAAGACAGAAAATTGTTCATAGGAATGGTTTCGAAGAAGTGTAATGAGAATGATATCAGGGTGATGTTTTCTCCGTTTGGCCAGATAGAAGAATGCCGAATCCTTCGGGGACCAGATGGGCTGAGCAGAGGTGAGTGTGCAGCCTGTAAAGTCTCTTTCCTTAAGTGCTAATTGGGAGCTATATGTCACAGCCAAGGTAGGCAGAGCTGCTGTCTGCAGCAAGAGGTTACGCTGTAATACGTCCCACGTGATGGAGGTATCCACATGAACTTCTCACAGTGACTGAAATTATCACCTTTTATTTCCAATGTCAGAAAGGTCTTGGTGCCAACATATTAACTTGTGTTATCACCCTGTTTGTCAGCTGGAAAGGTTCCTTTGCACCCTGAGAAAACACCCTCAGTTTTCAGCTTTCACAAAATCAAAGTTGCTTCCCTGACCCCATTTCTGCTTTGTAGCACAAGGCCAAAGAAAAGGACTGTAAATGACTTCTTAAAGGCATAAGGAGTCATGGGAACTGGCCCACACTGTAGCACTATCTAGCTCTTCCATTCCTGTGTTTTCTGTAACTATATGCAAACCATAGGTCTGCTTTAACTGAGAAACAAAGAGGTTAGCTTGAACCTGAGAGCTTTACCTGCACAAAAGTTTGTAAAAAGAGATTTTAAATCTTGTGCCTCTACCACAACCCAAAACCAGGGGAGAGGTGTTAAGCAGCACTGTCAAGAGTGGTCAAGCAACTCACCTGAACTTTGGAAATGAGATGCAGCACAGAGTTCAATAGTCAGTGATCCTTTTTCAGAGCAAAAGTGCCTTTTGAGGAAAGGCCTTCTAAAAACATATTGAAAAAAAAACCCTATATTGATAATCCAGACTGCATATTAACTCCATGATATATGAACCTGATTTTATTCTCAGAGCATAAACCTTCTCAAAATGTCAGTGCTGAGTGGAAAAGAAAATGGGGATGGTCCCATCTCTCAGTGCAGAAGGATGCTGTGTTACCTGCCACAGCCATTTAACAGCACAGGGAGTAAAGTTATTTTAAGTGTGGAGCTGTGAAAAGCATCACTTTTGTAGAAAAAAACATAGAAAGCACAGTTTATGCATTTTATTACATTTTCAAAAGGCACAGAAAAAAGTAATAGCACCCATTTTGCATATAGATAAGGGTATAAATTTAGATTTTTTTCTTTACTTTTGGGTCTACTTGTTTCCAGTAGGCTATAGGATCCACAGTATTTTATGCAATAATTTGTGCATGGGGTTTTTTGTTTTGTGGGCAGCCCAGCTTCTATAAAATACCTATAAATTTCAGCAAGAGAAGTGCATATATTCCTGTATTTCATGGCACTGCTTGAAAGCACTTACTGTACTACTTCTGAATAATAAGAATTTGTTGTAAAGACACTCTGACAATAAGTAGGGAGGCCCAAGAAAATTATGCATTTACATTTATGCATTTACATTTTATGCCCTAAACTTTTGGGGCTGGGATGCAGTAGTCCCTTCAGGCAAGGAGAGCCTCTCAATCATGGCTTTTGCCTTGGGGAAGATTAGGGGAGAGATCTGAGGTTGCTTCCTGCAGCTCAGTAAGGAATGTTTACTGATGGAGTTGAGTGTACCATTATCTTTCTAAACCAAATATTGAGGCAAAATAAGTATTTCTGATTTTCACTGATTTCATTGTGTAAGTAGCATAGGGAAGGGGTGATGGAAGACACAAGTGGGAAAGGAGCTAATTAACTGCTGAAATAACAAGATCTGCACATCAGATGTTTTGAGCCCCCAAAAAGATTTAATTGACTTGTCACCATCACCCAACAAAGGAATGGATCTTTCCTGGGATCCATAAAAATCCCACTGTACATTTGCTTTTATTCAACAGACTTTGGGTATAGTACGAGCATAGAAAAGCTAATTATGAAATCCAAAATAGTAAGTGAGGTTAGTGGGGTAGTTTTGTTCTGCCACAAATAGCAATCTCACGACAATCAGGAGCTGAGATTCCTAAGCCCTGTCACAGGCAGGGCAGTGTTGTCTGCTGACCAGCACAGCTGTAGAGTTAATGTGCTGTTCTCTCCTGCTGGAGACTGAAGATCTCAGTCCAGGTGGGTCACACACCAGTAATCGTAACAGAGCCGTATCCTCTCTGCCACTCGGGTTCATTTCAGTCACAATCACGACTGATATTCTATCATGCCCTCATGCATCATGCCTTGTTAAACTCGAATTGCTTTCTACACACCCATGTTCACACTTGAAAATGAGTTCAGCTGTGCCAACCAGGTTTTCAGGCAGATTTTTATCAGCTTCACAAAACCACCACTCCATGAGAGAAGGCAAAGTGTTGGGAAAATGGTTGGTATTGCAGTTGAAATGAAAAGTGCTGAGAGAGATCTGCAGTGGAGGGAGCTTGGCTGGAAAACCACAAGGTGAAAAACTGCTTCACTAAAGCAAGAGGGAGAATTTATGTAGTTAAATCTTTGTAAAGGGTTCCAATCCTTAATGAGTTTTAACTCATGTTACCATTTCTAAGGTGTTAATTCCCTTTGCCACCAAGAGTATTTGTTTTCCCAGCACCTGTCTGGATGTGCTCCCCTCCAAGACACAGAGGGGTGAATGAAAAATAGTCTCTCCCAGGAAAACACTGACCTTGCCATGCCAGAGCCTTTGGGGACTCAGTTCAGTGCTCACAGCAGTGAGATGGAAATGTGGTCCAGTAAACTCCTTTTGGCATCTCTTTTCAGTTGCATAACAAGTGCATATCATGGTATCTTGGATGAAAAGAGCTTGAAAAGTATCTTCCGTGGTATTTATGCTTTCAAGCTTTGTTAAATGGTTCAGGCAAATAAACTGTGTTACCAGCAGACAGTTGCAAAGAATAGCTCCAGGTTACATTGCTCAGTAGCACAGTTTTGGTTTGGGCTGGGGTTTTTTGGTGTTTGGGGTTTTTTTTTTACTTAGTAAAGACTGAAAAGGTTTCAGTTGACTTTTAGCCCATATCTAGACTGCAACAGCAACCTTACCACTGGTACAGTACATCTGCTGTCAGCTCATAGGTGAGATGTAGAGTTGTAGTTTACCACATGGCTCCAGAAGCAAGGAAAAATCCCATCCTGGCATCAAGGCAAAATGTAACACTTTGTGATGAGTGTGATGTAAGTGCTAAGATAAAGGGAGAGAGGAAGAGAGATGGAACTAGTTGTTTCTATTGTACTTTCTAGCCAAGAGTTGACAGAACTTTAATAAAGTCACACCCATTACTGTCACTACTGATAATGGACCATCAGCTTTTCCACTCCAAATTCCTATTGTCAGCTGTTTGAAACTCAGCTGAGAAATGAGACTAAAGTAATGATACAGAGCTCCATTGTTGGAGCAGTGTATTTTAAAGAAACCAAGATTTTTTTTTCCCTGAGTCATGTTTTTACCCATTGTTATTCACTCCTGCATCTAAGAAATAACCATTGTTTATACCTGTAACTTGTTATATTTCGATCAACTTCAAGAATAGGCAGCAAGCAAAAGGCATTGCCTTCTGAAGGTCCTGGGATAGTCCTTGTGAATTTAATTGGCTGGCAGAGAGTAATTCCTAGCCATGAAAGGTATTAAAAAATAAAAATACCCTGTTGGCTGTAGAGATAAAGAAACCAGGGACCCAGCAGCCATGGAGGCTGGCCTTTGCTTTAGCAGGGTTCGTGGGACTATCTAAAGAAGCTTGCCACTGCCTGTACGATATTCATTATTCAAAGAGAAGGATTCAGCCTGCAGGGTTGTTTAATCCAGCACTTTCTCTGAAGAGCTAAGTATGCTTTACAAAAATTCATGATTGTGATATCATGTGCTAAGCTTCATTATCATGAAAAAGCAGAAGTGAACTGCCTCAGATGATTAAGATTTTAAATCACTTATTGTAAACGGCTTAAGGAAACTTTCAGACCTCCTGACTTCTAGTGCTATGTAATGTCTACATGACCACAGATGCAGACACAGACAGCCGTGTAATGACAGCTGGAGTGTGCAGAAATAGCCAGAAATACCCAAGTTTGGTTTGTAGCTGTGCCACTGATGTGCTGTATTGACCATAGATGAGTTGGTGTCTCATCGTCTCTGTTATCCTGTTCCTTAAAATAAGGGTAGCAATGCTTCTCTGCCATTGTGATATGCTTTTTTTAGATCAGTGGATCAATATCTCTGTATCACTCTAGGAATTATTACCATCCATAATGATGATAAAAAAAAATCCTCTTATCCTTATCACAGGAGCACCACACAGCAAATTATTCTGCAGTATTGCTAAGTGCAGATTTATATACCAGATACCAAAAAGAAGTCAACTGGGTTAATAGCATGCACTGAAAAACCTGCTAATAACATGTAGAGACAGTTGGATATACCATGAAAATTGTGAAAAAGCACAAAATGCATTTTGCTACATCTTCTAGGCTCCTAATTGTATGATTTTTTAACAAAACATCACCAGGCACATGGGACGAGTGAACATTTCTGCAGACATTGATTACAAGGATTGTTTTTCTCATTCTTTCTTTGCTATAAGAGCAGGTTAGAAATGGAATAGAGTTACACCATGGTCAGGCAATTTAATTTCATGAAAATCCATTTATAACTTTCAGATTCAAGGGATTTCTTGATGAATTAGTAAAAGAAAATCAGTATTTGCATCACAATTAGTTGTAGGGAAGGGTAGGTGAGGAGATTTTATGTCGGGATTTTTTTTTTCCTCATGGATATTTACTGCTCCTTTCTGAGCTAAAGCACCATGAAGTGCCAGCTATGGGAACACCCTGGATTAGGGGTCACCTTCTGAATTGTGTATCAGTAAGTGGTGGGAAACAAGTACAGTGGAAGTGCTGTATTTTTAATAGCTCTTCAGAAGCACCTCCATGCCTTATTTCTTTCACTGTAATGTGGTAACATTTTCATTTTTTCCAATCATTATGGCACATTTAATTTAGTTTTCCCTCGCTGAAAATCTTTTGCATCTGGGAAGAGAGAAACACATCCAAGTGACCGATGTCTCTGCTGGCCTTTGGCCAGTAACTGCATCTCAGATTTCCATTACTGAAGCTTTGCAGCAATCCCTCCCCAGAGGGAAGTCTGAAATGACATGATTTACAAGTTTTTATTCCAACAAGAGGGTCATCGAGGCACCGTTAGAGAATGTGGTCTCTGGTACCCGTTTGATTCTGTGTCTGTGTAAATTCCACTTACTGAAGTCTGTTCTCTGCAGGGTGAGTAACTGAATGTCCAATTAGAAATGCTTCAAGGAAACCATGAACTTCAGGAAATTTAAAATCTAGAACCTGTCATCTGGTCAATAGTCAACTCAGTAGAGCTGAAAAGCTGAGGCATGGTTACAGGATGTGCCTCTTGTTACCTTTATGTTCCTAATATGCATAAACTGAAAAGCTTCACTGTGACTTCTTCGAAATTATTTACTTTGTACTGAATTGTTGCACTTGGTCTCAGACCTGTCGTTGTGTGTCTTAAGGAATACCTAATGACCAAATGTCACTACAATAAATAATTTGATGTCTTAATTTGTAGATGAAATGTATTTTAAACACTGAAACAGATTTTTGTGTGATGTCTTCATTAGAAGGCTGTTTCCCAGGCTGTTCTTTCCTTCAGACTGGGCTGTATTAGCACAGTGTAGCAAAGGGAAAGTCTACTTTGCAATCTCAGCTAGAAATATTTTAACCCAACTAGAGCTTATTTTTATCACACTATTTCCATTGCTTTTTATTCAAGCATTATCTTTTCTCTAAATAGAGGCTTTCATCTCAGAGGATCCCAAATACTCCTTGAAGGAGTATTTGGCAGCTTTTCACTATTGTTTCTTCACAGAAATTGAAGAAAAACTTTGTTTACAGTGAACGGGGAAGCAGCTGTGCAACCATCCCAGCACCAGCAGCACAGCCACCATACACAGCACTGCGATTGCTCAGGTGGCTTTGAAAATCTCTTGAGTCTTCTTCTGTGTCAGAGGAGTCACTGTGCATATATATATGTATATATTCTTTTTTTTTTAGCTGTTTACACCTGCCATTCTTGCATCTCCTGAACTTTAAAACCATGTTTGTAAACTTCCAAACAATGTCTACAGGTTTCGCATCTCCTTTTGGTTTCACTAGGGGCCTTAAAACCCCTGGTAGACCACAATAGTTTTATGTGAGAAGTTACTTGTGTAGGTATGAACCTTACCTGAGGCTTCCATACTTAAAAATGTTCTATTTCACTTGCAGCTTGCACGTATTGATGTTGTGTTAGACTGTGCATGAACTGCTCACTGAACATTTCACAACAGTCTAGGAAAGCCTGAGATGAGAAGAATCACATGAAGCAGGAGCTGAAATGGGGCAAAGCTGTTCCTTTTTAAATATTTCAAATATTCAATCACTCAAGCAGGAAGCACTAGGTTTGGGATCGCACAGATCAAGGAGGAGGCTTATCAACTTTCACAGCCTTTTCAAAATTCTCCTTCAGTTTGTGGTAGGAGGGGGATAAGGAGCAACCCTATGAGTTTAGATGTTCTCTCAGCTGAGATGGCAGATCTGATAATGTGCTCCAAAATGTATCCTGCTCCTGCCTCCAATTGCACCGGTAGGAGGAAATTACCTCCAGCAGTCTTTCCCCAGACAGTAATTTTTCTGGTGTAGGGGGGTGAGAAGGCAGCCTTGGAGAAACAGCCAGAACCCTTAGACCTCCTTTCTCCCTCCCCTTTTATTTCTGTCAATTATCCCTGACATTTTGAAACCAGAGCTGATAAATAAGTGCTAGGTGACTTGCAGGTTGACTGTATCTACAAAAAATCTATTTTTTGGTGTGGGTAGATAGCTGGTGGCACTAAAGGAAATCATTTCAAGGCTCTAGCTATAGAAATATCCTCCTCTCCACATTTTCTCTCCCAGAGAGCTCCATAGCTCCAGTAAGAAGGGAATAATTGAAGTATCAGGATTCAGTGTGGTAGAACAGAAATAGTTTGCTTGTAGCTATTGGTCCAGAAGATCTCAGCCCATGGCATGCCAATCAATGCCATGTTTCATACGATGAGGTAAGAGGCCACAAAAATCTTTCTTGTTTCCTTGCTCCATGAGGCATGAAATCTGATTAGTCTTGTCCTCTTATAATTGTGATTTACAACCCTAAAGCAGGCAGTGTGTTCCCAAAAGACCACCTGTATCCATGTGATACAGTGAGTGAGTGAGTGTGCTGGAGTTTTCCCAACCCTTTAGAAACATAAGCAAATGAAATACAGTTTCCTTGGACACCAACTTCTGATTAAATTCTAGGTGCCCTACAAAACCATCCTCCTTGAGTGCATATGCACCTCATAGAGGAAAATCAAGGTCCTGGCATTGGCCATGGCAGAGAGTACAAGCATTGCAGAACAGCTTTGCTGAACACCTAAATTATAAATGCAAGTTGAGTGATTGAGTTAAGTAGACCCAATCGTATGATGTAGGCTTAGCTTCCTTCTGGTGTGGCTGTTTGGTTATGAACAAAAGGACTCCACACAAAATATATAGGATCCCATATTTCATGCATAATAATATATATATACACACATAATAAATATACAAATTTTGTGTGTGAATGTCCAGGCTTGGTAGCTGAAAAATAATCCTTGAATATGAATACGTGTGGCAATGTCTGGAAAGTTGGTTAAATGGAAATACAGCTAGAGTTTAATTGGAGCACTTGATGGTATCCACTGAAGGTCTGGATTTTCAAATAATTTTGAAATAACGCTGTCTGCTGAATTTTTGCCACGGTTATTGAGGTAAATTGGGTATTTACTGTGAAAATGGCCACTGTCCATTGGTGGGAAATGGCCTGCTGACTGGAGATAACAAGGGGACCTAACCTTGTAGCCTCTGGCTGGCAAACCCTAATTAAAATGCAGCCCCATCCTCTCTGTGGAATGCCGTTTCCACATGCTCATATTCAAGCTGCATAACCTCATTTATCAGGCATTCCCCTTGCCCGCAGAACAAGTTTCTTTCAAATAGGTACAGAGATCTGCTCTGAAGGTCTTTTTGCTCTTTCTGCTATCCATAACAAAGGCAACAGGACCCATGCAAATGGTTTTGGGCTGAGGAGCAAGAAGGAAGGCTTTGCAGTTGTGTTGGGCACTGAAAGTCCCCAACAGCTGAGCTCTGTGGTTAAAAAGAGGAAAAGCTTAAGGGAGGGAACGGAGAGTCTGCTTTATCTTGAGAGGAATGCAGCTTTATTTCTCTGCTGATTCACATTTCTTTTGAGACCTGCTAATTGCAGCATCTCTCAGTAAGTTACTTACAGCAGAACTGCTGGGGAGAAATTGTGATAAATGCATAAACTGTGTCTTATTGATTTTTGTTGACATTTTACATGCTTCTTATGCATTCGAAACCTCCATTCAGTAATTGTCACTATGGTACACACTCCTGGATAACGAGAGCCAAAGAAGTGAATGAAGCAGTTTCTTGACCATTATCAGCAATATTATTCAAGGCTCTGTATGGGGTTCCTTGCCTGCCCTCAAGTATCTCTCTATTTGTGCTCATCCCCCATTGAATTTGCAGGATCAGAAATTAACATCCTTGGTGTTATTTCCTCTGTTAATGGTAATAACAGAAATGGTGTTAAGAGAGATTGAGACTGATGGTAAATTTGGGCCTCTTTTAGTGCACAGCAGAAATAGGAATCTAAGCAGAGGTACTGTAGTTTATTTACCCTTCTACTGGGCATTTTGTCTACAGAAAGCTGGTTTGTTACATCCATTCTTTGACAGAAATCTGTTGCTGAACAAGAACAGTATAGCAAAATGTAGTGTGGCTAAACAGTAGTAAGACATCATCAGCCGTTTTGTTACCTAAGAAATACAGAGTCACAATGCTGCCATGACGTTTGGGTAAAAGAATTCTGATTTCTGATTTTATGATGCTTACCTGTCAGCCAGAGGTATATGAGCCAGCTTAGGTTCTCTTGAGTCAAGGGCCTTTACATTAAAATACCGCATGATGCAAAAATGCATTGACTTTATTTTCATGACTAGATGTAGTGCTTTTGGGTAATGATCAGGCATTGCTTTCTCTTATTGTTGTTTGATTAAAATGTGAATACAGTCTTGACTTGATAATCTTACCAGGTACACACAGAGCTAAAAAGAAAAGGTATTTTATGCCTCAAATTGATTTGCATAAACCAAACAATCTGTTGCTTGTTGGATTGCAAAATGGTTTATTTTGCCCATTGGCCACAGGGGCAACAATATTGTATTTTTGATGCCAGAATGTAGCTTTCATGCATTAGCTCTGACAATATGCTTTAGCCTCTCAGTGCTTAGATCTGCTTCATTTGGAAATCTTTTAAGTAGTAATAATAATAATGTTTTGGGGAAATTGAGTGGAACACTAAATTATTCTCTGAAACCTAAGTTCAAACTGTGCAAGGCTAAGGGAGCTGAAAATCAATGCACTTTTAAAGTCATTAGAGATCACAAGTGAAATAAGTCTGTGTTGCTTTAGCTAAGCTTTTAGTGTGCCATGGTATTATTACAAAATCAGCCTAAATCTGCATTAATTTCACAGTCTTTTTCTTTAAGATGCCCAAGGGTGCATGAAGAATAAAATGTAAATCTCAGGAGGCAATGTTTTTATTAGCCAAAAGGGCAGTGAGTCATGCACTAAAAAAGTTGAACTGTACCATGCCCAGTGTAGGTATGGCTGACAGTAGTAAAAGGGTGGAAAAATAGCCTAGGCATTAGCCTACTGGCTTTTCATTATGATTTAAAAGGCTGAGGAGGGAAAAAAGTGATTTTTCAGTTATTCATGCACATAGCTTCAGAATTGGTCAAGTTGGCAGTAGCTTTTATAGATCAAAGAAATACATTTGTACCCAGGACTCAAAGAAACAAAATCATAAAGATTTTTATTTTTAATATGTTACTTTCTTAAATGCTGAGATTCCGCCTACATTACTGAATTTTATCTGAGTCTTTTCACACATAGTCACAGGCTACACAGCGGAATGTTTCTCATCCTTATTTGTATGATCATTCCTGGTGCATCACAGTAACGTGTGATATTATGGACCCCTTTATTAAATTCCCAGTTCAGCTGTCAGTGATGCCAGTCCCTTATTCACTATTCACAGTTTACCTGCACAAAAGCAAGAGCAAGCAATTGTTAATGCATGGTCTGAATAGACTTAACTGTGCAATCCAAAGGCTACATAAAAGCCTTCTTTATTTCAAACCCTGTGGCTAAAGAATAAAAAAACCAGAAACAAAACAAAGCGAAACAAAAAAAAAAGAAAAAACAAACAAATTAAAGAAAAACCCTTCTCCTCACCCATCCCCACCTAATTTTTTTTCTTTCATCTATGGTCAGATTAGCAAGTCAGCACTGTCAATAAATAAACTAGAGAAGTTGTTTATTTTTATGTACTACTGAGAACAGTGTCGTCTTGTGGCCGTTCTCGTAGACTGTGTTGGTTTAACAAGCGTCCAACCCTTTTGTCTTGTTGTTTTTTGTCTTTCCTGCTCCCTGTCCCCTTGTTCCCACAGGCTGTGCGTTTGTCACATTTTCTACAAGGGCAATGGCACAGAATGCAATCAAAGCCATGCACCAGTCTCAGACCATGGAGGTACAGTACTGTATCATTTGCCCTTTCTTTGTTTTCTTTGTGCAAATGATTGCGAATGGTAAAGCCATGCTCTCCTGGATCAGATCAGACACATGACAATCACAGATTTAAATTTTTACCCACTCACTCTACCTGTCTTTGTGAAGCTTTATTTTTCCTAATCACCTGAAAGAGCACAATAAGGTTGCTGTGTGGTATCCAAACATGGCTCTCAATCCTGTTTTCAGTGGCATTCAGCAGAAAATAAAGATGCTGTGAATACCGCTCCTCAGTCATACTCAGAGTATATCTGATGAGTAAATTACCTCTATTTTTAACACACGTACCCCTCCAAAGAAAAATCTTAGTTTCTTTTAAATAGATTTTTTTAAGTGTTGTGGTTTGCACTGCTCTGAGAAAAAGCTCAAGGGATCTAACATGGCCACATTGAGTTACTAGTGCATGTGTTTTTCTGCAAATAGAATCTCTTTTTAACTTAATATAATTTTGCCTTCTTCATGTAGCCAATAAAAATGCTAATGATGACAGAGCATATCGAAGTGTGGCACTTCCTGCAGAGCACTATTGTGGCTGGCCCCTCACGAGCAACTCTCTTTATTCCCTTCCAAACTGCCTCTATGGCCTCGTATTTTATCATGATGAGCAACTCGAAACTTTAAACTTGTTCACTTAATGTGACTATAGCTGCAGGCTAACGATCTGGTCATTGGAGTGGTTATCGAATGCCACGGCTTGTCTGGCAATCTCAAAACTTTTTTCAGTCTGTGATTTTTGTCATGGTCTTTCAGAATTTTGCACAAAAACCCGCACAAGTATGAAATCTTTACTTACTCTGGATCTTCTAGCTTATCATTGGAGAGTGCATGTTATACTGTATTATGTATACTGTATCTTCGTGTAGTTATGATTTTTCTCAGAGGTGACATTGATGTTATGTGCACTTGTTTCTTTTTTTTTTTATTTCTTTTTCCACCAGGACCTTTCAGTTTTATTTTTTTTTTCTCTCTCAGTGATTTTCCTTTGCAATGCTCTAGTCTCCCAAAGCATGCTGGGTGCTAAACAATCATTATTGCGTCATGTCGTTGAGCTGCTTTGTGTAACGAGCCAAGGGGGGAGACCAGGGGTGGGAGGGTGGACAGAGGATAAGAAGGAGGAGAAGATAAAATTCCAGCCAGTGCATGAAACTGTCACTAACTGTTTCCTGTATAGTACAAGTAATGATATCAGCATTGCAAAGCTATTGTCTTTCCAAACATCACGTTTGAATTTGGTTCAGCTTCTTTTATAATCGATGTGTTTTCTTTTCAGTGCAATGCATTTTTAGACTGTGGGTATACAGTTTTAGATGAGAATCTGCCAATGAGATGAGAATAATTGAAATGATCCTTACTAGAAATCTGCTGTTATATAGTCTATGCAGTCTGACAATATATTGTGAAAAAACTGCCACTTTTGAGTCTCTGAAATAATACCTGTAGTAATTTGTCTGCCATGCACTGCTCCATTAGTTCAGATCTATATGTTTTGCTGGGTTTGATTCCAAGAAAAAAGGAAATGTTTATTGGTAATACTGTGTTTTACCTTTATTTTCCATGTGTTTTAATGTATTTTTCTGCCTAGCAAAATGACTTTTGCACAGGTCTACTTCAGAAGACAGTAAAATTAAGACATAACACCTCCCAGACAAATTCTCCTATTCCTCTATTGTGTGCAGCACTCCAAAAGAGGCTGCATTTTGATGGGATACTCTAGTGACATTAGTTCTATAGAATGTTTACTCTAGAGACGTCATCACTGAGTTCCTCAAATCGGGAAGGTGATTCCAAATATTTTGCACTTTGAACATCTGGGTCTTTGTGTCAGTTGAGCTTAAGAGTCCCTACTTGGAAAGAAGCCGTACACACTCCATGTCCATGGGGGAGGGACTCAACAGAGTCTATACCTACTACCCCAACAACTCATAAAAATACAAACGCAGCACCAGCTGTTGGGAAGCAAATGGCACTAAATATCACGGAGATACCCCACCATTGAATGAGGAAGGGAGATGCACCTTGTGTATGTACTGCGAGCAAAATAGAAAATGGAAACACATCAAAGAAATCACATTTTAGGCAAAAGAAGAATTTGCTCACTTTTGCCAATACTATTCTAGTAAAAAGCTAACTTGGGTTGACTAGTTTTAAATATCAACTCTCAGCTTGAAAACAGTCATCCTTGGACACTTTTGCTTCATGTTCTTTTGTGAACAAAAGTGGGTTTAGGGGACAATACATAGTACACAATTGGATTTCAACACAATTACTACAGATTTTTTTTCCTGATTTCATTATTTTCAATTCTTTAGCATGCATCATTGACCAAGATGAATTTTCAAAGTGGACTAAGAAAGAACAATGGGGATGTTAAGTCCAGATGAACACATCTCATAGAATAATGCATTCTCTTTCCACCTGACTTACTGACCTGGTTAAATCAACTGATTTTAAAAATATAATTGCTGCTCTAGAGTGTTTGCTCTTCTGTCTCATTTCTATGGATTTTTTGGTTTTTTGTTTAAGGCGTTCAAATGCAGCACCAGTAGAAGACACTAATTTGTTATCACGTAGTAAATTTGATACAACAATAACAACCCTTTTCTCATATAGAGCCACTTGCTAGATATAATTTCAGTCTTCAGAATGTTTGCTTTCCTGAAAATGATGAAATGATGAAATATAGAGCAGACAGTGAAAAAATGAATTATAGATTCATAAATTGCAGAGATATTGTTTTTATACAATTTACTGACATTTAAGCATTCATAAATATGTCAGCTGTAGTGTTGAGTGCTGAGCTGCTGAACTGAAAGCTGAAATAGCCATATAATATTTCTTTCTTTGATGCTCATTTCTATTTCTTTGGAAATAGACTTGATTCTCCTGTATGTCTAGGTAGAAGGCAGTAAGTTCCAGTTGTTCTTAGCCCAGTGTTACCAAACCTTGTATTAAATAGAAACAGGTTGCTTTTTTTTATTAATGGAACCAGAAAAATCTCTCTCACAACTTCCACCCCATGGCCTCTTCTTCTCTCTTCTTTTTTTTAAATGATCTTCTTTTTAATATTAGTATAAAAATCACTAAAAAGAGGTAGTTGTGTAACAAGCTGAGTCCTCCATAATCTTTATTTGATTGCTGGAGTGTTATGCATCTCCCTTCTTCCTCACTGAAACAGTGAAAGACATTTTTACAATGAAACACACAGGAAAGGAGTTGGAGGTGGAATAATAAACCACAAGTGATGATTTTCTAATATAAGTTAAAGGAATAGTGTTGATGTGAGATCTTCACACAAGACATATTATTATTGTGGTTTATTTCATCATTTCATCTGATGATTGTGAATATTTTTATTATTAGTCCTGGTGTGAGGTTTTTCAGAGAAAAGGTACATGGCTGCTTTTTGTAAATAGTCGAGGACAGAAACTTTTCTGAAGGTATTCACAGTATTGTGAGAACAGCCATGGGAAGAATTACATTAAGTATAACCCTGCTCCACATCCCACGCTATGCACTTTGGCTAAAGCACTGCTGTGTTTTTTTGGACTTGAGTCACTTATCACTCCTACCATTGTGTTCAGATTGAAGTCAGACAAGAAATTAGTATAACAAAGCATGGCGGGTGGAGGGAAGTTAATTCATTGGATCATATGAAGTTGAAAAGCAGTATGAAATGGATTGACAGTTTCTATGACTCATAAAATGCTTGAATTAATTTGAAGAACTGAATCATTGCAGTATATAGTTTGCTTCCTTGATTTGAAAAAAGTGAAGACTTGAAAGGTTAAAATATGAAACATTTCTTAGCAGGGAAAAGAAACAGAGAGAAGTCAACAGATATATCTTTCATAATCACGTCTCATTTTCTCAGTGATTTTGCCCAGGAATGCCCAATTTGAAGTCCAAGGGATATTTCAACTTACTTCAAAAGTCCATCTGGTCTGTGTCCTACTTCTTCCCGAGGGTCCTTCACACATGGATGAGGAGTGGGCTGCAGACCAGATCTCTAGTTCTTTCTTACAGCTTCCCTATTTCCTAAGGCATCTTCCAGCCCTCCCATATCATGTAACAAGAGGCTGATAGAAGCAATAGAAGAAATGGTGGCAATCAGGAATGGGCTGCTGTCACCAGAACTAGTCACTTTTGGTCTGCATCCTGCCCTTTGTTCACATCTCAAGGGTGCTTGATACAAAGCGTGCCTGGGAGCGGACCGCAGGTGGGTGAATTGACTGGGGATCCTTGATATGAAAAGGACCAGTGACTTGCTGATGGTAGGCATGGAAGTAAATCTGCTCACAGTCTATTTGCATAGGGAACACAAGCCAGTGTAGGGTACACAAGCCAGCGACACTGAGTGTGACAGCACAGCCAGACCATGGTGGCAGGCTGTGTGGTCCCTGGCAGCAGGGAGGTTGGACACCTCTCCCTTTGGCAATGCCTTGAAAACAGACCGCAGACAAAGCATCATGTCCATCTCATCAGCTGTGAAGCTTAATTAAAGAGGACTGGTACACTTTGCTGTCTCTGGCAGCGATTTTGATAGCTGGAAGGAAAAGAGAGCCTGAGGAAAGGTGCTTTATAAAAAGAACAGGAGAATCAATAATTTCTCCATAACCTCTTTTCCTAAGATCCTGAAAATTTTAGTCCTTGCGGTCCTACGTATGCGAGTCACAGAGAGAGGGTGAGCGGTCTGGTTGTGTCGTTGCCTATGGGACATGGCTGAGCTCACGATGCAAGGGTGACTTGGTGTGATTTAACCCTTCTGTCTTTCCTGATCTGTCTAACCACAGGGCTGCTCTTCGCCAATCGTGGTGAAGTTTGCTGATACCCAAAAGGACAAGGAGCAGCGGCGTTTGCAGCAGCAATTGGCTCAGCAGATGCAACAGCTCAATACTGCCACTTGGGGAAACCTCACAGGTCTTGGAGGACTCACACCACAATATCTAGCTGTAAGTTCATTGCAGAGGCTGTGGCTATATTATACTGTGTTTATTTTAGAACCATGGTAAACCATATAGTAAACTCCTTGCAATAAATTTCTTAAGTCCTCCAGGATACATAGTGTGTCTTCTTCTGAGTATGTTTAGCACATGGACTAGAAATAAATAACAAGGAATAGGATCTGAATAAGCATTTGAAGATGTGTCAGTGTTGGCAAAAGCAAGCATTTAAAGTGTCCTCGTGCAGCAAAATAAATCATAGATTCATAGAAAGGCTTGGTTTGGAAGGGACCTTAAAAATCGTCTAGTTCCAACCTCTCCACCATAAATAACATTTTATTTCGTAAGTTTTACTGGTTTTTTTTGAATGTTAGAGTCTGGTTTTTATAGCTGGGATAAAATTCAAGTTCTTCTTTAGGGAAGAACAGATAGGCAACTGAACACTGTAGGGGCCATGTCTATATGGTACAGCTTCTCAACTAGAATGTTGTGCTTCAATCATCTACTTTTCCATATTTTCATTTGGAAATGTCTTTGCTTTAATGCGTGGTCCTGTCAATGATAATCATGCATGGTTCATACCACATGGTTCATGCAGAAACTAAAAGTGGCCAGGAAAAGCCATTTGTTTCTCATAAATTTAAAATGATATGTTCCTTAGTCCATTTGTAAGATGCAAAAGAGGCATTAGCTGCTGTCCCTATTGGAAAATCTGATATCCACAGCCACGTGTCTTAGATCCTGGATGTCCAAGAGAGACTCCCCTGCATCACAGCTGAAAGAGAGCCTCTGCCTTTTGTGGCTCTGGAGTTGAGAGGTCTGACTGAGGAGCTTTTAGATAATTTGGGAGTTTCCGATGTTTCTGAGTTAGACAAAGAGAACCTCATGAAGTACAAGGCCAAGTACAAGGTCCTGAACCTGTGTTGCGGCAATCCTGAGCACAAATACAATCTAGGCAGAGAATGGATGAAGAGCATCCCTGAGGAGAAGGACTTTGGGGTGTTGGTGGATGAGAAGCTCAGTGTGACACGTGAATGTGCACTCACAGCCCAGAAAGCCAACCATGTCCTGTGCTGCATCAGCAGCAGCACGGCCATCAGGTCGAGGGACATGATTCTGCCCCTCAGCTCTTGTGAGACCCCACTTGGAGTGCTACATCCAGCTCTGGGGCCCCTGACATAGAAGGACATGGACCTACTGAAGCAAGTCCAGAGGAGGCAACAAAGAGGATCAGAGAGATGGAGCACATCTTTTATGAGAACAGGCTAAGAGAGTTGGGGTTGTTCAGCCTGGAGAAGAGAAAGCTCTGTGGAGACCATAGAGTTTTCAGTACCTGAAGGGGCCTCCAAGAAAGCTGGAGAGGGACTTTTTACAAGGGTATTTAGTGACACAACAAAGGGTATTGACTTTAAACTGAGAGAGTGCAGGTTTGGACTAGATACTAGGAAGCATTTGTTTCATGTGAGGGTAGAGAGACACTGGCACAGACTTCCCAGAGAAGTTGTGGCTGCTCAATACCTGAAGGCATTGAGGCCTTCAAAGGCATTCGAGGCCAGGCTGGATGGAGCTTTTAGCAACCTGGTCTAGTGGAAGGTGTCCCTGCCCATGGCAGAGGATTTGGAACAGGGTGATCTTTAATGTCTCTTCCAACACAAACTGTTCTAGGATTCTATCATGTATCCATATATATGTACTGTGTATGCATAAATACATAATTTGTGTGCATACAATGCTTTGGTATAGTGATATAAACAGCAACTTACCCAGCAATTAAAAATATATATTAGTACTGAGGTAGGTTAATTAATACTAAGATAGGTTAAATTATTATATACAAATACCAGTCTAATGAATATCTCTGTGCTTGATTCATAAAGATAATAAAGAAAAAAATGAATTCACAGAGGTGGAGGAGAATGGACTGTGATTGACAGAGATGAGTTATGGTAACTACCAGACTACAGAGGGTTGTAATTAGTCACACTATGTTGGTTTAAATAGATTTAACACCTGGTTGTTAAAAAGAATAAATTGATTAATTGTTTTAAAGCAGCCATGTTATTGAGTTTCCCTTGTGTCTCTGTGTTTCTTAATAGAGATTAGACATTAATATGGATTTACAGCATTGACTCTAGGGATGTTCATTCCAACAGCAGACAGAAGCAAGAGACTATATAAATGTAAAGGAAAGCAGAAATACTCCAAATGTGAAATGATAGCTCATTTTAGTTTTATCTTCATTTGTTACATTACTGTCAGATAGATTGCTGTGTTGTGTTGTTCATTTGCAGCTTCTGCAGCAAGCAACTTCCTCCAGTAACTTGGGTGCCTTCAGCGGCATTCAGCAAATGGCCGGTGAGTTAAAAACCATTTCATTTTGCTCCAGCTATGTCTTGTGTTCTTAAGCTATTGAATTCTGTACCTCTAATAATCACATTGTCAGGGGGCGGGGGGGCATGTTGTGTATCAAATGTGGCAGTTGTATTGGCAGGGGACAGCTCGTGGTTCAACGTCAATAGAAACACTTTCTCCCCTCTTTCAGAACTGAAATTAAACCCAGTGCTCCCAGGTTGTGCAAACAGTTTGTCTTGCATTAGTCACCTGCCATTTGGACAAAGTAACCAATTGTAAATTGCAGGAGAGCTCTTAGTCCCTGCAGCCGTATCCTGCCCTATGAAAAGTGTCAGGAAAGCAACAGCAGGATTACATTCTAATTTCCAGTGAGATTTCTGTGTCCTGAAAAATCAAATTAATGGCAGCCCTCAAACATTTTAATAATAGGTGGTGAAGAAAAATGTTCTGACCTTTTTAATGAAACCCAAGATTACAGGCCTTACCTTCCAGTATGAATTTTCAGGCTCCTTTTATAATCATGGAAAATTAACTGGGTGCCTTTTTGACTTTGGAACCCTAGTTGGCAAAATTACACAACAGAGATTTTATGTAAAAGCATAATCTTTAGTCTGGAAGAAAAAAAGAAAGAAAGAAAAGGGAAAAAAGAATCAAAGTGTGAGCGGATTTGAAAGCCAGCTAGTTGGAGGGTTTCTTAGTAATGAGCTGTGTGCCAGTAGTAACTGATGTGTAGTGATTAGCAAAAGGTCACTCCCACTGTGTGACCTACCATGCTGATATCCTAAGTTAACATGATGCTAGAGAAGGCAGCATGTGCAGTAAATCAGAGCACAGATGCACATTATGCCTGCCGTGAGGAACTGTTGAAAGCTTTTTTTTTCTTGTTACAGGGAAATAAAAAAGAAAGAAGCACAAAACCCCTAAATTGCTACATTAGTTTATTTTAATCATAAACCCACTGAATAAATGAAGTGCTTGCTTCATCATCATAAAACAAGGGCTAAAATATTCAGAAGTCTTTATGAACACCATTTTCTCATTCTTTTTTTTTTCAATCCTGGTCTTCTGCTTCTTCTGGTTTTGCTTCGAATGAAGCCTGAAATACATTAACAAGTATAGATATACCACACTGTATAGCTATACCCCACAAGTATTCTTTGCTCAATCGTTGTATTATGCTATTATTGCAGTGACATCAGAGACTAATG
Organism: Calyptomena viridis; assembly: GCA_013390005.1. Classification (NCBI taxonomy): domain Eukaryota; kingdom Metazoa; phylum Chordata; class Aves; order Passeriformes; family Eurylaimidae; genus Calyptomena; species Calyptomena viridis. The sequence continues at coordinate 66,738 of WEIV01020556.1, forward strand.
TGAACCTGCTGTCTGACAATATAAATTGGCCTACAGATGACAATATCTCTGAATTATTCTCTCTTCTTCAGACCTGCTGGCAGTGCTTGCTGGTTCTATTATGTTATGCTTGCAATCTAGCATTTTTTCATCCAAAAAATATATCTTAATATGATAAACAGAACACAGCAGTTCAGTAGCAGTTTTATACTTGGCAGTTTGGGAAGTGGTTTTGTGCTCAGAGATTGTGTTTTAATGTTTTTATATTTGGTTAGGTCTACAAAAGGAAAGAATTGAGACACCAAGGAAAAATAATGTGATATCTGTCACATTATGTGGTTTTAGAGGTTTCTGTTGCCTGTTTCTCACTGTTAGTGTAGATTCACCTTTGTCTTTGAGAAGTCTGTTGAAACTAAGGATTTTAGTCAAGTAATTTCAGGATGGGCTTTCAATCCAGGATGTGGTTTATTCTCTGAAATTCATGAGACTTGAGACTTGGACTAGGTTGATCTTGAGACTAGGAGAAAGTCATCTTAAGAAATCATAGTAGCACATCATTGTTACTCAAGGGATATACATTCTTGACTACAAATTAGTTTGCTAATACACTCATCTATCGGATAATTTAATGACTGACTGCCTCTTGGAAAAAAAGGATTTTATATCTTGTATTCATGTTATCAAAACAGCTTGAACTTTACTCCTTTCTTTCCTCAAAACATGTAACTCTTAAAGCTTTATGACCAAAGTAAAATTAGTGATATTATATTGTTCTCCGACCTGCATCTCTACATGAAAGTGCCAAAGACTAAGCACTATTTAATTGTTAAAACTGAGAGTTCACGTCCTCTTCTCAGAAATCAGGCAATACTATGTCATGCAGTGCATCTAGTATTAAAAGTTTGTATATTCTGTTTTTGTGAAAGGAAAAGAAAATGGTCGTGTCTTCAGCAAGAGCTTGCATTACCTGCTGAAGCCATCCTTGAACATTTGTAAAGGCCTAGAGTTTTTTATCTTAAACTGTATAGGCTCATTTTACAAAAATGAATCCAATATGTAATTCTATATTGCATATTGCTATGTAATTCTATATTGCTATGTGAGGACGGTGAGGCAAAAGAACAGGTATTTCGAAATGAAGAATAAAATTTAGACACAATTAAGTAAGGTGCTAAAGAACTGTCATTGCTGCTTCAAGTTCTTTGAACTTTGTGTTTGAGAGGTGCAACTTTTATCCTTTAAGTCGGTGGGTGTGCATACCATGTAATTCAGACACTAAAAGTTTGATCAAATGCCACATGAGCCATTGAAATTCCACTCTTACTTATATGTCAGGACTCTAGCATCTCTTTTGTGCTTACATCTTGATGAAGTCACAGTTTGCTACATTAGGAGTTCTGATACAGCCACCCCCTTGTCCAAAATTAGGGCCCTTTGGATCTGCAAGTATTTATTTGTACTGCTAAAGCTCATGTTGTCTCTGTACACAACAGAAAAGACACAGCACAGACACCACTGCACATGTGAAGAATTATTTGCTATGCTCCGTGATATTATTTCTTAAATCAAAGCAATTTTCTTTGCTAGCAGAGCAAAGACACTGCTCTTCAGTGTGGAGTTTTAGACTCCCTATCCCTAATATCATACCTCAGTCTGGTTAAAGTAGTTTTTATGTTGCAAAAGCAGTGGTTCTTTGATTTTGGTGAAAGCAGTGGGATTTTTAGGCATTTGTGATTGAAGAACATTGGAGTGAGTTTGTTTGTTTGTTTGTTTGTTTGGAAGTGGGAATACAATCCAAAGAAAAATGGGGATTTTTCTCAAGAACTCACTAAGTACACACAGCACCAACTCTAACATGTTCTTTCTGTAGCAGCCCAGTAACCCTGCTATATATTCAGCATTTTGTGAAATGCAAGCAAGTCATAAAACTGGTTTAACTAAAGTCTGACATACTAAAATTTGTGAAACAAAAATGATGAAACTGGTTAACTAAAATTTGAAGGACAGAAAGTTGTAGGTTGCCATTGAGCTTTCCCAGCTTTAAGGTTCCACGTTTAATTCCCCAGTTTGGTTTTTCTGATTTTATTGAAATCATTTTATTTCACAAGTCAAGCCAAAGAAAACAATGTAATATGTTGAGACTGGTAATAAAGTTAGGAGAGTTGGCAATGCTGCCTTTGGTATTACAGTAATCCTCTGGTCTTGATTACAGGCAGTAACCCTTCCTTGCCAAACTCTGTCTCATTGTCCTGTATAAAACATGCAAGCACATGCCATCCTTATGTGTATATTTTATAGTGAGCACTTCCTCACTTTCCCTGCCCTCCTCTGATATCTGCTAATGCTAATTTAAAGGCAGTGCTTCCTCTCATGTGCCTCTCCAGCCTCAGTGTCTAGGCTGCACTTTGCCTTCGGGGAAGGCTAACGATGTAGATGAATTACATTATGGGATTTGATTGTCTTACTTTAAAAGACAATGCAAGCTACAGTTAAGCACTAGCAACCTCTCAAACAAACAAAAATTGCTTCTTCAAATATATACAAATTGCATGGAAAGCTTAGTTCAAAGGAGATTGATGTCACATTAATGTTTGCATTGAATTTGGCTGGCACTGGATCAGGTCCTAAAAGCTGCAGTTATTTAAGCCAGCAAGCCTGTAAGGTACTATACAGACAGTATAAACAGGGAGGTCTATCACTATTATTAATCACTATTATTAGGGTGATTTTAGAATATATTTCAATGTCTTAAATATTTAAAAAATATATGATCTATGAAGATTTTCTATTGTCCATTAATGTCAAATGTTTTGACAGGAATAAATATTGGTTCATACAGCAATATTTCTATATATGTGACTATTCAGGATGTACAAACATGTACAGTACTCATAAAAGTCACAAAGGACTTGTCTTAATTTCATTGAATGGACAATATATTTTGCTTTCAGAAGTTATACAAGAGGAGAAACCACGGTTTTGGCTTTTCTTCTTTGGCTTTCCTTCTTTGGCTTTCAGATCCCTAAAGCCTCTACAACTAAGACTTTTCATATTTTTCCAGTGTATTTTTTTTCTAGTCCTTTCCAAGTTCTCTCACAGTTTGGTTGCATTTTGGGTTGAACTTCTGGCCCTTTCTGAGCCCCATTCAATCCATTCCACCCTTCTTTTGCTACCCAAGCCAGATTTCCTCCTGTTGCAGAGTCTGTGGGAGCAGATGGATGAGAGAAACTCTGCAAGGTTCTGCTTTCTGAATATTTTCCTCTAATTGTTGGATTGGCTCAGTGGATCTGGAGGGACCAGTTGGAAGCCAGGACCATCTGCACAAAAGCTCTATACTTTTGCATTGGCCCAAGGATCTTTTATATCCTCTGACTCTTGGATGGCTTCATTCCAGCAAAGCCATACTGAAGGAGGGTTTTTCCTGCTATGACCTCTTTAGGGATATCATATTAAAAGTAAAGGTCACTGAGAAACTGTTGCCAGCTCAAGGGAGATAGCTGTTTCTTAAAGATAACTACCAGTTTTGAAAATGTTGACCTCAGGGACCAAAAACATTGAGCTTTTGTAATACTAATTCCGTTGAAAGTCCTAGTTAATTTAACACATACAATTAGCTTGCTTTTTTTTTTAACTAATAAATAAAACAACTCTGTTTAGCGTTTTCTGGGGAGGAATAGTTTGAAGCAAGTGAGCCTGTTCTCAATCCACTTGTTGCTCCTTCTCATAGGAAAAAGAGAGGAAAACCAATACTGAGTAGTTGATGAGATGTGCTTATTCAGGTGGTAAAAGTACACAATGTGGAAGTTTGGCCAAGTCTGGACACAAAATACGTAGCTCTGTCTGGGCTCTCCATAACCAGGAATGGAAAAAAAGGAAGAACAGGGACTTTTTACTGCCTTGGACCCTTTGTGGATGGAATTAATCCTACTGAGCCTCAGCACTTTGGAAAATAGTTGTCCTGTCTCCCTGCAATATCATTGAAGAGGGAGTCACTCCCAGGCAGCAACTCATCCTACCGAGACTAGAGCTAATCTACCTATTTTACACATATTAGGATATAAGATATATTAGAAAAAATTCTTCACTGTGAGGACGGTGAGGCAAAAGAACAGGTTGCCCAGAAAAGCTGTGGATGCCACATCTCTGGAAGTATTCAAGGCCAGTTTGGATGGCCCTTGGATCAAACTAGTCTAGTGGAAGGTGTGCCTGCCCATGGCAGGGAGTTGGAACTAGATGATCTTTACGATCCCTTCCAACCTAAACCATTCTATGGTTCTATGAGTCTATTTTAGGATCAGATTATTCATCCACCCCCCCCACCCCCCCCATTCTCTTGTTTGACTATTGCAAGAGCCTGAGTAAGTAACTTTTATTTGGATAAAGTTAGATCAGAGGAACACTTCCCACTAGGACTAGAGAAGCTTAATTCACAAAAGCACACTTCTTGCCACGATGTGTTTAGAGCATGTGTAACCTGAAAATGGCTGAAGTCCCATATAAGTCAACAAATGGCTGTAGGGGGATTGGAACTGGATGATCTTTGTGGTCCCTTCCAACTCAAGCCATTCCATGAGTCTATGAACTTCCAGTCAGATTTATGTATGTATTCTTAAANNNATGTATTCTTAAAAAACAGGACTGAATCAAATGTGGACTTAAAAGTTGTTTTAAGTGCTTTGCTAAATCAAACTGTAACTGGTCAAGGTACCTCAAGCACTGTTCAGATAAGCAGCTTTTCTAAAGGTAGGCACAGAGTGATGGAGGTAGTACTCAGGTCTCCTGTCTATTTTAATTCCTAGAATATTGCTGGAATAACATTGCACTTTACATCTTTACACCCATTTTTACTATCAGTATCCAAAATGGCTGATACCAGTGTTAGCAAATAGATGATAAATTTTTACCTTAATCCATGTTTTTTAAGCTGCAGTGAGGATTTAATTCAGAATTAATAAATCCTAATAATTGAAGGATAAAATTTCCAAGCAAAGGAAGTCAAGTCAGTGGGAACTTCTTATGAGCTATCAGACTTGGTTCTGATAATCACCACTGACTTTAAAACTCTCCGTGCATACAGTATCACTAAATGTAGCCAGCGCCTTCCTTTTTTAGGAATTTGTTCAGGAAGCAAATCTCAGCTTTTTTCTAATATGATTTTATTACGGTTTTGGAAACCCAAGAGCTGATGAGGCCTAAGAAGTCTTCAGAAACAGCTCGTGACTCTGTTCGCTCCTCTACAAATACCCAATAATTCTGAATTTACAGTTATCACAGGAGAAAAGCTGCGGTGACTGAAATGAGGCAAATTGCTTCATTGTATGAAAGTTTGTGTCAGAGGCAGCACAAGAAGTTGTAAAATGTAAATCTCATGCTCTCAAATTTCCCCGTGTTTTCACAGAACTGCATCTGTGACTGTGCAGCACTACAAAAATTTCCTGTGAATGTGCTAATAGGCCTTATGAGAATGTTCTATCACCATCCATCTGTCACTTTTTAACAGGCCTGATTGGCAAGCACTTGTAACAACTGACATCTGTTCTCACTTATTGATATGTAGATTTATGGTAATTGCTGTGAACAATAAGACACAAAATTACCTAAGGTGAACATTAAATTAAATTTTCATGCCCCTATCCTTATAAATAATTTTTTTTTAAATCTTAAGTTTCAAGCAAGGCATACTCTGCATCTGTTTTGTATGTAATTTAATTGTTTTTTTAATCTGCCAAATAACAAAATGAAAGTTGAATTTCCTTGAGATCTTGAATATTTGCCAAGCTGATAGCGCATTGGTAAATACATGTTTTTAAAAATGGAATCAATCTGTATTGTGATTCTGGGGGTTTTAATCATTTCCCTTTAATTCCCAACATTGTCTCCATCATGAAGATCAAGAGTTATTCCTTACCCAGAAGGTTTTTTTCCTCTACAGAAGGGTTTTCATTTTTCATGTGCAGCTCTGCCTATGAGGCTGTTCCTCAGCGTTAAGTGATTTGCATTTCTTCAGAGAGGTGCATTTGCTGAGTGAGCAGCACTTTCAAATAAAACCCATCTACTCATTTGTGGTCCAGCCCTGTTGCAGGATTTGGGACTGTTTTGAAAAAACTGTAGGATGTGAAATGTGTGTAGAGAGTATATGAAAAGGGATAAAATGAGAAAGCAGATTCATCCCATAGAATGGTACCTTAGCTGAAGTTCAATTGAACCAAAAATCCCCATTTGAAAGAGCCAAGAGTACTTTTGGTTCTGGGACTTGACATTTGGTTTTCATCCTCCAAGTTTGTCCTTGCAAGAGGGATGTTGATGCATCCAACATGTTGATGGGAGAAACCAGAGATGGCAAAATGCCTGGGGAATGTGAAACAGTGATGACAGGACTTATTTTTTAGATGTTTGAGCAGACAAAGTATCCTAAAAAGGATGCAGTGGTAAAAATGTTGGCAAAATCAGCTCTAGAGCATGCTGGGTGACAGAGTGTGACATGAGCCCTTGCTGACAGTCACATTTGGGTGCTCAATTCAGTAGAGGTCCTTGCTGTCCTTCTCTTACTCAAGTGTGGCAACAGCAAGTAGTCTTTTCTCCTGCAAGCACACAAGCTGACACCCTTATAACATCTGCAGAGCTGTTGTGTGGCCAGTGTCTTACAGTCACCTCTACAGTAAAACAGATTGGGTGGGGAGACAACTTCATCACCACCAAGCTCTTGTTCATTCATCTTCTTTGAGCATTGAACTCGTTTGTCAAATTGATGTGTTCCTCCTGTGCTGCCACAGGAAATGTCCTACTATACATATAAAGAAAAAAAAGGTGTTGCAATGTGTTATTTGTTTTGCATCCGCACAGGAGCAACAGTGATTGGTGAGCACAGAGAAAGCAGTTGTTTGCTCTACTGCCTGTTGATCTCGTCTTGTCTAGTGTCTCCTCTAGAACCATTCTGTATTTGTCACAACTATTTAATCCTACCATATGTGCTGTTTAAAAGTCCAAAGTGGCACAGAATAAATATAATCTGGTTATGACTGATCCTTCTGATAAATAACTAACCAGTGGCTAATAGAAAGCCACACTTCTGGTGGAGAGCAATCCACTGCTTTCCTAAATCTCTGTTACAGAATGGCACAAAATATGGACTCAGTGAAGACCAGCAATGTTTGCTGGACATTCTTTGCTGAATTGCTTATGCTTCTTATGAAATAGGAAGACAAATGATAATTCAGGACCAATATCGGTCCAGGATGAAAAGTAATTCCTTATCTCATTTTGAGAACTACTGTCTGCTTTATTTGCAAAGAACTGGACCGCAGTTTAAGTCTTCTTCATCCCTAAATTCTTGTTTGAAGAAATCTGCAGAGTCTTACTATCAAAGTAAGATAATTTTTCAGTAGAGAAAAAAAACTTACAGCTAAGGCAAGCCAATACATCAGATGAGTAATTAAGAAAATAAAACAATGTTGCTTGCATACCTGAACTTCTATAGGAATTGTGTCTTGCAAAAAAATGTGGGTTGGTAGTGTTTCAGAAAAGCCTTTCTTTTCAAGATGGTCATTAGCCTCTGAAAGAAACCTGAAAGAGCTTTTTTGGTCACAAAATTCCTCCAAGTGTGTCATGCAGATTTCAGACTATGAAGGGAATCTTGAATGAACTAAAACCTCAACTCCTACCACTGTCATTTTCAAAAAGCCATCTGAGCTGACTTTGGGCATTGGCTGAGGCGCAGACATTAGAACCTCAGCCAGATTAGGTGCTCACCCGAGGCCTGACCTGCCTATTGGAACATGCTATATTTAAATTTGGGGCTTTAGTCACAAATAGATGTTTATATCAAGGTTCACCTCACAGTCCCTAATGCTGCGACAGTAAGAATTCTTCTTTATGGAGCTTGTTGATTGTACCAACCTGGGTCTGAAACATGCTTTTTAAAGTAGTATCACTCTCCATTATTACAGGAGTTCCTAGTTCCTAGAAAATACTTCTCCTTCATTGCATTTTTTTCTTCTCAAACATACTAACCAGGTATTATATTTAACCTCTCTTTTTTCTTCATCTTCTCCAAGTTGTTGTTATGTTGCCCTGGTTGAGAAACAGTGTGCAGGAAGAATTAATATCTCATGTGGACAAACTAACATTCAGAAAAAATTGGGCAAGTTTCCAGACACTCAAGCTCTCCTTTGAGTGTTCCCCAAAACTCATTCAATCTTCCCAGCTCTGTCACTAGGTCTAGAAAAGGTATTGCTTTTCCTACCACCTAACCTTTTGTGGATGTGCAGGTATCAGGACTACAAGAACATCACAAAACTCTTTTAGTCTTTTGGTTTTTTGCACTTTCAAATCTATTGACAAAGCATTGCTCAAGCAGCATGCACAGATCTCCTTCATGTGTCCAAAACAAAAGAATGACCTCTTAACTGCCATCCAAACCATCTCTCATGTTCTTTTGTAAATTCCCAGTCTGAACATCGCTCCTGTGAACAGTTGGTCTTATTCAAAGGATCCTGAGAAGGATCGAGTAATGATAGCATCTATGTTATATCTGCATTTTAATTCCTTACTGAAGTATCTCACCTTGGAATGAGTGCCTACATATTTTTTCTAGTCCAAGGTGAAAAGTCGGTACTTTTGAAGTCCTCTGGAGAGACAGACTCCTGTCCTTCTCATTTAAGCAGATGTATGCCATTGGCTGTTCCTCAATCATCATACTTTTTCCATTTTAAGTATGTTCTGTTTATTGTTTGTCCTTTTTTACTTGCCTTCTAAATTAAAGCCTTTGCTATCTAAATGTCTCCATTTTTGAAGGTGCTCACTAAAAAGCAGGTATATCTCCCCCACATCTTCTAAAATAATGAAGCGACAGATGACTGAGTAGACTTGATATCACAGTTCAGAGCTTACAGCCTCAAAGTCCCTGCCTCAATGATGTCTCTGTGGTCAGGCTGATACTAATTTGATGTACTTAGTTCATGTATGTTTTTATAAATGAACCCTCAAAAGGAAATTGAGCACAGTTATTGGTTACTGCACAGCATAACCTTAGTAGTTATATTCAGAGGAGACATGAGAAACAAATTGTATTCATCCCAATTATATGACCCTGTCCTGAATGTGTTTTAAATGTTAGTTATCTTCTTTACATCCCCTGTTGTGTCAGGAAATAATATTGTGTCTGGACTTCACACAGAGTTTAAATTACTTTTAATTCTACACTTCCGTTAGAGAAGAGACACAAACCAGGTTTAATTTTCCTGAAGTATAGGCTGGTGCCTTTGCTGCATTCTCTGAACTCCAAGGTAGAGAGGTGAGAGATGCTACTCATGAACTGCAGGAGGCAGTTCCAGAATATAGATGTCTTGGGAGTGAAAAGGATTGAGTTTCTTGGCGAGGTACACCCCAAGCTCCGTGTCCATTGAAAATAGCTCTTTTTTATTATGATCATGATTATTATTACATGTTTTAATTAATGTTTTAATTGCTTCTCCACATAGGCATGAACGCTTTACAATTACAGAATTTGGCAACTTTAGCAGCTGCAGCAGCCGCCGCCCAGACCTCAGCTACCACCACCAATGCAAATCCTCTCTCCACAACGACTGGTGCTCTGGGAGCCCTCACAAGTCCCGGTAAGAGCAGAGTGCTTGCTTTCAACATACAAACACGGGAGTAAATGGGAAGATGAGAGTTAAAGCTGTGATTCCATGTTGTGTTTAAGTTCCGTGCTCGTATAAATTCTGAAGAACCTTTAATTATTGAGCGCATTTTTGTTGCTGTTGTTTTTAAGCAAATAACTGCTTTTTCAAATGGTCAGCTGTGGACATGTTCACCTTTCCAGATTCATTTCAGGGGCTATTAAAGCCTAACAGATCCAGTCTTACAAAACTCTATGTGAAAATTACAATTGCATGAGAAACTTAAGCTAAAATTAACTTTTCAGAAAAAATTCAAAGCATGACCAAATTTTTCCTGTCCTCCAGAAGAATCAACTGAGGTGGTTCTTTTTACTCCCCAAGAGTCTGGTCTTTAATTCCTGGCATATGCACATGTTGATTTTACCCATCATGAATTTTTGTGAAGACCTTATCTCTTTTTTTCCCTTCTCTTTTTCTTGCTGTGGCTCAGTTGAGCTTTCTTCTGGTTCTGAGTATACAGTTACAGAAGTGATATCAGATGCACAAGGAATACCCAGACAGATTCTTACTTCATTACTCTAGGCAAAAGACAGGTTTATGCAGGGGGGAAAAGGGACAAGATAAGAGGTGGGAATGCCTCCATGACCATCATGTGGACTTTCAGCCATGAATGTGTGATATCTGCAAAACCCTAAGGAGAAATCAGGGAAAATTCAGACTTCAGCATCTCCAGAATCCACAGAGAGAGATGTTGATTCAGTGTAGTTACTCTGGATTTACTAAGTAAAGAATCTGTCCACTTATCGTTCCATAAAGGCTGCAGGGTGTAATTATTTGCATCATGAAGTGTGTTTATTGCTGTTCTAAAAAACATTCATATTATTTTAGACACCACTAAAGAACATTTGTGTTTAATCTTGTTTAAGTGTGTATTTATTCCCCATGAAAAAGTAATTCATGGCAGACGGTTTGAGCTCATCAGTAAGGAAAACAGTCTTCACTGCACAACAGATCTGGGACCGAGTGTGGTGCTGGGTGTTGGCACTGGCCAAGGCTTCCTGTTATATTACAGTTTTATTGTTTGTTTGGGACAGAGGTTAAATGGAAGGCAGCTTGGCTAATACTGAGATTGTGCAGAATTTTCCTGCTTCTGGCATGAGCCTCATCTCGACCTAAAAATAATATTCATTAGCAACATCTCTAAGAAGCAGCTTGGGTGAAAATCATTTGGGCTTGCTGATATGTGTATTAAATTTGGCTTGCTGATATGTATATTAAATTTGAGCAATCTTTCCTCTCCCTCCTGGAGCTGGGACTTAATGCTTTGCAAAAGGCTAGTCCCAGTGTCAGTGTCTCCATGTTACTCCTGTCTAAATGTCACCCATTTACAGAAGCAGAAATGTTACATTTCGTTCATGCTCTATGGTATCTCTACAGTTTAGCTGTTAAATGTCTGAGCTGTGAGACTGTCCTCCCAAAACACATTCAACATGTCTTGACCCATACTGAAAAGACTTCTTAGGGCAATTCAGTGTTCCATGCTGCGCTGCAGAGGGGCTGGAAATGAACTCTTTTTTTGTCACTGTTGCTCTGCAGCAAAGTGGCACCAGAGTGTCCCCATCATGCACTTTGTCTTGCCGTGTCAACATTTAGGTCCACATTTCCCTCTTTCCCTCTTCAGCACAATCTTCTTATCCAGCTTTGAGAACTTGCTGCTCCCTCTTTTAATGTGGTCTTGAGGTTCCTTGAGTACCTGGAATGTGGTTTTAGTTGATGTCCAAATCTGCAAAGGTTAAACAGGTGCTTCCGCTGCTCTGGGTAGTCTTTGGGGTAACTAGAGCTTTTTGTTGCTCAGGGTGGTATTGTAGAGCAGCTACCACGTTTTTTCCAAAGAAATTAATGATTTTGGCTAACACATTGAACTTGTGTTATTTTCAAAAAATTCTGAACATTTCACCTTTGAAATAGTGTATTCAGAATGCCAGTTGCTTTTGAAAGTCCTATAGATAGTACCCATACACAAATGTTTCTAATATTCTAATATTCTAACACACAGCTTGGTGTGCCAAATTAAAATCTACATCTAATAGGTCCGTTGACCAAATTAAAGTCCACATCTAATAGGTCCATTTATGTTGCACAGCCAACCTAAAATCAAGCCTTGTTAAAATGTTCTTCAGTTTAACCTTCCTTATCTGGTTCCACATTCCCCACCCTATTAAATATTTTGTAAACCTGAATAATATCTTCAATGATTCTTCTCTGCTCTATGGAAAATGAATTTAGTTTGATAAGCTTTTCATAGTAGCTCAAAGTATTTCCACTAAAGCTTGAGATACGTTGGCAGAAAACATTTAAATCTGACTTTCAGTGTGTGGATGTTTGGAGGCCTTGAGGGTATTTTTTTGGTCTAGTTCTCTTTTAATAGAACACTTCAGTTTGTTGTGTTTCATAAGTGTAAATTATTTTGTCTGATTTCAAAGCCTGCGCTAAGCTCAGGAAGAAATGTTTGTGTCTCTATAGATAAAGCCTTAAATTAATATTTTTCGGTTGAGAAAATGGCCCAAATTTAGGGCAGTGCAAAGGTAGATGCTTAAATTCAATCCTTTCCTTGATGCTGTTAAAGGCAAAATACTGCACAGAACAGGGATGGCATAAGTGTATATTCTAGTATGCCTTAAACCATGGCAGCCACATAAATCATATCCATGTTTCTACCCAGATATATCTCTCCTGATGATCTCTTCTGAATCAATCTTTGACCAAGAGCTCTTGTTCTGTCCTTTGTAAACATGTGTCATAAGAGACCCAAAAGATGGTCATTTCAGTTAAAATTCATCTCAAAGCTTAATTTTGCATAGATAAGATTTACCAACCTTCAGTACATCAAACTAGTACAGAGGGGATACTGGTGAGGCCAACTTTGATGCATTGGCAACACAGAAAAACAGTCCAGGAAGTCAGGAACTAACAGGATATCTGATATTTGAGGATGTCCAAACAAATTAAACTCCAATGACCTTTCCCTCATACATTCTGACTAAATAGCTTTGACCACAAGAGAGTCTAAGGACACTCATTCTCCTCTATGTGCTAAATACTTTCTCTTAAACTTGAAAGAGTATTCATTCAGAAAGAACAGAGACAATGCAATCCCCCAAACTATTAATTTTTTTATAATTGTAAATTTATAATTTCAATTTTGCATACCCATGGAAGTCTCTCCCTACAGCATTGTTAGAAATGATTTTTTAAAAGCCTTTGCTTAAAAAAAACATGAAAGATTAAGCTTTCATTTTAGTAAAAATCCCCTCAGGCAATAAATAGGTTCTTTTGTCTCTTGGCCCTAGAAAAAAAAATTAAAATGGTTTAAATTGCCTATGGTTAAAGTAACTGTTTCTTGCAATTATCAGATGGTAGTGAATAAAAATTAAAATGAAATCATGAAAGACTGAAAACCAGGTAAATGCATATTATGTCTTTCATGAGTTTCTCATGGGTCTTTTGAAGACTCATTTAATCATGTTTCTTGTCTTTTATTTTGATATGATAATTGTTTCCTTTATTTACTTTAATCATGTCTATTTAGTTAATTAATTCTTCATTTTATTTCCATTTGACTTGCTTAGGATACTTTTTCTTCTTTAAAGGCAGGTAATATTTTGTGATACAAGGATTTGGGCTGGGGCAGCTTTTACCTGACTCCAGGCTGTCTGATCCAGTTTGTCTCAATTCCCTTTTGGTGGAGCCCTGGAAGTTTGCATTTCTCGTTAACTTGGAAAGTATTTTGGAGGGACTACCTCAGCTGTAGGTACTCACACTGTAAATTTTCCAGTTTGGGCAGGATGAATCTCATCTGAGTGTCAGGAACTTTATTCTTTCCTCCAGAGACTGTCCTTGACACATCCTGCAAATGGATCATTGAGCAAAAAGCCTGCAGGGAGGCTGCTATTCCAGGGCCTGAAGAGATTTAGGATTCATTCAGTGAGTGATGTGAAGGAGGGACATACAAGCTCAGGATCAAAGTATCTGCTTCTAACACTATCTGACATTTAATTTGCCTCAGTTGACCCACTACCCTAATTTTCCCAAGGATAGTAATGTGAATTCTGACTGTGCTGGGTGATACAAGGTTATAACAGCACTGTAAAGCATGGACCGCTCAGAGCAGGTTGGCGAAAGCCATGTCCAGTCAAGGTTTGAGTATCTCCAAGGATGGAGATTCCACAAGCTCTGTGAGCTCATTTCAGTTTTGTTTCTTAAAATTCATGCACAAACGTGTTTTCAGTAGCCAGTAGGGAAGCCCTTCTATGTGCAAATGAAGAGACAAAACATCTAATTATATATCCAAATTTATCTGCATGAACATACACAATGTAATTTCTGAGCCGTGGGGGGATAGAATTGCTAAACCAGAAGCTAATTCAGTTTCTGACTTAGGAGCCTTCATTTTCCATGACGTTTTCATGATTATTTGATTCTCAAAACTATTATTTATTCTCACGGCTGAACTAGCTATTCATGCTTCAGTAAAAAACTCTTTAGGTTTATCTGCTGTGTAAACCTAAGAGGAAATATTTCTGAAAAAAAGATACTAATAGTGTAGAAAGTAAGACTTTTTTCATTTAATGACCTCTTAAAATCCAGCCCAGCTTTTGTCATATTATATCAGTATTCAGCTGTTAACTCTTATGTTGAAAAAAAGTTCTCCTAAGCACGAGGTCTAAAAATACTCATTTTCAGACAGATGCTGACATTGAAGAATAACAGCTCCCCAAAAAAGAAGAATGTGAAGTATAGAATAAACTGAAAAAGAAAAAAAAATTAAACTGCCTGTCCTGTAGGAGTTAATTTGTTCTTTCCCTCTGCTCAAAGCAGAGAATTATAACTTATACCTATCATCTGTGGCTCATTATTTTCTCTACCCCCTAATCTAGGATGAAGATTGTCTTTGTTAGTTGAAGGTGTTCATGTTGTGAACACAATTGTTGAAACGTTAGAAATTTTATAGAATATACAAGATGCTTCAGCTGAGAAGCAGTGAAGAATGTTCAAATAATAATTCTTAGAAGATTTGCTTTTTGTTCAGTACAATACGTTTTTCTTCAATCAGGGGTGCAAGGCTGCCACCGTGACATTTTGTTAGAGGCCAGTGCACCCACTGAGATAGCTGTGATTTGCTTCCAGGATGATCCAAAAATAACCCTACCAGTAGGTGTGTAGGAAGGTCAGACAGTTTGCTAAAGGATGAATTAAAGTAGATGTTTCATGTTGAAAAAGATTGGTTTAAAATGCAGAATGGCACTCATCGCACTGTAGTACGAATTGATTCTTTTTGTACCATTTCATGTGGAATTAATGCATGCTCCATTATTGCAAAGTCATTTAAAATAACCTTTATTAGTTTTGCAGATCATACAAAACTTCCCTAGTATACTTGTTCATTCTTTTTAGGATAAAGATACAGTTGAAATTTAACACATAGGTTAAATAAAGATGTATAAAGACAGTGTATATACAGTACACATACTTAAACAACCCAAGTGTATATTTTCAAATTTTGTATTTAAATCTAATTATATAATTAGCACCGTTACCTTGTTGCTTGGAGGACAGAGAAGCTCAATGCCATAACCCTGATCTCAGCACCAATTTTTTGAAAGTATGTTTTAAAGAAAGCTATGGAAGAAAATCTTGCCTTAGCATGCCCATCTCCCAGTGCCTGTTATTGGACTGTATAGATTTGTGATGAGAGAAGTAGTCAGCTGGTCCTACCCACATGGTGTTAATTTTCTGAGTCTGTGGTTAGGCTTCTAAATGAGTGAATTGATTTTGACTGCTCTTAGTGCCCAGAGATTATGCTGCTTCTTGGAGAGATATATTGGTACTAAGCCCATCTGATAATTAGGTCACCCTTAAGCGGGCATGCAAACACAAGTTGGAACCAAAAATAGGAAACTGGGCATGCATTTTTGACCTATATTTGTATTTTTAATAATTCTTCAAAATATCTTAAATTATTAAGGAAGAAAGGAGTGGGAATTGTGGCTAAAAATCTCCCAGAGTCCCAATACCATAACAGGAGAGGTGAAGGGTGATGGATTCCCATGGAGCCTCCCTGGAACAGCACCGTCTGTCCGTGATCTCCTCATTGGAAAAATGAGCCAGTGATAACCTGAAGGACGCTGATGGCAGGTTGCTCGAATTACCTGTTTGCATATTTGTCCCTTAAAATGTAACACGTCAGAGGTTTCTGAGCAGGTGTATGGATGCAGCCTGAAGTATCTCAGGGAGGTTCAGTCACTGAATGGGCTCAGGGCAGAACTGCTCACTGGAGCAGAGTGGGGCTGCCTGACAACTGCAGAAGGAGTCGTTTTGCCAAAGTTCCTTATCTCTGTTTCAGAATCAACATTTTTTGGCACAGAAATCTCCAGCTGTTTCCTGAGAATTCGTAAATACCATTGTATGCAGCCAAGCATTATGCTAGTTAATTCTTTAGATTTGTTTTTTGGTTCCCCCCACTCCCCCCACCCCCCTCAGAAACAACGTACTGTACTAAACCATGGATTAGTAGGATCTAATTCAACAGGATATATGTTTGTTTTCTAAACATTAGTACATTATCATCTTCCTAAAGTATTAAATCCATTGCCTTAGCACATTTCAGGATTTACTTTGCTTGCAGTATACAAATAATACATTATATTTTGTAAGTGTCTCTCTACCCCACCTTAATCTCTATTTCAAGCTACAAGAATCCCAGTTTGTAGAAAAGGCTGTTTTTCTTTCTGCTAGAAGCGCTACTTCAAGTTCGTTCAGGGTTGCTCTCTACTAAAGAAACATGATAGTATCAGCTTGCCTACACAGGTAGATATGTGAGCTTATATGTAATATATCCTACACAAAGTTCCAAGCCCAGAAAATGCTGCAGTTCATAATATCCAGGTAATAGCGTAAATCTTAGAAAAACTCATGTATTTGAAGGATACTTCAACTATTTAAGGTTTACTATTACCAACACTGTTCCTTAAACCCTACCAGATTGTGCATGTATCCATGGATACTCTTATCTGTTTCCCTAAGCCAGGATAATTAGAAATCATAATAACAACAACAACGATAACAACAACAATAGTAATAATAAATTGTTACCATTGTGGTTATTATTAATGTCTTTAACCTAATTGTTTCAACATTTTCTCAGAAGAACTAGTTGTTCAAATTTATTTTATGCATTGGCCAAAAACAAGTATCTCCAGCAACTGCAAGAGTTTAAAACCAAGTAAAGTAAAGTCTTGACTGCTTTTGTTGTTCACAGAACAAAAAATGCACAATATGGATGAAAAGAACCAGTGTCACATTGAACTACATATGACTTTACAAATGGTCTGCAAAGGACATGGCTGAGCAATTTTACATTAGGCAAGATAATCCTCGAGTTCTGCTTCTTACAGGGGTGAACAAGTGTATCTTGTGGATATGCTATTACAATAAGGTTGTGCTTGCACACCTCACTAAAAATCCCTTCTTCCATGGAAATTATTATTCGTGCACCTTCAGGATTCATAGCTCCTTTAACTACACACTCAAATCTTCAATATATAATTTATCTTGTCTCTATTCTAAAATAGCACAGGTAGGACTCCTATGTGTCTGAGGTAAACATGTCTTTTAGAAACATCTTGTTGCAATGGAAAGACAAACACTTCCTGAGGACTGTTTGCCCGAACTTAAGACAGATGTATGAGAGAGGTGAAAAAACAGATGAATCAGGCCATCCTCTCCCATGTACTAGAATTTGAATTACCATATATGCATGTGGTTAACATTCGTAAAACAAAAACATTGCTTACCTTGAATTGGACTCTACTGATACTCTTTTTTTTATGCTATGGCTTCCTGTTTGTCATTACTTAGGGCTGAAAGTGTGTCAAAGATGTTGCAGGCACATGGGCTACAGTATGGAGGAACCTCCAGTCCAAGCAGGAGATCCTGGCCACAAGTAGAGTCTTATTGATTCTAGATCAGAAATTCTTTGGAAAGTGATTTAGGAGTAGCTGTATGCTGAAGTGGCTCCACATGGAGGTCATTTCAGCATCAGAGCATGAGTCCCTGAACACTGGCTTGCTCCAAATTGTGTGACATAGCAGTAATAAACATGAGAGTACAGCTGGAAGTTCCCTGTAGAAATGGTTTTAATGTGAACTCCGTGGTGCTTCGATGAACACAGCCACAGCCCTTGGCCCCACTGAGTAAAACACAGTCATAAATGCTCAGTAATTCTTGTTTGTTTTCTTCATACTGTGGTGATTCAATTTGGTTTGATTTCAGTTAGAGTTACAGTTGGAAATATCAAATGGTCAGCTATGAAGTTTAACTCAAGTCAGTCCACTGTGCCTTATTATTCTCTTCCCAAGCCTCTCTAAAGTACTTTCCACCCAAAACCAAAGGCGATTTATCACTGTGGTCTGCTGGGGAGAATGCAATATGTGTTGCAGGCAAAGTGCTGAAGTACAGCTTGTATTTTACACTAGAGGTGGATGGTCTTCACTGAGCAATGTATTTCAACAAAACAGAAGCATCTGTGTGAAATTGGCCCAGAATACAAACTGCTTTTTACTCTCTCTCTGTCTTCATAATGTCACAGGAAAATGTACCCTTAAACATCAAGATTCACAAAACCAGCCTAGATTCACAAAGACATGCCCAATCAATACACCCCTGTTTGTTAAAATACTGTCTGTTAGATAGATAGGTTTGGAGGAAACTTAAGGAACAGAAGACTAGAAGACTACAAAAATAACCAGCTGATAGGTTTGTCTACCATGCCTGTAGTACTTTTGTATGCTCTGTTTTCTCTTCCTTCTTTGCACTGCTGTGGAAGATCCATGGTGTAGACACTGTAATTTCTCTTCCCTGTTCCTTGAGAGGATACAAACAATCTTTCACAAGAACAGTTCACCTGTGACCAATGAAGAAGTAGAAGGACAGTGACTTATTTAGTTGTGATATTGGTATATGTCTTTCTATATTGTCATTCTTGTTTCCCCCAACTCTTTCTTGCTCTCTTGCTTTTCTGGTGCTCTTTCCCTGGAGTCCATCTGTCACTTTTATTTTATTCTATCCTAGCACAAGCAGAGCACTTAAACTTACTAGAATCTTCCTTTTTGGCATGTCAGACAGCACTTTCGAGATACCAACAAATGTGCAAGTTTTTACCTCTTTCTTCACAACCGTGGCAATGTGTTTGTCAGAGGACCTTAAGGACAATAAACTCCAAACCAGCAAAATCCACCTCTCCTTTGCCAAAAATCACCCTCAGAAATAGAACCAGTGTATGCTGGTACTGCTAGCAACAGGGAGATCACCAGTTTGTGCAAGGGTGAATACTCGGATTGGCTGGAGACCACTGTAAAGGGCAGACAATTTAATGCCAATCACACAAGCAAGTTAGATTAGAATACTGATGAGCCCTAGTGAAAGGCCAACTGCATCTTCTTTTAGCAAAAAATATTAAAATGCCCCCATTTCTCCCACCTCCCCTTCCAGATTCTCCACCAGAATAAATTAAAACTTGGAGGTGTGGTTATTATCACAGAATAATTAGACCCCATGGGATTATAGACACTCAACGTTTGTTAAAGCCCTTGGGTTGTGATTATCTAATAATGATGATGCCTCTGTCATTGCTTAATTATTCTTCCCCTTTAAAATGTTCCTTCTGCAGTCAGAGCCCGTAGAGTGTGCTCATTTCAGACAGAAACGCCACTGCAAATTCCTGAGAGCAATGTCACATGGGCGCCGTGATTGACTTACCCACTTCTCCCCCATGCCCGTGTTTATAATCCTCATTTCATAAGCTCCAGCATTACTATATTTGAATCATCCCCTTTTCCATAAGACATTTCATTTGTGCATTTAGGAGAAAGGTTTAGGGCCTCCATAATAAACCTTAATCAATTGACCTTATATATGTAAGATCAGATGTGGCCAGAATCCCACATAATTCCAGGTCAGTGGTGCAGATTCCCTCCTACATATGAGCCTCCTACAGCTGAATGCCATTCATCCCTGTTTAAGAGAGAAACACAGCCAACCTAAGATGTTATAGATCAGGCCAAAGTTGGAAGATTTGCTCAGACTTTGTCCAATATCTTTAGTCTTTCACTCCAGTCAGCAGGTGTTGGTTGTGTTTAGATAAAGTTTGCAAGACATAGTTCCAAACATCGTTGTTTTTTTTGCAACTAAATATTAGAAAGAAAACTGAGAACGCAGCCTTAATCTGATTATCCTTAAATCCGGTGCTGTCTCTTAGTTTTCTTATCCCTCTTGGACTAAGCAAGGGACAAAGGCATATTATGTTTACCCAAGAGATTTTGTGTAGTAAACAAAGATTTTAAATTCAGCTTGCTAAAATTAGAGATTTCTACTTTGGGTTTAATATTTCTTTTTCTTTTGTCCGTATAATTCTCTTATAAAACTCTTATAATTTTTTTCTATCTCACTAACTGGGGAGCTGTTAGAAGTATTAAATTTTTTTTTATTTTCTTGGTTTTTTACTGCCTTTACTCTTTTGGTATAATTTCTTTCTATCCTTTCTTTACATTCTGCTGTGGTTTTATTTTCTGTTGCACATTGCTGAATCTAGGAGGAATCTAAAATCTCAAGGAATCGTCCAAGGTCAGAATTTCCTTTTGTTAGATGCAGATCCTGCCTTGGAAATCTAGCCCATGCAATGTAGTTGTGGCAGCCTAGAACTGGAACCACAGACAACAGTTAAGTGGCATATTCAGTGTCATTCCCTGTTCCTGTAAACAGACCCAAGAACAGAAGCCAGATTCCCTGTTCAGTGTTCTGCCAACATATCTTCATTCTTCAGCCTTCTTTCATTCTGCCTTAGTGTGACCTGACCTTTTCTATGTTTATGCTACACTATTCTAATTCCCATAGGATAGTTGAGGTTGGGAGGTCCCTTGGGAGGTCTGTAGTACAACTCTCTGCTCAAACCTGGGTCAGATGTGAGGTGAGATCAGGTTGCTTAGGGCTTGATCCAAATGAGTCTTGAAAACCTCCAAGGAGATGGAACAATCTGGGTAATTTTTTCCAGTGCTTGACAATCCTCGCAGTACAAATGTCTTTACTTGTATCTGAACTGAACCTCGCTTGTTTCAATTTACCTCTGATGGTCCCACCATGTACTACTGCTCTATACTAGTGAATGAGCTCCTTGTAGGTACAGGGAGACTGCTTTAGGTTCACCTGAAGCCATGTCTTCTCCAGCCTGAGCAAGCCCAGCTTGTTACAGGATGAGTGCTGGAGCCCTTTGCTGGCCCTCCACTCAATCAATCTTTTCCTCACAATGAAGAGCCCAAATCTGAATGTAATATTTTGATATGATGTAACAAGCACTGAATAAAGAGGAAACAACACCTAGATCTCCTGGCTCATCTCCTATTTCACAGTCCAGGATGCTGTTTGCTTTCCTTGCTGCCAGTGCGTACTGCTGGCTCACGGTCACCAGCCACCAAGACTCCCCAGGGCCTTTGCAGCAAAGCTCCTCCCCAGCCCATCCACCCCCTGCTGTGTTACTTATTTTATTCCTCCCGAGTTGCAGGACTTTGCATCTGTCCTTGTTAAATTTCAGAAGGTTCCCATTGGCCAATTCTGCCTGTCTTCATTCCTCTGAATGGCAGACATTTATTAGCAGCAGTAAGACAGATTCATTTTATCTGGCCCTTGGAGTCAGTGAGCTCAGGAAGGCAGCAGAAAATCATTTACACCCAAATTCATTACAAGAAAGAGGATTCTGGGCTCAGACAACCACCAATACAAATTTGACAAGAGCATCTCCCAAAAGAGAATGTTTTCTCTGCAACTTCCATACTTGAAGTCATGGAGATGCTGAACTTAAAATTTGTGGGCAGAATTGCTCCTTGGTGCACTACTACATCATCTTAACTGGAGTAAAATATGTATTTTGAACACCAAGCTATTTAAACTCTCCATTAAGTAAAACAACCAGCACAAAGTTGTGGTTCACAGGTGAGTGAGGATAAGCAAGTGGCTGATACCAGTTTAAATACTGAGCTTCCTGTTGTGCCATGCATTCAGTAGTGACAGGCAATTGTGGAGTGCAACCAAGAGATGCCTAAAGGAAAGCTGTCAGCAGAGCTGACACAGTTAGCCTTGTAGATCTCTATGTGGAAACTCCCAGCATACTTAAGCCAGTCTTGGAGCTGCCCTGAAGCCCTGCAGCACCAGAAAGCTGGTTCTGCTCCAGAAACATTAGCTGCTCTTCACATGGATGGGGTTGGCAAGGTCTACAAAAATCCTCCATGCTGGCAATGATCTGAAGCTGGGTTTTCTTTGCCCATTTGCTCATTTAGTCCTACCCTAAAATCAAAATAAAGTTTCCAATAAGAAACTTTACTTAAAATGTTTGAAATGCCTCTTTGATATTCTTAATATCTTAGTCCAAGACCTGCAGTTTGATTGTATCATTTCCAGACAATATGCCATTGTTGGAAGAGAAGGAAGAGAACAGGACAAGGTGAAGAAGAATGGTGAAAGTGCACAGCCTACTGCATATCACCACCCATAAATAGTGCCAAGTTACCATGTATTGTAGAGAGTTTCCAAGAGATTCTTTTCTGTGGTATATGATTTTGCTGAGAAGCCATTGGCATTCTTTTTTACTTAAGGTTGACTACACACTGCAAACCATCTCTCTGCTAAATCATAGCAGCACACATGTAATTTGAATAGGTCCTTTCCTTCAGAGCGGGAAGAGGAGAGGTTGTCTAGTACTTTGTTTCATCACCAAGTGCTCAGACAGCCTCCCTGGACCCTGACCTCCACTGTGGGGAACAGGATTCCTGAAGATCCAGAGGGATGAAGCACCTCTCCGATGAGGAAAGGCTGAAAGAGTTGGGGTTGTTTAGCCTGGAGAAGAGAAGACTCCAGGGACACTTCATTGCAGCCTTTCAGTACTTAAAGGGGGCCCACAAGAAATGTTCAAGGTCAGATTGGACCAGGCTTTGAGCAACTGGATCTAGTTGAAGATCATTCATTGCAGAGGGTTGGACTAGATAACCATTAAAGGTCCCTTCCAAACTAAGCCATTCTCTCATTCTATGATTCATTTTATAAATTGGCACTGAGAGATGAGAGGAGTGGGATTTGCTGTACTACAGACAAACACAGGTCTCTGGTTTCAGTATACTAAGAAACCTATTGAGGGCACTCTTTGGTCTTAGGTGTAGGAAGTAAATAGGCATGAAAAAAATGTACCTGTGCCTCTACAGCTTTCTGAGACAAGCCAGCAGCTGGGAAGAAGCAAAAAGTCTTGCAGCATAAAAACATAGCAATTGCTTTATCCAGGACAGCACAAGAAGCTTGAGACAGAACTGGGAAAGTCATCAATAGCATCTGGTAGCTGAGCTCATCTATGTGCTCCTTAGGTCATTTCAGCCCAACCTGAGATAGAAATCTAAAGGTTCTGAATTGAAGGTCTTTAAATCTCAGAGACAGTGGAAAATAATAGTTTTGACTAGGCTAGCTTAAACTAAAAACAAGGCTGCCAGAGGTGGAGAAATTAATTCCATCCACAGTATGCATAGCAAAGCCAAAGAAATATTTACACATCATTGCCTCTCCTAGATGCTGTTATCCTGAATCTAGTTTTCCAGCTGAGGTAAATCGAGATGATTTAAATCATCATGACTCTATTGACATAAGCTAGCCAAAAGAATGGCCAAAAGTTTCAATGCTAATACCAGTTGTTTTTCTAAATTGGCATAGTTTGTAGGAATTATGTTGAAATGTTATTTAAATTAAAAGGGAAATAGCTCATTGCTAGTTTAGATTTTTGTTAAAAAAAAATCAGTGACCTAAAAGGTGTTCTAACCTTTTACAGGCAGAAGTAAATGTTTTGAGGAGAATAGTTGAAAATGCCAGATCCTTCCAGCCTTAAAAATCTCTGAGTGCAACATTACTGTTAGGCACCCACCTGTATTGTGTAGAGCAGCCACTCCAAGTGCAAATGTGTTCTCTGGATCAAATAGAACTCTGTTAAAGAATATATTAACCTAAGGCCAAGTCTCTTTTTCATAATGAAGTTGGTAGCAAAAATTTCTTCAGTTAAATGGAGAAAGCTCAGTAAGATGAAATAGCTGGGGTTGGGACTGATTTGGGGGCTGCAGCCCTGCCTTTCTCCATTTCACAGTTTCTTAAACATATCATTTCTATTTTTTGAAGATTTCTAGATGTTTATTAAAGTGGAGTTGAGTTTGAAATAAGGAGGATGAATGTGAAACTGACACAGAAATGTGGGAATAGAGGGGTCAATGAAGAAGAAACAGTAAGGTTTCTAAAAGTAAAATAAACACTTTTAACCTTCTCACCTTTCACAGTTGGAGATGCGACAATGTTCTGTAGGTCCTCTGTATGTGGCCTGAATAGAGAAGTCAACAGGTGACTCCTATGCTTTTTTCTTCAGGAAAAAGCAGATTTTTCTACAGGTCACCGGGCACCTCTTTACTCTTACAAGTCTAAACTGACCTCTTTAGCCAATGCTGTGATACTATTTTCATGTATTAATAGAGTTTTAAGGTTTTGGGGAATATGATGAACATCCTGTCTGAAGTCTTGCAGCCATAGGATTCAACCCTATAACTTCTGCCAATAGTCTCTGATTGAGCTACGGCCTCTTTCAGAAAGTCAACTTATTCCAAAATCTCATGTTAGAAAGGAAAAAGTTCCTTTAAGTAGACAAATCTTATCTTTCGTGTTCTGATGTTTATCCAGGGCTTAAGATTGTGAGGGAATTAAGATTGGTGCAGCTGGTAAAAAACATCTCTGTTCTTCACCAAGTATTGTATATGCATCATCCACCAGGCTGGATTTCCAGTCTGCTCCATCTGTCCACTTAGATTTAGTATTGGCTATCTCCACACTGTCCCAGAAACATATCAACTCCCTGACACATGTAGAGGCAAGGATATAATTCCCAGTCTAAAGAGAACAACAATATACCACATGTTGTGCTTACAGTGTGTGCCATACTGAGTGACACCAAAAATCTGAGTCATTTGCTTTTTTTTTTCTGTGTTTGATTTTCCTCACTGTTGTACCAAATGCTTGTACAACAATAGCACAGAGGGCAATTTCTGGTGGCACTACAGCTCTGTACACCAAGTTCCTGAAGGCAGATGCTGCTCTTTCAGCACTATGAAGTGATTGGATTAAGAGTAGCAGTGTGGAGGTGTGGAGGATGGAAGGAGTTGTGAAATGTTTTCATTTATTTGGTGGCAGGAGAAGCTGGCAAAAGCCAATTTAGAAATTCTGTGTGTATCCAATCTATTTTTGTCATCTGGACAACTAAAAGACATAGATATAGAATAACTATTCTGACAGTGAATTATTCTTCCTTTGCCATTACTCTGAGCACTTGTGGAGCCCAAGGGTTTTGTTGACACAAGAGAGTTCCCCCAAAGTACTGCAGCCATCTGCTGTTACTACAAGCTATGTGGTTTTCCTTATTTCCCTTCAGTTCAATATATGTTACAATTTTTTAGTTGAAAGAACTAGAAAATGGCAAAGGACATTGTCTCTAGATGGATTTCAATATATTCGAGCACTTGAAGTGAAGCCTTTCAGCTGGTCTAAGTCTTCACACATGGCATGTAGGACCTTTTAACTTTTGTTTCATCTCCTTTTGTTTTTGAGGGGGACAAGGCATATCATTGCTTCATCTGTTGGTTTTATACAGCATTTTGTGAGAAATTTTCACTTCTCTTAACATCTTGGACTTTTTTGGCCCCTTTATGATAATATTTTAGCTCAGCACTGTCTTTATCTTCATACATGCAAAGGTCTCAATTAAGTAGTGTGGAATCTCTCAGAAAGCCTCATGCAGAAGGTGCTGGGTCTGTCCAAGTGCCCTAGCAAAAGGGGCTCCCTTCATTTCTATTCACCCACTGTTCAATAAGATAGTGGAAACCACACAATTTGTTCAGTTTGTTTCTCCTCAAAGAACTAATAAGCCAAAGAGAGAAAAGCATTGTCCCACTAGATCTGTGAGGCAGATCACTGCTGAGCAGAAGAAATAGCCACAACAACAAAATGCTGATTTCTGAGGTGCTTTAGTGCTCCATCTAGAATTTTACAGTGATTATGTGCCAAGTCATTATTTAGGCAAACTAGATAATCTGCATTGCAGCTTCAAATGGGAGAAGCACTGAGGCACCTGCTCTGTATTTGTCTGATGAAATAGAGAACCTTGATACAAATAAAGAAGAAAAGAGATGTTGGCCCCAGATACTGACCATCCCTGGACCATGTGTTTGAGCAATCAGACTATCATAAGAACCACAACACACTGTGGGCTGCACAGGAGGGAAGTATTTAAGCAGATTTTTTTGTGCCTTCTCCAACAAATGTGTTAACAGTCCATAAATGTATGGCTATTGTTCATAGGAGTTATTTGCCCCCAGCTTTAATGTAATTTAGAGGCAGTTTCCTAGCCCTCATTTCTCTCATTTCTTAAATACATGTGTTTCCTCAAGAGAAAATAGTCATAATCCTCTGAAACAGAAAATGGATGGAATTTAGTCTAGTCAAAACCAAAGAGATTCCTCAGGTTTGAGGTTTATGTAATGAATATTAACATAAACACAGAGCATTGTTGGTCAGAGGGAATACACTTTGGTTTTGTTGTCTCTTCTCTTTTGGTGCCTACATTATCGGATAGAAGTTAGGTTTTCTACTTGTTTTTTATTACTGTTTTTAATCAAAGACTTTATTGAATTCTTATTGCTTTTGGGGGACAGATGGAATAATCAAAGCTGCTTCTATCTGCAACATATAAAATTATTCAAGATAAGATTGCAGATGCTAGGAGACAAGGAATGGATAACAGAGTCTGGAAATCTCTCTTTACCCACACTAAAAATGTTCTTTGTACTTCAAAGCCTCATGAGTATGAAGACTTGTCTTTGGTGTGTCTTAATATTGTAAAGGTGGGTTACTTGTAGGTTAGAGCTTCAAGGTTTACACGCAGAGTGAAAAAGTTGCCTCCTACTTTCTTTGCTGGATGCTGTCAGCTCTAGAGACTTCACTTTCTTGAGGGTTCACTGAGTAATCTGATGTGTTTGACAGCCCAAAAGAGCATCAAGATAAAAGCAGTCTTAACCATTTCATAGCCAGGTAATGAATAGGAGCAAAAAAGCATGGTGTAGAGATGATGTGCCTCCGATAGGAAGTCCTTATGACTGATGCACTGAAGCAGGGCTCAGAAGACAAACTAAAAACCTAATTGCTTCTGCAGCTTTTATGAATGTGATTCATTTGGTATAACTTTACCTACCTGTAATTTAAGTGTTTAATTCACACTAGTTATTCAAGGCCCTTCTGTGAAAGAGACAGGTATTCCTAGTTCATCCAACCTCTCATAAATGATGACTCTTTCTAAGGTGCTTTCTTACTTTCCTATGTCAAGAGAATGACTCTCTTTCTCTTCCTAAACATATACTTTAGATGGATTCATCTCACCCACCTTCATAATTACCTTGACATTGTAGTAGCAAGGATGTTTTCTCCACCTTTTTCCCTCTGGTAGATCTTTGGGGATACATATAGTCCCATTGGGGTGCATATACATGAATAGCTATGTACAAAGTCCAGGGTAAAAGTCTGCAATAAAATGTATAGTAGTTACATTTTGTATTTGCCTGGTGACTCTTCTTTTTCTAAACTTCAGGTCTTTAAATTATGTTCATATGGTGTCCTAGAGCATAGTGTCTCACTGAGAATAATTAAACTTACTCTTAGAACACTTGGGGCCCAGAAGAGTTAGCTGTTGTATGAAAAAATTACTATGAGTAATTCTTGTTTGTTCAATGATGGACTGTGAAGTGTGACAAAATCCCAACACCCTGGTTAGCTGATCAGCCTGGGATGCTAGGTTGATTGACAGATTTTTGAGAAAGTGTCTGATCCCACACTTACTGTTTTAATATTATGTTTGCAAATAATAGCACAATCCTAAATTTTGTGATCTAGTATTCGCAGTTCTAGGCTCATCAACACTTTCTGCGAACAATCATACTACTAATATTTTGAACAAGGTTGGTCTATTGGTGTCATTTTCTTTTTTTTTTCTCCTTGCAAGTAGCCCCTTTGTTGTTCTCCAGATTATTGTAAACTATTCTGTGATAAACTAAACTAAACAAAATATGGCCTTAATTTTGCTTTGTTCTTTTTCCTTTCAGTGGCTGCATCAACTGCTAATTCCACAGCTGGTGCAGCCATGAATTCTTTGACTTCTCTGGGTACTCTCCAAGGACTGGCTGGAGCCACTGTTGGACTGAATAATATTAATGCACTAGCAGGTACCGTAAACAGTGAGTATTTATTGCTGTGGTGGACAGCCTTCCCCAATAATCATGCCACAAAAACTATCAATTGTTAAATGATAACTTGATTTTTAATCTACACACCAAATAAGGGGGTGAAGTTTTTCATGGTACATATGCAGTTCTGGAGATTTTTAATTTCACACAGTTTGCCCTGCAAAGTGAAGTTCCTTGGTTCCCTGAAGAAAGACTCCTTTTCTGGCAGTAGATATGGAAGGTAAAAGCAATGTCACCAGGGATTTGGGTTATCTAGGTTATAGGAAAGACTCTGTTTTCGTTGATAGAGTCTGACAACAGGTGTATCACCCCAATGTGCAAAGCCTCACTCAGAAATGTAGTGCTAAGAAAGATGTTTGCCACGGAGGCAGTCCTTTAAAATGTCTGTAGGAATATTAAATTGACTTGAGTGCAAGATACTTTAAAAATGAAGGCAATTCTTCGGCTTTTAATTGGCAGTTATCAGAAAATGATGCAGTCAGTCACCTGTAATGCCAGAGCATGCACATCTATCCTATGACATCTTACACAAACCCTGGCATCTCCACTTAAGTAGATGCTGGTAGTTGTTAGAACATTCTTCCTTGTTCTTAGCTTTGGTCAAGATTTTTCTGAAGAAAAAGGATTTTTTTTTTTTATTGTTTCTGCTACAATGACTTCACTTTTGCCTGCAATGGAAGAGATTTGCCCAGCTGCATTTTTCCCTTCCCTTTTTTTCCTTTAGCTGCTGTTGCTCCTTGCATTTCTTTTTGCAATGCAAGGAATCTAGTTGGTCATTGCCAGTCCATGACCCGTCATAATGTACCCTCAGGAATGGTGTCCTCCTCAGTATCTCTTGCTCACTCTGATGCTCTGCATGGTGTCCTTTCTGTCACTGTTACTTGGCTGCTCACCCTATCTTTTTGTTCTGTGATCTCTGGTTGGCATTGTTGGGAGCTGGGAAGGAAGGGGGCTAATGGATGTCCATGTAGCAATGTTGAGTGGTTGCATGGGGTCTTGTGTAAAACTGGACTTGCTTCTGGCAAGGACATGCATATTTCACACAAACAACCTCTTTGTAAATGCAACTCAAGAAAAACTTAAGCAAGTATTAGGTCCCAAGTTGGCAGAAGTTAGTTCCCTTTCTTATTATTACATTAGTATCAAAGCAAGCCACTGGAAATGGCATGCAAGAAAAGCTAACTTACCTCCTCTTCTCTCATGAGCACTTGTAGCCAAAGAGCTACCCTGCTGTAAGAAATCATTAAATGTCCTTTCCTGATAAACAGTCATTGTGCTTCTCTTGGTTTATAAGCAATCACAATACCAAGAGCAAAATGTGGCATCCCACTCCTTCCCTCCCACAAGTACTAAGAACCCAGGCACTAAGAACCCATCCGACTGGAGCACTCCAACATAATGTACCCCTTCATTAAACACGAGCAAGAGTGAATCACCTGTGAGCTCTTTGTGTGGGAACTCCTCTCTTGCACCCATTTTAACTCCTTACTAGGTTGCAAGCAAAGAGTTTACATTTTCTCAGCGGGTATCTTGAGATGATGTGTGTGCAAACTTATCTGCATGTGTCATTTGAAGTATTAATGATGTATTCACAACCTAGTACCAAATTTCAGCTTGTTTTAAGTCACCATTACTTCCATGGACTTGTGCCAATAGTGACTTCAGTCCCAAATCTTCTTTGTGGATGTTTTTATGGACATGTGTATAGCACTTACAAAATGTATGTGGGTATGTCTGTCTATGTATATACATATATGAGAGAGGGTCAGAGAGGGGAAAGAGCTTCTCCACAACATAGCTCACCATTATGGCACTGTTTCTCTCAAAAGGGTGACACTGATTATCAGTTTCTGGTACTTTTGATGGCAATGGCAGTGAAGCATTGTTCAAATTACAATGACCTCCCTTATCTATCATCTCTGTATGATCCAGGATTTTTTCTAGTGACTATGTCTAATCCAGTCACTCCCACTCAAACCTACCTGGGAGTTTGCCTTCAGGAAACCTCATGTCCAGTAAGTCTGGTGTTTCACACTGACATGGCTTATCCCATGGTCATAAGCACTCCAGTAAAAACATTCATTGGCCATGGACTTTCCTGAAGTTATTGTGCGGAGAAGTTAAAACTGAGTGACATGCTTCTAATTGGGGAATTAAAAAATCCAAAGCACAAGTCAAGTGGAGCTTAACCCAAAAATATGGTTTAAAGCAGCACTGGGCTTGGGCATGCATGGATATGTAGAGAGGTTGGAAGAGGTGATCTTCTGTTGAGGCTATGTCCTGCTCTGTGTGTGTGAAAATCAGATGGAAAATGTCTTCCATGCTGAACTCATTAGAAGACTTCTATCTGTTTTCTGGATCCTGTCTGGGTCCATGAAGAAGAAGCTGGATTGTGGAGACTGATAGTCCTATCATTGTAGAGAGAAACATTTTAGAAAGATGTCTGGAGGCCTTAAAAATTAAAGTGGAGTATGGTAAGTTTAACTGTCTCCTAAGGGTTTGGCAACAGTGGTACCTAAATGTGGGGATCCACCCAGTCTTCCCTTTGATGTTCTTAAAGCACCTAAAACCTTCAATAGCAAAACATTAGATTGTCTGCTTTGGGCACGTAAATTTTAAAACTGTTACTAACATAAAGAATAATGAAGAAAAATTAATAAAGGGAGAGGAAGTGACTCTTTCAATTAAGAAAGAGCACCACAGTTTCAGGATACTGGACAGCTATAGCACAATATGTTTGTGTGACCCCAGAGCAGTCACTTAGCCTTTCTGCCCCCATATTTACATCTGTAAAACAGAGATAAAACTATTTGTGACAGATTTGAAGGTGCTTGGAAAACACTTTGAGAGACCTTTGGACTTGCCAAGCATTGTTGCTTCTGTATTATGTAGAGAAACTCAGAAAAGTAGAAGGCCATAGATGAGAGGCTTCAAAAGGTTATTTCACAGCAGGGAGGAAGGGACCAGAGTTCAATGTCAGACTGAGGTGCATTGGTAGAGATAATAAAGAGATGGCAGAGATGTGTAACTGCAGCTGGGCCTTGTAGATTTCATAAAAATGTAAAAAGGGAGAACAGAAAAAACGTTGAGAGCTTTCTGCAGCTCTGTTTTGCTCGGGAGGGAGGTGTATGAGACACGTGCACTATGGTAGCAGTAGCTGTGCCCTTCCCAGAAGCAGTGCCACGAGCTGGGCTGTCTGGCTGTTTGCTAATCTGGAATTGCTTGGTGGAAAGGGGCTATTGATTCTTGGAGAGAGAAGGGGGAGGATGCTGCCCGCTGCAACACAAAACATGTTTATCTAATAGGCTGATGACTCACAAAAGATAACATGTTATCCTAATGCTATGTCTGTTATCAAGTTATTTCAACACTCTAATAAAAAGAGAGATACAAGCTGCTTTATCAGAAGCCTTTACTTTAACCAGTCCTGTGTGTGCACCTGTGCAAGCAGTGACACAAACTTATGTACAAAAACATTACAGCAGATTAAGGCCAGCCTCAGGATCAAATTATTAGTAGTAGGAGTATTTAATATATAAAATCTCTAATATGTGGTATATTATACATAATTTATTATAAAAATTATTATTGTTATTGCTGTTATTATTCTTGTTATTGTAATATTTTAAATGCTGCTCTGTCATTCCTCCTCCTGAACTGGGCAGAGGAGAGAAAAATATAATAAAAGGCTCATGGTTTGAGATAAGGGCAGGGAGAGATCACTCGTAACTCACCATAGGCAAAACAAACCCAACTTGGGGAAATTAGTTTAATTTATTACCAATCAAATCAGAGTAGGATAATGAGAAATGAAACCAGATCTTAAAAACACCTTCTCCCCACCCCTGTCTTCCTCCCAGACATAACTTTATTCCTGAATTTTCTACCTCCTCTTCCCCAGTGGTGCAGAAGGACAGGGAATAGGGACTATGGTCAGTTCGTCACACATTGTTTCTGCTATTTCTTCCTCCTGAGGAGTTGGACTCCTCACACTCTTCCTCTGCTCCATCATGGGGTCCCTCTCACAGCAGACTCTCCACGAACTCCTTCAATGTGGGTCCCTTTCCACAGGCTGCAGTTCTTCATGAACTGCTCCAGCACAAGTCCCTTCCACGGATGTTCCTTCAGGAACAGGTTGCCCCAGCAGCCAGGAGCATTGGCTTCCCACAGGGTCAGAGCCTCCTTCAGGTGTCCACCTGCTCTGGTGTGGGGTCCTCCCCAGGCTGCAGGTGGATCTCTGCTCCACCATGGACCTCCATGGGCTGCAGGGGCTGCTCCACCATGGTCTTCACCACAGGCTGCAGGGGAAACTCAGCTCTGGTGCCTGGAGCACCTCCTGCCCCTCATTATCCACTGGCCTGGGTGTCTGTTTTTCTCGTGTATTCTCATTCCTCTCTTCTCTGGCTGCAGTTGCCATTGCACAGTGCGATTTTTTCCCCTTCTTAACTATGTTACCCCTGAGGTGCTGCCACCATGGTTGGTGGGCTCAGCCTTGCCCCATGGCAGGTCCATCTTGGAGTTGGCTGGCGTTGGCTCTGTGAGACACAGGGGAAGCTTCCAGCAGCTTCTCAGAGAAACCATCTCTGTATCCACCCTGCTGCCACACAAAACCAATACTGTTTTATAACTGGAACCATTATACAAGAAATATCCAGGTCTCTTGAGCTCTGACAGAGATTTTTGTTCAAAGCAGTGGCAGCCAGTACCTCCCATCAGGGTACAGTGGTGCTCTGAAGTGGAGGGGAAAGAGAAATCTTCAAAGTGCGAGACATTTTATTAAGGAAAGGCTAAGAATATCACACCTCTGTCAAGTGTTTAGTCACACAAATTATAGTAATATCAAAAGGTATAATTTATGCAGTACAATTCTCTTAATTGGCACAGACTCTGGTGGAGCCAGAAAGGTGCCACTTGAGCAATTGTCCTGATTATTGAAGGCTCATAGGAATACACTTTTCAAATCTACATAAGAGGTGGAAGGATACTGAGGTCAGCATCTTTATCCTTCTCTGTCAATGCAGGATAATTCCCTCCAGTATTCTTCCTATCTCTAAATTACTCATGTGATAAGGTTTATGCCATCTTACTTGAAGATTTTTTCCCAGTCTAACAGATTTCATTGTTAATTTACTATAAAGTCTCCTCTGCTTCATTTCCCCACTTTCCCCCAATTTGCATACCAACCCTTATTATTGCTCTGAAATTAAACCTTTTCTTTCTCTTCACTGTTCCTGGTTTCGGGGTCTTAATATGGCACCATCAGTCACCTCTTCACCCATCATTCTGCCAACACAAAACACTACACAGTCTATGTCTAAGAAATTACCTCCGGTGATTCTGGGCCCCCCATTTTTCTAGTGACTGACCTACTGTATCTCGAGGGGCCTGATTAAGCCCTTTAAGTTGTTTGTGAGTTGTTCACTTAGAAACTGGGGAGCATGGTACACCTAGTTGTGCAGAAAACATGGCATGACTCTCACTCCTGATGGGCACTTACTGCTCAGGTTGACACAAGTTGGATGTGTGGAAGATAAGTAGGGCTGTGAACTCTGCCACATTTTCAACTTCCAAAGGGACTGTAGCTCTAACAGAAAATCCACTTCTTCTGGAATTTCTGAAATAATTATTAACATTTTAACTTCAGCATAACTCATTTAGGAGTCATGATGAGAAATAGAAGCAATGGAGAGAGGCTGTAGCCCAGGAGTTTGTCCACCATGGCATCAGAGTAGTACAACTCCTTCTGCAGACCACACTGTTTTCAGGAATGAGGGATGCCATTTTCCACAATCCCACCTGAAATTTCCTCTTTAACAGCCATCCCAGTTAAATTACTCTGTTATTTATCAGGATGTAGAATTGCTTTAAGGAAAAAAAAAAAAACACAGTGACTCTGCTTCCCCTGAGAAAACGGACATTTCTAGAAACAAATGCTTTGTTTTATTCATGAAAGATGCCTGGTTGAAGCATTTCTAGTCACTCTGGATGTCCTGCTGTTCATCTCTTGTGTAGTAACTGAAGTAACTGAGGAGGGTGGAAGCAAGCACAGAGCATTGCAGACCATCTTCCTACCAAAAGCCTAAGGAATGAAGCCCATAATCGTACAGAGGGTTATCATACAATCATTTAGGTTGGAAACAGCCTTTAAGAAGTTGTTTCAAAATGCAGTTTATCATGGTTCTGTGCTTACCCTGTAGAAGCAGAACAGTTCTGATACGGTGTAGTCATGGCCTGTTGCTGAAGACCCTGGTCAGAGAGAGTGGGTTTCCTCGCAGACTGCTTTTCCCAGTGACTAACTTACAAGGATATGGGTCAAATAGGTCCCACTCTCCCTACTTCAGACACCCACAGCAGAAGCACGGGTGTCAAGGAGGGTGAGCAGAGAAGCTCTCCGGAGTACTTGCCAGTAGCAGGCTGCATGCGAGTCCATTTGACTGTGCAACCCTTGTGCTAAAGTGATCTCGATGCCAAAGTCGTGTTTCTTTGTTTTCAGTCCCATTTGGTGGAGTGCCGACCTGCATGCACTGCTGTCGTTGTCAGTGTCGTATAATACCAACGACTTTCGGAAAGCACTAATGAACAAGTGCAATTTCTTTTCTCTATTGTTGGGTTTTTTGTAAAGTTGCTCAAATGCTCTCAGGTATGGCGGCCCTGAACGGAGGACTCGGCGCGACAGGCCTGACGAACGGCACGGCCGGCACGATGGACGCGCTCACCCAGGCCTACTCAGGAATCCAGCAGTACGCTGCCGCCGCGCTGCCCACCCTCTACAGCCAGAGCTTGTTGCAGCAGCAAAGCGCCGCGGGCAGCCAGAAGGAAGGTAAGTGCCCAGCAAATCACCCTCAGCCAAGCCAAAAGGCTGCCTCCATTTCTTCATAGAGGCCTAATGAAGGACCTCGAGTAGTCTAATCTATGGTTTTTTCCTTCTCTCTCGGTTTTTTCCTTTTTAGTATTGTTACCTTCTTTAACCTCTCATGTATTTCACTTTTTAACCAGCTGTCCTTCAAGTTATATACTTTACCAACCATCCTTTCTTATTGCACAGAATATTTCACAGAATATTCTGAGTTGGAAGGGGCCCACAAGGATCATCGAGTCCAGCTCTTAAGGGAAGGGCCCATAGGTGGATCAAACCCACAGCCTTGGTGTTAGTGACACTGTGCTTTAACCAACTGAGCTAATCTTAGGCTTAAAATTAGTACAATCTGTAAAGCTTTCCTAAATGAGAATAGAAATTTTAGTTCTGATCTGGCTGGATTTATGCAGACAGACTCTCCAAACCCAGCAGGGCTCTACTGGGATGCAATGACTGAACTGCAAAAATCCCATTGCTGGATAAGAGCTTCAACTTGAAATTTCCCATCTGTAAGGCCATCCC
Organism: Calyptomena viridis; assembly: GCA_013390005.1. Lineage (NCBI taxonomy): Eukaryota > Metazoa > Chordata > Aves > Passeriformes > Eurylaimidae > Calyptomena > Calyptomena viridis. Next base: position 102,125 of record WEIV01020556.1, read on the forward strand.
CTCATTTCACAGAATATTCTGAGTTGGAAGGGACCCACAAGGATCATCTAGTCCAACTCTTATGGGCTCATAGGAGGGTCAAACCCACAACCTTGGTGTTAGCAGCACTATGCTCTGACCAACTGAGCTAATATAAAAGCATTTACCAACTACCATATAAAAAGGCTCCACTAACAAAAATCATCCCTTTATGGATGCAATTTTCTCTTCTGGTTTCCATTTTCCATCATAATGGAGTTAATCTGATTAAGTTTAAGGTTTTGAGCTAATGACAAGATCCGTTTTCACTTTGAGTGGTTCTTTGCTTAATTGTGGGTCTTGTGGGGAAGCAACTAAGTGAATGATTGCCCCCTCTCCCTGTGCCAACAGCAAATAAACCTCAGGAAGTTATTGCTAAGAATAAATGAATACTAATTACAAGGTGTTTAGGAAAATGAGGTTACCCTTTTCCCCTCATCCCTTCCTCTGCACACTTCCCAGGCATTTTAGGGGATTGTTTCTCTTTTTGTTGCTTTCTCTCGTCCTAGTTTCCAGTTAATTCTAGAAAGCCAGGAAAATACTGCATGCTTTCTAAGACTGCATCTATATTGTCACTACTGCTCTTGCCAGGGATAAGCTTTGGAAATAAATCTAGTATAACATCCCCAAGAGAAAAATTTTTATCCTCTTTTGAAATAGTATCTTGTACTGTTAGGGGATGTGTTTCCTAGGAAGACAAATTTGGCATTCCCCCAGACAGGGACACTGGAGTTGAAAATGTATATTTTGTCTGACATCTTTACTTCATTTACTGCTAATAGCTTGGATTATTTAAAATGAAAGGATTTTTTTAAGGTGGTGTTGTTGTTGTTGTTTTGTTTAGTTGTTTTTTTATTTTTTCTATATTTATCTTTCACCTCAGACATTTTGGTCAGTGACTATAGACTATTTGACACCAGAAAAAAATTATTTGGTGTCATTGCAAGATACATAGTGGAGGGCAGTTTGACTATTTTTCTTGCTATTTTAAATTTTTTCTCTTTAGAAACATTCAAATCAAATTTAGGCTTATTTTTCATGGCTATGAATTGGCAACAAGCCTTTTAAAGTACAGTATTTTTTGTTATATGTCTTGTATCCGTTAGCAAGGAGTTAAGTTAAAGTGACTAAATTCCATCACTGAATATTGACAGCAATATTTTGTCTCTTACCATGATTTCTGATGGAATGGTGAAGGTTCCAGAGTGGTTGAGGATAAACAACTACCAGAGAAAAATGCTATATAGGTATTAAATGCTGAAGCACAATGAGCTGCCTCATGCATATACACTTAAATATTATTTAATAAGCTTTTTCCTTACTATTTTAAAAAAATATTATTTGCTGAAAGTTATAGTTGGGATAAGAAGAAATTTGTTCCAGGTGACAAGGTTTTTTCGTGTTTTTTTGTCCCCACTCCCATTTTTCTTTTTAATTTTTTTTCCTCTAATCCATTTATCCCTTCCTTTTGGGCAAACATTGCAAGTTTTTCCTCCAGGCTCAGGGGGAAGAGCCAGCCTGGTTCTTCTGTACAGGAGAGGTGAGGCTTCATGGCTCTGTTGTAGAAGGAACTCAGTAAATCTGATGGGCACTTTCCTCTTCCTCTCCAGAAAACCAAGGACATCATATATGAGGCCTATTTAGGTTCCATTAAGCAAGAGAATACTTAATCAGCTTATTCTAGATGTGTTTTTTCCAGAAGTGTTTCTTCCTTTTGTGTAGCACTTATGCTCCTGAAGCCCACATGGGGATGCCACATGTCTGGCTCCATCATCTGTCATGTGCTTCCTGGCATCCATTGCTCATTTCCAACATGTTACTGTAAAGGGGAACTTGAGATAGAGGGAAAAAATAACCTATTAGCACTAGGATGAATATTTCAACCTACACCTTTAATAATACGTACTTCAAATTTTGTCTGTAAGAAAAAATTCAAAGCAACTTTGAGTTTGCACCTTTCCTTGCAAACTGTCTAAGGTCGCTTTCAAACCAACTACTTTATTCTGAACTTCTTTAAAAGACTGACTTCACAAAGTTTCTTCCAGGAGACACAGCTTTCTGTGGGGAATTCATACTAAAAAAAAACCAAACAAACAAAAAAACCCCACACATATTGAAATGAGTCAGTACAATTTTAATTCTGAGTGTCTTTTTCTCTCTGACTTCACAGACTTCCAAATCAGAAGGCGTGCTTTGTCTTACTATTTTTCTTCTCATCTCCACCATTTTCTTGCCCTTTGAGTTTAAATCTGCAGTGCTCAAATCTGAGCTCAGTTTATTCCATTTCCATAAACCCATGCAGGTGTTTGAGGCAGCAAAGGACTCCATGTGCAGTTTTTGGGGTATTTTGAGAGAGCAATACATTTTATATGTGTTTTCCTAACCCTAATTATACTGGAAGACACTCACATGAATTGGAAAAAGAGGATGCATTCTACTACTTCTGTAGTAATGACATAAAAGTAATGAAAGAGTTACAAAATAAATGCTTTTCAATGTAAATGCATTTCAAGATGGGATGCTCTAAAGAGCTACATTTCAGCTGTGCTCCTTTGATGATCCACTTGCTTTTGTTCCTTCAAATTTGGAAAGTGAAATGCTTTCTGACCATCATCTTCAGTAAGTATTATGGAAAAGCAGACTAAATGTAGCACTTGTAATGGTTGTTTTCATACTTTTTTGTTTGTTTGTTTCTTTGTTTTCCTAAAGGTCCAGAAGGGGCAAACCTCTTTATTTACCACCTCCCCCAGGAGTTTGGAGACCAGGACATTCTGCAGATGTTCATGCCTTTTGGAAATGTTATCTCTGCTAAAGTCTTCATTGACAAACAGACCAATCTGAGCAAGTGCTTCGGTATGTCAAATTTAATAAATCAAACAGTAAAAAACACACGCACTATACTGAAAAGGGGCCAGGAAAGAAAATTAGCAGCAATGTGAGAAATGTCATACTGGAAACTCATTCCAAAAATAATGGACTGTTAATCCTCAAATGAGCAGGAAGATGCACAGACAAACTACTTCTAACTAAAAATTGGGTGTGAGAAAACAATAATAATCTTCCAGTCTGACATCTCACATGAATGTGTCAAGTACATGAAAGTAATTACACCCTCTGTGAGGGAATGTGATTTAGTATACTATTAAACTGCCTTATTATGGATACCTAATTATCCTCTATTGTATAGCTGAGCCACTTAAAAACGTCTATGTTTAACCCATTACTTCTACATTACAGGAATTTCTTTTTTCCGAATTAAGTACAAGATTTTGCAATTAGTGACTGAATGGTGTGTACATGTAGTTCAAAACGTTTTACAGACAATTGATGTCTAGATGTGCAGCTCCAGCTGGTGTGGGTGGGTTCCAGTGTATATGGAAGGTGGCATCTCCCCTTACCTTAGGGCAGGGATGAAGGGAGCCTCACAAGATCAGTATCAAGTTTCAAGTTTTCCAGATCAGTATTCAAGTTTCTGACTTTGAGCTGTCAGAAAATTAGATCACAGCAGAGGATAAGGTGATGTGTTGGTATAAAAATAGTTTTAAGGTTGATTAAGGGGGGCTGATGTCTTTTGAATTGCATAGATGGACCAGTTCACTTTGCTGGAGTGGAGTAGAGAATGTGAGTGGCAATCTGTTAGAGCATTGGTCTAATAATTATGGTCTTATACAAGACACAGGGGGGATCTAGGAAGAGGAAAGAATCTCTTAAAAAGTTTTGTACGGTTTGATGTAAAATATTGGAACTTCCTTAAAAGTGTTGATTCTTTCCTGGAGTAAAGGAATGCAAATGTATATATGGCAAAAGAGTAACCAGTTCAGAAAATCTCCCTAGTTTCCAAAACTCTTTTTCACTGCCAGTGTTGCCCTTTTGCCCATTTGAAGTGTCCCCATTAACCATAATAAACGTTTCTTAGCTTGCATAACATTACTGTTTTTTAAAATCTAAGTTCTGTTAGAATGTGTCTGTCTAAGGATTTGGTTTCTCCACAGCTATTCAAGGACCCCACAGCTATTGGGCTTTAACCCTTCTTGAAAGGGTTTGAATATGGCTAAATAGACAGTACCCAAATACAAGGAGAATTCATCAAGTTACTCAAAAATAGCTACTGCATCAGAATATCTTGTCACTTACCTGAGTGTTTTACACCTGAAGACAAGCCTTAGTACACTTGGAAAGTTGATTCAGTTCATAGAAAGGGTGTGACATTCTTTCTGCACATCCCCATTGTCTTTCAGTTTGTTTTTGAAGCATTCACCTCTAGGCTTTACAAAAAACTTACTCATATCTAGACAACTATAGTCCAGCCTGTGTCTGCAATGGGTTAAAACAATCCCTGTGGCTGTTGCAAATTTGAAAAGTGGAATTGAAATGGACTCCCTATTGATCTAGAGCCAGTTCTGTTACTATGTCAGGGTTACAAAATCATTGTTCAGGTCTCCAGGAATCTTGATGAAATGTCAAATCAAGCTACATTAATCGAAATGCAGCAATTTTGGTGACTGCTGAAAGAATGTAAATTAGTTTGGGCGGGTGGCTCAATTCATCAGCTCACTTCCCACACTTGCTTTTTTGTGGGTTTCCTTTTACTCTTACCTACTTACATATTTGTCTGGATTTATGGGACACAATTACCTAACTTGGAGTGATGCACCGAGGTTATCTTCTTTGTTTTAGGCAACTTTCACTGGTATTTCCATTTCTCATTCTTCCTTCACTGATATTCTGCCACCAGGGAGAGAGTTCTGCTTCAAAAACAAAAAGTACTGAAGTGGCAGAAGAAGTTGAGGTTTTCTGATTCAGTAGGTGACTGGTTGGTGATGCTGCTAATCACAGGCAAAACCAGAATTAATCCTTCTCATTTAAGATACTGGCATACTCTGTAGGTACCTCCTCAGCTTCATTAGCAAGAATCAGGTTTTTTTCTTTCGGTCCCGTAGTTCTGTTTTAAATAGCTTTATTTTTTCTCTGTCCTCCCATCCAAAAACTAGGATAATAGTGCAGCTGAAGAACCCATTTCTCTCCCAATAGTGTTTGCTCTCAGTACAGTTTGGGTTTGGTTTTCTCATTGTTGGTTTGGCTTGGTCTTTTCTCCCCTTGTTGTAGTAGTAGTAATAATCATAATTAATAATAATGGTTTGCACATACTTAGTGCTTTCTACTCTGGAGTTTCCAATCTCCTGCCCAAAGGAAGAGGAAGTCAAATTACCCATGAGAACAGACTGAACATCCAAAAGGTGCAAAGCTTGTCCAAGTCTGTCCACTGGCAGAACTGGGAAGGGAAGGTGCATTCCAAGGGAGTCAGAAGGTAGTGACATACAGTGATGAACTTTTATGTAACACTGCTTCTCAAAATGAAAAATTCCTTTTCTTTGCAGAAGGCGGACTTTGTCATTTTTTCCTTTCTTGTCCACACCAAAATGAATGCTCAAAGGATTAAATGGTGATGACAATGACAGGACAGTCTGTTTACATCTGGAAGTGCTCTTCCATGAGTTCTCGTGGGCTTTGGTTGATTCAGCAGACAAAGGGTTTCACTATTCAACCTTATCTTTCACCTTTTATAAACCTTTGAAGAAATAAAATGTAAAAGTAAGGCAGGGGATGGGGGACCCAGTGACATCAGTGGCTCTGAGGCAAGGTGCCTCATAGCAAAATTGCTACTCGAATGATTAAAAACATTTATCTTGATTATAGAGATACCCAGAGATCTAAAACAAAAATCAGAATTGTCATGGGTGCAATCAGGAAAACAAAAATAAAGGGGAAGAATGCCAGATTCCTCTGTAAGCTTTATAAATTAAGGTTCTTGATAAGGAAGAAGATGAGAGTGTAACAGGCTAATGTAGATATCACTTTCTGTGTAAAGAGAGAAATTGTCAATCAGAATAACAATTCATTGATCCAGGCTGATGCCACCAATGCAGAGCAGAGGTTGTGTGTTTGAATTGTTTTCTGAGTCAAGGAAGCTGCTAAAGAGACACAAAATGAGGTGACTTGTCTCACCTCCCTGGAAGGTGAGCATAGCCTGACTGAATTGTTCTATCACTAATAGAGGTGTCTAAGTTGGTGACAAGAATGTTGGAGGGAATCCCAGATAGAGATCAAGGCTGAGATCTGTGAGCTGATGGAAGGAGACAGGACTGCAGAGCTAAAACAGTGATTGGAGTCATGTGAACAAATAGGATATCCCAGGAAGGAAGAAAGTGATGGAGCTCCTCAAGATATATCAGTAATATTGAGTCAATGATCTAGTGGAGAAAATGAGGAAGTAACAAGAGTTACTAAAACCAAGGAAGGTATGAAGAAGCATTTATTATCCCTTAAGGAGGTAACAAATAATCAAACACAGAACAACATGGATAGAGCATATTGCTTTGGCCAGGAGAAGGTCTGCAGAGATTTAAGTGAGAAGTGTTTTTGAGTGGAAGGAGCAGAAGTTAGCCTGAGTTGTCAGAGAAGAATCTTAAGTCAAATAGTTTGGTGAAGTTGATTTAAGGTGAAGCCATAGGGATAGTCTATGAAGGAGAGCAGCTGGACAAGGACCAGATGACTTGATAAAAGGGTTTTTTTCTTTGCAATGGGGAAGGTATGACTCTGCAACAGGAAGAGGGCAGCAGTGCAAGGCAAGCAAATACCATAAAAGAATAAGTTAAAGCAATAGCAAAAAGAGATTACGAATCCAGAAAGTACAGAAACACTAAGCACAAATGAATAAAGCTGGTTGGTGGAAGAGAGATGCTGAGAAGCCTGTATGCTAAGACTGAAAACAAAGTGTGTGGCATCCATGCTTTAGGAGAGTGAAGGGATATGTGTTAAGGCAAATTCAAGTGGAAAGAAGAGGGAGTATTTCAAAGCAGATGCATAACAGCAGGCTGAGTACAGTAATAATTAGCCTGAGCTGAGGCAGAGCAGCAGTTAGGCGAGCTTTGCAATTACAATTGGGAGGCCCCGATATGAAAATGAATTTTGAGCTTCCAGAATCAGGGAGATTTTAGTATATTATGAACAGAGCATTTTTAGTCTCCCGGGGAAAAGAAAGCTGAGCCAGGCCAGCCATTCTGAATTACCCGAGCAAGCATTATCCCCCTAGTTAGTGCTTGCAACCAAGGAGCAGAAGATCTGCAGTTCTCATCAAGCCTGGCCATTGTCTTTACAATGTTGCTTAATTCTGATGCTTGCCTACCCCTTTGGGGACCAAGAGGCTGAATTAACTAACATTAATGTACCTTGAGATCTTGAACTGAAGGGAGCTGTAAAAATGCAAAGTATTAATATTGCAATTGTCCTAGGCTGAGTCTAAGCAGATGAGTGTGCCAGAGCACACGTGAACTCACACACAGGTGTGCCAATGGGTATAGGCAGTTTGGGGTTTGATTCTTTAACCAGGCTTTCTGTTTCAGTTTCCCATCTGCAGGTTGGCCTAAATAGAGTTTACTAATTGACAGGGAAGTATGTAGATATTATGCTGAAAAGTGTCACAGTAATAAATATCTTCAGTCTCTAAGGTAGGTGAATAAATAAAAGACTGGAAACTGCATTGCACCAGAACTGGCCAACTGCATCCCAGCTAGTATAGACATAAGAAGGTAAAGGGGAAAGTAAAGGAAATGGGATATGAAATGGGATATGAAATGTGATCAAAGAACTAATTGAAAGCAAGCTAAATGTGTCAAATAAATATAATAATAAAAACCTAACAAAATGCCTTCTGATATTTGTTTTAACCTATAGCTGACTTTCTCTCCTACCTCTGTTCTGTGTCTCACAGGTTTTGTTAGCTATGACAATCCAGTCTCTGCACAAGCTGCTATCCAGGCTATGAACGGCTTTCAGATTGGCATGAAACGCTTGAAGGTTCAGCTGAAACGCTCCAAAAATGACAGCAAACCTTACTGATCTTAACCCCAGATGCTTACTGCTCTTATTTTAGCTTTCTTAGGGTAAGTCCCATGAGCAAACCTGTCCTCTGCAGGGGGGTTAAGAAAGAACATAGAGCCAACCTTCACCAAGAGACAGTTATTTTTACAGTTACCACTTCCATTTCCCTACTTGTCCTTATAACACTTGGCTCCCATTTCCTTGCCAAGTAATTACTGAGTTGTGTTACTGTATTTTGTTTTGCAGCATAATTTATCTCCTTTTTAAAACAAAAATAAACGTGTTGAAATTCAAAACA